>VZRX01003945.1:113325-134994 GCA_013398075.1 Notiomystis cincta | reverse complement strand
TTGTTGTTTTTTTTTTTTTTTTTTTAGTAATCTGTTGAAAGCTAATCTTCATTGAAAGCTAATCTTCAGTATCACAAGTAAGCCATTGTCTGCAAAAGAAAGGCTCCTGTCTCCATTCCTGTTGCATATACAATAAATATTCTACAGTATCCCATTTTAGAGCAAGAAAGAAAAGCGGAAGCAGGTTTTTTACAATTGCTATAGTGAGATTATGCATCATGTTGCAGAAAATAATAAATTGATGAATTAAAACCAGATGCCTTAGGCACATTCAACTTCCTGACAGAAACAATGCTTCCTATTACATCAATCATTCTACAGTTTGAGCCAGGGATCCCAAAGCAGTGGCTGTTTTCCTCACATCAACTTTACTTCACATCAATTTTTCCTCACATCAGTTTGAATTACGCTGCAGTTTGGAGTTATTTCACACAAACCCCTCCATAGGAAGATCACATGGTGTACTATATCTATCTGAAAATGAAAATACTTTTATAGAGTGTCATGAATATACAACATATAGGTTGTTTTAGAAAAGAAAGATGTTTATCATCACATCAGTTAACTCATCTCTGTTTAATTCTTGACTAGATATCCTGAACTCCTTTTGTGTTCTATTCTAGATGGGCAGAACACCCTGGTAGTGCCAGTGGTTGACCTTAAGTCAATCAATATTGTATCCCATGATTTCTCACAATCTCTCCATTTGATGGTAACTTTTTATGACAAAAAACTAAGATAATTGAATATGAGCTTCAAAGAAAAGGAAAAAACACATGTACATCAATACTTTCTGCACTCAGGGATATCCTAAAAATACCTGCTCTTTCCCAGTCTACTGTTAGATCTTGCATTTAAGAAAACTTAGACATTGCACTAGCAGAGGGACTGAAAGATTGACTAATAGAAGGGAAGAAATTTGACATCTATCCAGGATGAGACAACATTCTTGAAAACTCAAGAGCCTTGTTGGCATACTGTAGTATTCATTTGAAAAAATAGGCAGCAATTACTTTTTCATAGTAACAGCTATTGGATTGAAAATTCACCAAGAAAACACATAGCAAGTGAAGCACATGCAAGCACCCAAGGACACCATATAGTAAAAGGAGGATTCTGAGATCACAATGAGGTAATGAATGAGCTATTGCTGAGAGCCAAAAGGGAATCCCACTGACGTATATTTTTAATATACATTACATCATTATAAATTTACTGCAGAATAGACACTGATACTCTGCTATAGCAAAGTAACCTTGCTCCTATTAGTCTGATTTAATCCTTGGAAATGAGCTCCACATTCCATCCCATAAGCAGTTTGGTCTCAAGACTAAACAGAGAAAACTGCCACTTTAGAAACACTCCCAAAGTTTGTGTTTCTGTATAAAGTTTATAGTCCCCAGCTGTCATAATCTCAAAGATAATCTTCACTTAGGTATTTTATGATGAAAATTTGGCGTTAAGGACAGACAACATCAAACATTATTAAACACACAAAACATACTTTGTTTTTTCTAAGTAAAAAAAAACTCATATCTAAAACAGTTAAGGAAACGTATTTATGTTGTCTCATAAGAGATTCAACACCAAAAAATAAAATCCCTAGCTTTTCAGAGCAGTGTCACCAAGAGACTTTGGACAAAAATTACCTCTCTGTTTCATGGTAGCTACAGTATCTAGTGTTAATTATCCATCTGCTTTCACCTCTTGTCAAATGAAGACTGTCAAGTGATACCACCAGTAAAGTCTCTGCTTTTAACTAGCCTTTCCAGTCAAATCAAAATTCCACATACTCTGAAGATCCAAGATGTACAAGGCACATGCACTGTTACAAGCAGCAGCCTGCTTTTGAACCCCTCCCTTCGTGCCTTCACCACTTTACTTCAACACAAACCTGCAAGTCAGCATCTGTACCCACCTATCTGCCACAGAAACTGGCACAAAAAGTAGCAGGAATCTGAAAGCTGAAAATCACAACTGAACTGTGAGTGAAAAAGTAGAATGACAGATTTCCTTTTCTTGTTACCTTGGGTGTATCACTACATGTTTCTTCAAATATAAAACCCAGACAGTTATACCACCTTTCTTTTCTGAAACAACCTATATTAAGTTGTATGTTTTTGACACTCACTCCATAATAGTATGTTCATTTTCAGATAGATATAGTACACTGTGTGATCTACCCAGGGAGGGTTTTGTGTGAAATCACTCCAAAGAGCAGCTTAATTCAAACTGCTGTGTCTCGCCTCCTTCATTTATCCTCTCCTAGGGCAATGAAGGAGAAACAATTTTCATAGAGGGACCAGAGCCCTGTTTTGTTTTTCATGATCTTGGATTTATATTTGCAGCTGATCATCAGCAGGTCTTGGTAGCTAAATTACAACAGCTCCTCTGTATGCAGTCAGCAAGGATATGAAAGGAAAATGCCCCCTGCCTCCAGAAAAAGAAAAATAAAGAAGAAAAAAAGGAAAGAGGAATTCTCTCTCAGAGCCAAACCTCAGCTTACACAACATGAATCAATGTTCTCTTTTGGTCAGGTTTCATGGGATCCCAATGCCACAGAAATGCACAGGATTTTTCTTGCTTATGCCCTGCTTCTTTTAAACCGGCTCACACCCTGCCCTCTGAAGTGGGTTTACATGTGGGAACACCTGTGTTATCTTTGAAACACTTTGGCCAAGAATAACGCAGCACACAGAATCAGACTCTTTTTACACCTGCCTGCTCAGCACACACACGTGTAGCCTGGCCGAGAGGTCTGGAGCCGGCAGCAATGCGCTTTCCTGTAAGGCAGCCGAGTCAAAGCGTGGCTTGGCAGGGTGCAGCTGCACGGACACTCAGCTGGGCACGAGTGGAACAGAGGCTCGAGAGGGAGGTGCAGCCAGCAGGAGAAAGAGTGGAAAAGGCAGACCTGACAGGGGATGAAACGCATTGATGGGAGCAGGGAGCAGGAGAAAGGCTCCATCCTGCCTGATCTGTGTTAAAGCATGCAGTGAAACACTGTTAGGGAGGGCCTATCTGCAGGGCCTCCCTTACAGATTGAAGGTTTACAGCACCTTTTAACAAGCATTTCTTTATATCCTCCTCCTTACCAAGGCTCTTTGTCCTACGCCACGAAAACCCAAACAGACCTCAAACTCAGAGATAGCATAAACCCTCCATTTTTTTACTTCAGTCTTCAACACCTCCATTCACATGAGTTAAAAATACAAAAGGGATTTTGTCTGAATGCTTAAACCATATTTCCCAACAGCTGGATCTGTTGGAAAAATCCACCGTCAATATCAAAACCCATCAATTTTGCTCATCTGTTTCCAATGCCTACTGTGTGGTCAGGGTCCAGGACATTACTATAATGAAAGGATTATACAAACAAAAAGACATGCAGTGAGCACCTGTTTCTCCTTTCTTTGTACCAGGGGTGGACTGGACTGAATTTTGCTTAGTATTGTTGTATTTTAATTTAGCCTTGCAGTCACAGAACTGTGACTGCATCACCCATGCTCTACCACCAGCAAGATATAACAGAAACACAGGAACCTGTTCTCTATGCAGGACCTGACTCCACACAGTTGGGACATCTGCTGTTACATCTGCATTTGCAGAATTTACCTGTCATAGAAACATGAACTGACTGCACTTCTGACTCTAGTAATTCTGATCTGTAAAGAAGTTTTATAAAGATATGTTAGGCCATACACTAAGGGAAGATATATCTCACTGCACATCTAGTAAAAATGGTTTGCTGAGAAAAATAAAAAAGAAAATTGATATATATATAAAGTTTGGATGTATATATAAAGTTTTTCAAGGGGCTTCTCTAACTTTTATCTGAGGTATTTTAGCTTCTGCAGCAGGGAAGGAGCTAGAATAAGGATATAGGAGGCATCAAACCACACATTTGCAATGGTTTCTTTGCTGCTTCTGTCCCAGAAGATGCCACACTGAAGCAGCCTCCAGGTCTTTACATAGAATTCCACAGAGATACTTTACTTCAATCAGCCACTTCCAAGGAGGAGTCTGTTTTAACCACAGTTTCAAAGGACGTAAAATTTGACAGAATATTCATACACCTGAGTAAACAATTTAATCCCAAATGCTGTTTAAGGTCATGCCTACATGGTCTTAAAAGGTCTGTTCTGCAGATTCCTTAACTAACCTCACTGGCTCTTGTACACTATGTCAGCTCAGGGTTGGAGACCAAAGCCTCAGACAGGTTAGCTCCCACAATCCCCACAGATACTAAGTTATCATAAATTATAAACATTTTCTCTGCATTAATCAGGCTTTTTAAAAATTACTGTATAATTTATATTAAATGCTATATTAAAGGTTCACATCTCATAAAAAACAGTGGCTACTTGTCTCAAAAAACACCAATTTAGGCTGAATTAACTCCTGATATACAATTACATAAATTAGCAAAGAGTAAAGCTTATGGTTGTTTTCTTCCCTATACATGCTATGGACAGGACTCTGCCACAAAATTACATGAGAGTGACCTGAAGGTTTGCAGAACATCCATGTTGTCATCACCACACATCATCCACGATATCAGGAAGCACTAGGAAATGAGGCACACTGGTGCAAACAACAAGTTGAGGAGAACTAGACCAAATATATCCCGAATATCTAAGTCCTGATTGTAAAGAGAATATAACTGTTAGAAAGCTGCTGACTTTGCTAGTGACAAGGGCTCACAGTAAACTGCTGTGTAGGGGAGACACTCGTTTCTTTTAAAAATGTGTTACACTATTTAACAGGTTTTTTAAAAAATACAAAGTATCCCAAACACCAAATCTGTAGCTGCTCTTTGCCTGGTGATCACAGAATTGCCTCTCTTCCATCCCAGCTGCTTCACAACAGCAGTCTCAACCAACACACCAGCTATGCAGCAGAACATTTTTAAATCCCTACTAGAATGGGATGTACTGCCTGGAGGATTTACACCAAATTACTCTGTTTTTCCATTAAGGCTAAATTACAGTTGTGTACAAAGATGGAAAAGCAGTTCCTTGCCAAAAGGCAACCAAAGAACCACACTCCTTAATTTCCCTGAAAAAAAGCTACCAGAGAGTAACCTCTGTTTTTCCTCTTCCCAAAATAAACCCACCCCCATACTTGTACTTGGAACTGGGTAACATTATATGGTCTTCACACATACGCACTAGTCTACCAAGCCATTAACATGTTAATTAAAAGTTAGTAATACAATGTCTATATACACATAGACAAGCAAATACAAGCAATATATCTGTCTTTTTCTGACAAGTTATATTAAGTCAATATTTTCCCTTATTTACGCTAATATTGATAGCCGCTACACAATCCAAAACTGGCTATGCTTTTTTTGGGGTTGGAGGAGGGCACTTCTGTACTCATACAAAAATCTACTGACTATAACTTGTTCCCTGTCTTTCACACTAATGCGTAATTCTTCAGAAAAAAAGAAAAGGAGGAAAGAACTAGTCTAGTTGCTGGGTTGTTGAGCAGAAAAGGATTCTCAAATGAAAACAAGTAGTTTGAATGTTTCTTCTTCATCCTCTCCCAGAAAAAGGAAGTCAGAGCTGTGCATCCCTCTCTGAAATAGCCAAGAGGTTTGTGTCTAGAAGGGGCCTTCTGTTAGAATCGTTGTTCCAACTCTTCCTGAAGCCTAACTGAAAACCTCTCTGCCAGCCCCAAAGCCTTAACTTTTGACTGACCTTCAGTCAGACATGGTGCTGGAGTGGAATTACCAGAGGAGGATAACTGAGTAGGATACAGCACCTTCACACGTTAAATCACTGCTGCGTGGGCGTCCAGACGTGAGTCTGGAAGGCGTCCATCTGGGGATTTTTTTGTTTGGTTTATTTTTTGGGGAGTTAGATCATAGTCACTACTTCAAAACACCACAAACTCACTTTGTGGCCATGATAAGGCTGTCACTGGTAGGCAGAATCACACTCATCAGCTGGAAGGCTTATTTCCCTTCCATAATAAGGCTTTTTTTCCCCCAATTAACAAAAAACCCCAGAAACCTCACAAAACCTTTTGAGGACATTAGGGCCATGGTATGCATGTACCATGTTTCTATCTGTCTGTATCACTTTTGTATCTTTTTATATTACAAAATGGAATCATTCTCACCAAATTGATAAGCTTAAAAAAAAACCCCCAACCTAAATATGCTCTTTAATATGGAGAAATGGTGACCTGAAAAGCATATATTTACATAATCATTAGCTTAAGATATAAAGAAATACATTGATTTTCAATATGAAGTAAAGCCAGGCTCCTCAGGAGTGTTCTTACAGCTCTCTTACTTACCTTGTTTCCTTGAGACCTTTTATTTGGATTTTCCTGCTTGTCTACCACTTAAATCACATCATCGGATAGTCCCTGGACAGAATTTAGAGTCCCATCCTGCTGGAATCTCAACTACTTCTAACTACAGTCAATGATTGATACCTATTTATGTTAAAGGTGAAAACAGAATGTAACCCTGGGATTATTAATGATGCCCTTAATATGTTATTTGTTTTTCCATAGATCTTCTGTGGTTTTCACTTAACTCTGTAACTAATACCGCCAGCAATCTCCTTGCCCTTCCAATCATTTTCCAATTGCATGTCCTAATAAAAAATGCTGCACAATAATGCCAATTTATAGATGCAGCCTGTACTTTCAATAAAAACAAGTTGCCAGTCACTTCACAAATAAAAATCCTCATGGCTCCATGACTTTCCTTTGAGTCACGGGTAAAGAGCAACTAGATGCTAGAAACTCTGAATAACCCACACACCCACGCTACGTGCGCCCAAAGAAGATCATTTCCCAGCAGACATTTGTGGACTCATTACTAACGATCCAGCTGCTAATTTAGCATCTGCTCTTGCTCTCAGGTTACCAGCAGGTCCCTCCCTACCCTACAACCCCGCTCTGAATGGGTCCTACTCACGCACAGCTTTGCTTCTTTAAAATACACGGGTATATTTAGCAACAGTAAGCGACTTTACACGATAAGGAAGAAGCATGGTTCAGATTAAGTAGGTAAATAAAACTCAATCAACTTAACCAAAAGCAGGTTTCATAAAACAAAAGTCTTTTTGATTTGATCATTTCAGGAAAAATTTGAAAGAGGGAAAAAAGCTTTAAAACTTCATCTGTAAGAATTAATTTCTTTTTACCCCCCTGCCCCGCTTTCATTAAAAGATACCTTGCTGCAGTTTATTTAAACTAGAATTTTTTCACTAAGAAGCTAAAACTTTAAAGACACAAGTATTTTTGTTGTATAAAGTGAAAAATCTCGTATTCTCACAAGGATACTTTTTTCAAAACTGGATTCAGTCATTAAAACATCAATTTTCCAGCAAAGCTGAAAGTAAACTTCCAGCAGTAAAGTTCTGAACTTTCACTCAAGAATAAATCAGTTTTGTAGATATAAAGGTCCCTGCTGCTTGTATATCACATTTAATTTCATTATTAAAACTGAACTTCCTGAGTTATATAACCATAAAGTTACACAACATTCACTTATTTTGATTAAGAAGTTTTGAGATGGGGTGAAAAAGGTATTATACTGAAGTACCAAACCAGTAGAACTCTGTCTACTCAATCTGTAAATATATATTTTGTCACATTTTGACAATTTACATGCAAATTTCACTTTGTGATAGAAATAATTTAATGAAGTATTAAGTGCTATTGAAAAAGGAAAACATTTTCACTGTAAAAAATAAGTGCAATATCACATACTCAGTTCTCTCATTTAAGTGTTCATTCACAGAGTTTTCTATTACAGTACATTTCTTTATGTAAACAGTAATAAAGATGGCACATTATGAATTACAAACTGATCTAAGCACAGAGACAAATTCAGACATAATAAATGAATTGATGGCAATATTTAGATCAGTGAACAGAGATTATATGGCTCGTTATCTGTTTTATGTAATTACAAAGGTGTATAGTAGAATACACTGGTGTTTTCTGAGCTTGAAAATAGCTGGAAATAGATTAAGTGAGAAAAAACAGTAATTCTATTCGTGACTAAATCCTACCTATAAGCATAAATCAATGAGGTTTAGGTGTTTCTTACTACACAGTGGTTGTAAAATTTATATCTAAACATGTAAAACTTTATAATTATTACTATGCCTACATAATTTTATCAATAAAATTCCCCCCCCCCCCCCCCCCTTTTTTTTTTCTGCAGTACAGTAATGCTCGGTGAAAGAAGATAGCAGAGAGAACTGAAAGGGGTCAGGGAAAAAACCATGACAAGTGGCTTGAGGAAAGGAATTTATGTAGCTGTGGACTTCTAAAACTTTTCTTTGCCATATGCCCTGCTGTGTCTTTTCACACACTCCCTGAGTCTGCTCAGTTTGTGACTTTCTGGCCTACTGTCATTGTAAGGACAATGTTAGAAAGCCAAAGTGCTGCTTGAAGCCTGCCTGGGGAGTCACAGCTCTGCTGAGAGATACAGACAAGACCTGAAAGGACCAAAGAGCACAAAACCAAGCAGGACATGGCTGTCAGATGACAGCCATGGCAAAGAAAGCTCCTTCAAGGCTTGTATAACGCAGCCCCCAAGCAACAATAACTTTACTCCAAATACAAATCCAAGGACACATTTCTCCTCTTCTATCATGCCACAAAATTAGAAATTTGCTAGAGAGAATTAATAAAAAGGTCCAGAAGGAATAGACTTCACTATCAAGGGACAGTTTCCTTTTTTCCAAGTGTTTTTCTAAGTGGGATCTGTTTACTCTGAGCTCCCAGGAACGCACACGTTCTTTCCGACAGTTTAAAAGAAAAACAACATGAAGACCCGAACTCCACCACTTGTGAAATCTGCAGGCAACATTGCCAAACCACAGAAACACACTGACTGTGCTATAAAAGCCAATAGAGAATTAAGGAAAATTTTGAGTCTGCATCAGGTGTCAACATGCCTGCACCCTACTGTGCAGCAGTAAAAATTATATTCCTCACCTCTCATTTTCTGCATGTATTTTGATAACAGTACCACTCCTCTATGTAAGGAGAGTTTAATTGGTGAACACTTGGTTTCTCTGTGTATAGAAAATTTTATAATCTATAAGCTTGCATGGACTATCAGATCATTATCCTCATAAATCCATCCATGACTGCAACATTTGTTCGAAATAAATAAGATTGCAGAACAATCCTGGAAGGAACGGCACAGCTGTATGACTCAGGGGATATGCTGGCTCCAGAAGCAAGGTCCCATAGGGTAGCATTTATTTCCAGTATTAATCAACATATGTTGCCCAAACCACAGTTTTGAATCTTCCATCTGCAACTCAGTGAGCAATACGAATGCATTAATTCAGATATATGCCGTCATTTTCAAAGATTCCTAAAATAATCACACATTTCCTTTCAAATGCCGAGAGAGCCTACCAAACCAGCAGGATAAAAGAAAAATCTGCTTCTTTCTACAAGCTGTAAGCCTTGTGCTTGCTCTCTCTCGTGGTACCCATGAGAAAGAAGGCTGCCCAGACCGCCTGTATGCAAGGACTAGAGCTGTGCAGGAGCATCTGCAGCCTAATCCTTCCTCACATCACTCCCAAGCAGTTTCATGTCTACCACTCACAAACGTCATGCAAGAAGCCTCCAAAACAGCTTCCTGTATGGACCTCTCTGCACTCACACAATTTAATTCTGAAAAATTGAGGTCTTTTCTGATAAACACTGTGGAATAAATCACAGGTACCTCAGTAGGCACAAAAGGAGCATGCAGTCACCAATTCACTTAGTTCCCTGAATTTTCTAAGAAAAACTATCTCATTACTGGAAGATAAAGCAACGCTATTTGAGTCTCTTAACTGCATCCCTATAATACAGCTAAATGTGACTGAACCTTTTTTGTTTCCTGCACACAGCAATGGTATCCTTTAAAAGAGAAGCAAGAGAATATATTTCTCCTCGTTAACTGTCTGGATCATTTGCTTGAAGGGTTGATTTGTACTGCAAGCTGACATGCATGTTCTCTCAAATGAAGGCAGAACAGAGCTCTCTGCTCCCAGGCCCTGTATGTAGCCTCCTATTCAAATCTGGCACCAAAGTTTTGCACACAGACACTACTTACATGATGACAGCTTAATATTCTATATACAGCACTGAGTTGTTTGTCCTGTAACAATACAGGTGAGTGGGAATTTACATTAAAAAAATTACACAAAACTTTTCACAGATACACCACTTTTTTATTAAAAGATAAACTCATCCACTTAAAAAAAAAAAAAAAGAAAAAATATTTTTAAAAATAATAAATCAATATTGTCAATTTCTTTCCAGGTAAATTTAAGCTAAACTGTAACATATGAAGTAGTTTCAGACATTTTTTCCTCCCTATCACTTCAGTACCAAACTGAATTTAAAAATCTGCAATTATTCTCAGGTAGCAAATTAGTATATAAATAATTGGCAACTCACCGCAAGCAATATTTCTTTTCAAGTAACTCCTTATGAAAATGAAGCAGCACGGGGAATTTACGGTGCTTTCTATGGCAAGAAATCCATGGTATCTGTATAAACAGGTTTTATACTTCAGGCAGTTTTATATGGATAAAATATTTTCCAGTAGACCTGGATCTCTTTTTTAATAGGAGAAAGTGTGGTATTTAACCACTTGAATGCAAAGAGATTTCATTCCAAAATAACTACGGCTAATTTGAGAATATACAATAATAAACAACTATATGCTTGAGCAGTACTCTTAAATAAGACTGGTGCAATGGCAAGAAAAGCTGTAGGCTTTATAAAAAAATGTAAGCAATATCTAATCTTGCAAAAAAGAACAAGTGAGAACAGAAAGAAGTGACCTCCATATCCTTAACCAGTATGAACAATATATTGTTAGTGTCCAAGAGGCCTTTAGCTGTTTAATACTGGTGGAAAGATGGCACTTTGAAGTTTACCATCATGTAAAGAAAATCAACCACAGAAAGAACACGTAGGGGAATGTACAGCGTGCACTCATCCATTTTTTATCTAAACACCTCCCCTTCCTTTTATAATGAGATACCAAATTTTTGTTACGTTAATATAGAACATAAACCTGAACCCCTGTAAAGCAACAAGATCAGTATCCAAGTAATTCCCTGATCTGCCCAACTGAAGACCACCTTGGTACCTCTCAAACCTGTATAATGCAGGAGCAGACCCAGAGATTTCAGCCAAGCTGCTTGGGATTTGCACACCTCAGCCTGGGAAATGAAGCACAGCAACTCCAAAGCCAAAGGGCTCTTCAGCTCAAGATGTGAATATTAAGGCAATGGGAGCATAGCCATGCCCAGTCTTGTCCATGCTGGACACGTCAAATAAATTCATGCTCCTTCAGAGCAGCTGATCAAAGTCCCATTTCCAATATTCCATTAAACAATTAGCCATGGCTTTTGCTGCTCTTCATTGCTCTCTGGCAAGTACCAGCAGAGCCTCAACTCTGTCCCAGCAGACCAACAGACCATGGGGACAGACAGACTCTGAGTCTGCTCAGTCCTTAGCAGTCATTTTGTACAATACTACACTAACAGTCTTAACAAAATAAAATAAAATTTAAGGGGAAAAAAAAACAAAAACAGGAAAGAAGAAAAAAGAAAGTCTGTTATTCCTAAGAAAAAATTAAATTCCTGGTTTGCCTTATATGGGGCTGGAGGATAGTAAACATTACAAAATTAGAAGGAAATTTTACATCTGAGCCAGGAGAAGGAGGACCCTGTGTTTTGATCCTGGCATCAAGTGCTAAAATCACCTGACACATTATTATTTGTGAAACAGAACTGCAAAAAGAAAAGAAATCAAAGAACAGCTTGCACCCACTGATACTCAAATAGTTCCAAAATTCATAATTTGTCTTCTTCAGAAAGAATTCTACACCATAACTACAATCAATTTTCTCTAGAAGAGTAATGTTTCCTGATACCTGTGAAGTGGAAAACTAGGTAAATACTTGGTGCAGAATAACTAATTGCTCTCTCAGGAAAGTATTCTCTTGTTTCTTACAAATCCATGTAAAAGTTAGAAGGGGAATTCAAGTATTTGCTAGGAAGTTAGGAAGAAAAGCAACTTTATTGTCACCATGTCACCATTACATGGTTTAATCATCAACAGGGTTGTGCTTAGGTAGTCTTTTCTGAACTGTTTTACAAAGTTGGTACAGTCTGTAAGGTAACAATTCTGTTAGGTAAGCACTCATGTAAAAGGTGACTTCTTTCAATTTTAAGTTTGATCCTGGACCCTCTGTTCATCACACATGGATACATCTGTGTTTGTCCCACAACAGAAAAGGTAGGTTTAATAACAAGAAGCAATTCTGCACTAACACAGTATATTTAGGAATAACAGACCTGATCAGAAGATAGCAATCCTTGACTTGCTAGTGTAAGAGCAGGAAAAAAAAAATCTTCTGGTTTACAAAACATGATGGAGTTGGAAAACAACTTCCTGCCACACTCTGGTTGCTCCCTATTGTCCCCATGTCAGCCTGGGCTCAGCCAAGTCTACTCCGACACAGCCCAGTGTTGGACAATTTGCAGCTTGCCCAGGTAAATGGAGGGCTGGAGTCTCACTAAGCAGACAATGGTCCCAGTTTGTCCTCCTCAGAACGAGCCACTACCCAGGGAATGAAGCTGCACAACAGACCTGAAGGAGCCAGCAGAAAGACTGCATGTCTCTGAAAGCACAGGGATATGCGCATCTGACAATGTTACATTATTTTAGCATGTGATGCTGCTCTGTGTTGCTGAGACCTGACAGAGTGACTCTCCACTTCAGCAGAGGAAAGGAACAAGGTAATTAAAAGTAACCAAAATAAATAACTCTGTTAATTACAACACTGTCAATTTAGCAACACGATCTGACCTAATTGTAGCTGTATTTAATGAATTGGGAGAGTCAGGAGCACCTGAAGGTGTCACAGTACCAAGAGTTTAATCACAGCAGAAGCCAAAGGTTGGCCTCTTTCCCAAGAAGAAAGCCCTGTCCTAGCAGCAAGCCTTCCTCAGAACGACCACAAGCAACATGTCCAGCTCCCATGGAGCAGAGAAAGCTGTGTTGACACTGAAACGTGAGCTGTACCCCCAGGGAACCCAGCAGTAATTTATTTATTATCCATAAAAGTGTAGGCTTGGTTCCAAAAGTACCATGAGAAGTTATTCAAAAGAAAAAAACATTAAAATAAAACCAAACTCAAACCCACAAAAAGAAACCGAAGGAATCTGGATTCACACCAAGGCACTGCCTCCTCAGCACCCTGAACCATTGCTGAGACATTCAGAAATAAAGCGCTGCCACAGGAGCAAATACTGAAGAAAAGCACAGAAAACGTTTTTTTCTTCCAATTTGTCTGAAACTGTTTATTGATTTTGGAGACTCCCCTCCTGGCAAACTCAGACAAAAACAGGAGGGAAAATGCATGTCCTGTGCACAGTAAGATCAGACATGCCATGCTTGATGTATTTACTTAGGAGGTATTTTTGCTGTCTATGCAAGATACCGACCTCAAACATAAAAAGAAAAATGCAGAAAGGAAAGTCACCTAATCACGGAAGTAAGGAAGAAATGAAATAATATGGGTTTTTGTAAAGTAACTTGGAGTTTTTATTTATCTTTTGGAACCTGCTAATGCAAGGAAAAAGTAGTTGTTATCATACACAAAATAACTCTACACAACAAAAATACAAGATGAGTGTTTTAAAGGCTTTGAGCAGAATTCACTAGCTTATTTTCTCTTACATCAGAAAACTGCTGCCATAGCACCCAACAAATCTCCAGGGTGAGCACTGGAGAATGCCCACTGAGGGATGCATGGTGTACGAAGGAAGAAATGAGCTTTCAAAACAAAAGTAATCTAGATAATCTAAAACAGAGCTTTCCTCTTGTGTCCCTGGAGATGTCAGCCTTTACTGAGATGAGTCTGTAACTGGTGGATTTACATATACTACAGCATGGGGACCTCCACACAACCTCAGAGGACAGACTGCTGCTCAAGCCACCATCACACTGCCTCCTGGTATCACATAACAAAAATACCAAAGAGAAACATTTCCCCTCTTGCCCTCTGCCCCCCTCCCCTCCTCCCCTCAAAACCCCTGCCTTTTCAGAGAAAAGGGAACCAGGAATGACTGTCAGACTTTGGAGATGGCAACAACTGATCATCAATGGTGCATTTGTACTCAAGCCCATGAATTTTACTGTTCTTTAACTAAGCCACTGAAGTATTGTCAAAAAGCACTAATATAAAAAGGGTTTATATCATCTTACTATGAATGATAACAAGTATGTTTATTGAAACAATGTTTGAAAATTCAGAAAGCATCTCATCAGTCATTCATGTTACCCATTTTAAATCTCTATTTGTGTGGTCTTCAAAAAAACCAATGTCATTAACCCTTGATTACAGAAAACCAACAGCTTTAGCTCAACTTCACAATAACACCTCAGTAACGGTCAATGAGATCAGCACACATTTATTTAAATAAAGCACAACACAAGGACAGGAAAGTAGGCATGGCAAACAGAGAATCACACTGATTGTTAGTCACTCTTGGTGAAAATGTAAAATAACATTTATCTGATTAAGTACTTTTGGATTGGTACTTCCTGCTGGAACCTTACAGTATGGCTATATTTAGAACATTGATAATATGTCATTTTCTTGCTCAAGCTCCATGTCAGAGGGATGATTTTGCATGTTACCTGTTTATTTTTTCGAACAAAGGAAGTTTTCACTGTTAGCACAACATCAGCTGAGGAAGACCATATTTTCTCTAGCCTTTGAGTCACTGGTAAGAGCTCGCTACAGAAACACCAACTACAACACAGCAGCTTCAGGAATACTGAGGCTTACATCTGTCTGGCTTCTCACTCAAAGGAAAAAGGAGGACTCCAAGCTGTGGGGTGGTCCTTGCAATTCAGTGTAGTAAAAGCTGCTGCAGGTTTAATCCTCAGCCCTTCCTTTGCCAAGTAGATCCTTGAATGTGGGTTTTCTGTAATAGAGTTCCCTAATTACCTAGCTGATGATTACTTAGGTGAGGGACTCTCCATCACACTTTACTGAGCTGTTCCACTTTGCATACACCACAGCAACACTGAGAGAGAAAGAGGCAGAACAGCTCACAGACCAGTCTTAAATACTTATGCACAGGTCAACCACCTTTAATAAAAACAAGACACTGGAGAACACAGAACCAAACCCGAAAGTGCAGTCTGTCTACTGCACATCTGCAAGTACCTCAGGCCAGACTACACCACTTCATTTCCACCTTTCCTACCTGTTTAATGATGCTCACCACGTCCAAAAAAACCAAGTGTACCCAGATTGCATCCTTTTTTGACTACTAGAGAAAGCTTTGTAACTCACGTTTCATCACTGAAACTCTAAGGGAGACTGACACTCTTCCATATAATACATCCCAAGGAACACAGCTTAATGTGCAAATATCATATTGAATTTACAGGACTAAAAAATAAAATCTATGGTCCCATAGACACTGAATCTGGAAGCTATAGTAAGAACAAAAGAACATAGAGAAACCATTCCAAACCCATTTTCTTTTCTGTCTCTCTGCAAATGCACAGCACCTGAGGCAGCTCGTTAGCTGAGGGATTAATGAAACTGAAAAGACACCGTTTCTGGTATCAGTGGACTGAAGTGGGTATGAGATGCTGTGCATCAGTGCCATCAGAGCACAGCCCTGCCACACAGCTTTGTGACTTGCTCCTTAGCATGGGTTAAGTCTCTGCCTCATTGCTGACGCTCTCACATTGAAACTATGACAACAATACACTATTCCCAGCATCTCTTATTTAATGATAAGCAGCCTGGCTCACTGGGCAACTAATAGCTCTGGAAACACTTTCTATCTTAAGAGGATTCATACCTTAATAAGGGCTGTAATTTCCATGACCTGGAAGTACAGCCATTTTTAAACAATCCTTAAATCATAATTTTAGCTGGAAACATAGATTATCAGTCTTTTCCAATTCCCAGTTTCTTATGCATGAACTGGCTTAACCTGCTATGGAAAAAAAACAATTTCTAAAGGCCTGTCATCCTCTTAGAAGCAGCATTAAAGTGTGAAAACTGTCAATTTTCATGGAAATCACAATGCCAGAGCAACACAAAAAGCTGCAGTATACAGAACACAGTCGTTGCCAGAAAATCAAGTGTTTGCTCATGCTAACAGAGTAGCTAAAGCCCAGACACAGGGGAATACTTGTTAAGGCACTGAATTGCAATTCAGGAGAAGTGAGGTATTTCCCTAACTCTGTCACAGGCCTCCTGGCTGCTTTTGGAGCTGGTCACGTAAATGTGTTCACACTTTTGCCTATATAAATAATATGGAGTCTTCTACATGTATTTCTTTAAGCCAAATGAATATTGTTAGGAAGTCTTCATAAATGCTTGCAAGATAATTCAGCTCTGTGACAACAGAAGTCTACATGAGGACAGATGATTAAGAATAAATACACGTATTCAAGACAAATCTCATTCCTTTGAAGAGGGGAAAAAAAATCCTTTCATTCTGGCCAGAAGCATGCATTGGGATCTGAATTACTTGGCAGAAAGAAATATAGCACTTTTCCAGCAAGATTAACTACACACAAAGCAGCCATGTATTTACTGAACTGACTTCAATACAAATATTTAGGAAGTTGTTTTTCTCTAAGGGTCAGCATCTTCTAAAAGTGTACCCATGAGAGCACTTGAAACTGTAATTAATGCCCCCTTCTCTAGTGCAGCCTCCTGAAACTGACTGTTACTGGTATAGCCAGCCTAGATGGGGTGGTAAATGCAATCTGTCCTATCAAAATGTAGTTCTACCTCCTGCAGAGGTGTGAAATGATTCCATGAAGACTAGCAATTTGACCAAGATGTAAATTTACAGGAGCAAAACCTGAAGAAAAATTAATCTGAAATTACAAGGGAAAGAACATGAACAACAATTGAGACAGGTGACAGTAAGAAAGGGAAGGTTCAATTTCATCTAACAGTGGCATAAAACTGCAAGATGAAAAGATATAAAAGATTCCATAGGCAGAAAATAACGAGAAACAACTCGAGATGGGGAAAGTCAAAACAAATTCTGAATATTCTAGACAGTCCAGAAATGAAAGAGACTTTATAACACCTTCATTCTCTATTCTGACAGATTTCTGAAAGAAAGGAAAAGAAAAAAAAAAAAAAAAAGGAAAAATAAGAGATGAGAAATAGGAACCTGGGCTTCAGAAACAACAGCTGTCAGGACTGGATTGAATTGCATTTATCTCGCCATTTGGCTTACTCTTACAATTAGTATCCTTATCTTCAGCAATCCTGAGATATTAGTCATGACTGAAAATACAAATCTGTTATGGTATATTAGCTCAACAGTCACATTCATGTGGAAGTCTGAAACAGAGAGAAAATTGCCCTGTTTCATTTTATGCAATAGCAAATACAATTCTTCTGTCATGATTACCAGAGTTTTATTTAATGTGATGTATCTCCACTGACACAGAAAGAAACACCTTGGGCCCAGACTGAGAGGAAGACAGGGTTAATGTTGACTGTGGTGCCAGAAAAATGCATCACAGGGAAGCGCCCTATCTCAGGTGAACACATAAGAAGTCAACTGAATTGTGCAGGAGTGGTGCAGATACAAATAATGAAACAACGTGAAGGTCAGTGACAAAAGCACAAGTGTCAGTTTTGCAACTGGTCAAGGCAGAAAGCTTTAAAGTTGCTACCATGCAGGGCCAGAACAAGGGGGAATGGCTTTAAGCTAAAAGAGAGGAGGTTTAGATGTGTATTAGGAAGAAATTTTTCACCATGCTGTGAGACTCTGGAACAGGAAGCCCAGAGAAGCTCTGCATATCCCATCCCTGTCAGTGTTCAAGGCCAGGCTGGGTGGGACTTTGAGCAACTTAGTGGAAGGTGGCACTGCCTACGGCAGGAGAGCTGGAATGAAATGATCTTTATGGTCCCTTTCAACCCAAACCACTCTGTGATTTTACCACATTGTTATTCTACATTTTTAGTTGCAGTCATTGCCCTTTGCCATCGACTATTCTGCACATTGTACACAGAAATCTCATATAAATACAAAACATAGAACACATACACAAATTCCTCAGCTTTCCAATTAAAAACTAATTACATGTTGTTTCTTTTTACCCTAAATTGTGCAACACCTGGAGGTGAGCTAGAGCACGATGTAACTGGTGTTACACAGAATAATAGATGTTCTGTGCACAACAGTGCTCTCCAGGCTTTTCTAGACAAGAACATAAAACCTTAAGCACAATAATATCTTTTTAAAGCTGGTTGTACAGTTTCACAAAGTAACCCACTTAACTATGTGTAGTAGTTATAAAATAGTAAGAAAAGTTTTCAACAAGTTGAGATGTGCAACTTGTTCTGTAGCTGGGGGTTTGCTTTCCCAGGTTCTGCATGTAAACATTACTGATGTTTCACATCCTTTATCTGACTCCCATGGACACTTCAATCCAGCAGGTAAGTCACTCCAGAGTAGTTGTGTAAGATGTGCCTGTATTTGTTAATATCATAAGGTCCCGTGAGATAGGGAAGGAAGTTGAAGCACAGAAAATAAAGGTCCTACTCAAAGAAAGCACTCATACATCCAGTTTAACACAGAGGCTTTCCCCACATTTGCCAGACTCCAGAGGAAGCTTTTCTGTGCTCAGACAGGAATGGAGACAGACCCATAAAATGCTGGCTTCTGCAGGAGATGCAGATGCCTTCATCTGGCCTGGGAAGATGCTCTGCTCTTTGCAAGGCTCCTAACAGGGCAGAACAGAACTGATAACTGATCCTGCAAATTCTCCTTTTATGCTTGAGCCTGTAGTGCTGTTTATGATCAGTGTATGTCTGCTATACCAAATTATGGTCAAAAAAGAAACCAACCAAAGCACCCAGAGAAGCTTCTCTCTGCTCTCCCTAATGAGATAATGGCAGATACAGACAGAAAGATACTAGATACTAGCCAAGTGTATTTCTGTCTTTTAGTATCCATTGCATGATCACAGAGTAAATAATAATTTCTGCTGTTGCTACTGATTGTCTTAAATTTACTTTTGTGAGCTGAAATAAATGTTCATTAAGTAAAGCATTATGAACTTGGTAAAGCTTTTTAGAAACTCATGCCTAGCAATCAGTAATAATAAAATCATTGGTTCTGAAGTCTACTATTATTTTTGAAACTGAAAAATCGGAAAAAAACCTGCAACACCAGCACAAACTGCAGTTTTTCCTTTGTCATTTTAAACAACAACAACAACAAAAAAACCCAACAGCATCCTACATTTAAATGCATAATTCTCAAGGAACTGAGCCATGGAACACAGATAGTCCATTTATCTGTGTAAGCACACAGCAGAGTGGCTCTACCCTGCGCAAAACGATACATCAAATTTGTTCACTGTTTAACAAGGTAAGGTCACAATGTTGCTGTTAATGATTTACATAGAGACAAAACGGCTCTGCCTAAATTTTGTTAAAAATTATGAAGCTATGATCATTTTAACCTCCCTTACATTACTTCAAGCTAAGCCAATCAATAAGTTGGAAATGTGTGTAGCACACCTTCTGCCATGAAAGGAAGGTATTTCTGTCACAGCGGCCTTAACAGCCAGAGGTCCCCAGCCACGCTCCACAGATGCAGCTCACGTCTGGATTCATATGGAAACCAAAAAGGACAAAGCTGTGCTCTTGCTGCACTTCCCTGACCCTAGCAGATTTCATCACTGAGTGAGTAAAATGTGATTAGGGACCAGACATCCACCAGTGGCTGGATGATAGCAACTCAGGGAATTATGAACCATTCAGGAAAATCCCCAGCTAACAGCACAGACACATCCAGGCTGGAAAGGTCTGAGTTGCAAGAAAAGGAAAAACATAGTAATTAAAGGCTGAAATGAGCTCAGAAAAAAACAGGCAGTCACCCCTTGGTGCACACGACAGTGTTGCCATCAGCTTCCACATGAGCAGATTAGCACCCACACACTTTGTTATACAATATCACAAGTGCATCTGCACCCTACGATTGGATTCATCTCCTTGAGTCGTGTCAGGAGCAATGTGACTGAAGTTAATGCAGTTACTGTAACTTCTGTTCATGTACATGACACCCGAGTCTGGCTGTGGACAAGTTTACACAGATGAAGCTGGCTACAAAGGATTCAGGAGTTTTGTTCAGAAATGCCCCTAGGCCCCAATGGTCCTCCCTGAGAGGCACCAATGACATGTGTTCCCATTGCAAATTAAAAATTTTTCATGAATCTTTGGATACCTAACAATCGAGACAAATTTTTAGTCAGCACTGCACCTGAATTACTCTTCAAAACACACATGTAAATTGGCACCACAGATCTCCTCTTCATCAGGATTTTAGAAAGGAGCTATACTCTTACACCAACTAAATACGGAGAGGGGAGGCACCTTATGTCTACCACTTTTCCTGGAAGGTTAACCTAAAAGGTCACGATCAAACAGGCTCAATTTCAGCCAGAATTAAGCATTTTATTTACAAAAAGAGCAGCAAGCTATGCCATCCTCTACAAATCAAAGAAGCATGGCACACAATTTCATTACCACAGCACTAGCAATGGCATCTTTTCTTCCCTCATTGCTCCCTGTACTACTTTTTGTGTACACTACAAGGTTCCCTATTAAACACAAACTAAGGAAACGAAACTGAGCTAAAGTAGCTCACTAGTACGTACTTTAGGGCTGTTTCCCACTTTGTTGAAAATAAATTTATGATATAAACATTAGAACTAAAAATAAAAAAAGCTGCTGAAGCAATCACAGTCTCTTTCAGTCTGCGCAAACAGTGTGAAGTAGAGCAGTAAATTGCAGCGAGCAGACAGCACAGCCCTTAAAATTTGCCCAGCTTTTGCTCTGACAAAAGAGATCACTTAGGACCTCATCGTGCCGCTGCTCTCGTCGTTTAATTAACGGACTAATAAATTCCACTGCTGGCATATCTTCTACTTGTCTGTTCTCTTGAAAAACCCCAAACCCTCCCGCGGTTTGCACTCGGGCTGACCGCTACTGAGCAACAGTGCTGCGAGAGCGGTGCCTGTCACCAAAGGCAGGAGGCACCGGGAGTGGTCACCGCGGTCTCCCACCAACCTCGGACAATTTTAGGCACTTTTAATTCGAGGCTGGCAGCGCTCTTCCTTCCTCTGCCGCGGCCGTGCGGTGGGGCTGAGACCCACGGCTGAGACGGCTGAATAACCCTTTCAAAGGCTTTTGGCAGCTGCGTCCTGGAGCTCGGGCAGAGGGGCATATGGGCGAGAACCTCTGCCTCCGGGGGTTCCCAGAGCCTCCGCCGGACGGGTCCGCCCCGAGCCCCGCCGCGCTCCCGGCTCCCTCTCCGCCAGAGTCCCTTCCAGCCCCGGTAGCCCGGGTCGGGATCTGCAAGCAGCCGCTGCCCTTCGTCCCGCAGGGCCGCCCCGAACCTCCCTCTGAAGGGAACAAGCTCCGAACCGAACCGGCTCTCCGGTCTCGCAGCCCGGAGGGACGCGCCGGCAGCCGGGCCGGGGCGCCGCTCCCGCAGGGCAAAGGCGAAACACGCACTTTCTGCCGCTCCTGACCTTTCTGCACCCCAGCTCACCGCCCTGCCGCCCCCTGATCCCCGCCGTGCCCCCTCCGTCCCC
>VZRX01003945.1:83059-112997 GCA_013398075.1 Notiomystis cincta | reverse complement strand
CGGGGGAGAGAAGCGACAAACCCCTCCGGCAGCGCCAGCTCCTAGGACCCTCCTCCGTCTCTTTTGCCACGAACTTGGCAAACGCAGTGCTTGTCAGGCAACTGTGCCCGAGACTGAGCCCTGCGAGGAGCAGAGGCTTTTTCTCAGCCTCACACCCAGCCCAGCCCTGGCTCTGCCACCTACGGCCTGTTTCTCGTCACCTCTGTTCATACAGCTATTTTTTTCTTTTCTCGGAGGCGGCACAAACAACTTTTAAAATTACCAGTGGCTTTGGTCAGGGAAAGGGGCTGGAGGGCCGTGGTTGGGCAAGGCAGGTTTCTCCCGGGATTTTTCTCCTGCGGAGCGAGGCCAGAGCGGGGAAGGCAGCCCCACTCCCCTGGCGGTGCGGGGCACACAACAGCACAGCCTTCGTGGAAACGTGGGCATCGCCTTAAAATCTGTGTGTGTTTCAGGAATATCCCCCTCGCGCCTTTTTCCCAGCATATCGACTGCTACACCAGCGTGCGGAAGCAGAACCACGATGGAGGCGGGGGAGTCTGGCTGGCACTACTGCCGTGTGTCCGCGTCCCAGCGCGCCCGGGGTTGTGCAGCCTGGCTTCTCCAGGTATTTCAGGAGCTTCTCTGCTCCTCTCCATTTGTGCCACCTTGCTTTCCCGGCTACAGTGGGAGAATGGCAGAAACAACAGGCACGTCAGGCCAGCAGCCAACACAGGGACCAGGAGACAGGAGCAAGCAGGCTGAGTGGAGTTACAGTAAGAAACTCGAGTGGGGAACTGAGCTGCTGCCTTACTTGGTCTTTTACCTGGCTACCTTGGTGACAGTCACACAGGTTCTGCTTAATGGTCACCCCTTTCCCAAAACCCTTCCATCCCTTTAATCTTGAGCTTGTATTTCTGCGTATTCTGCCCATCAGAAAGTGTCTTGCCCTGCTCAGTAACCATACAGAGTAGATGCAAGCAACTTCTCTGGCTCCAAAAGTGGGAGTTTCTTTCTCAGCAAGCAAGAGTTGGCAAATCTGGGTCAGAAGCTGCATGTGGCTGATAGCATTGCCATATGCAAGAAAACCTCATCCAAGGCAGATTGAAAATACTTTGAAACATTCAGACATTGGATTAATTTGCATGTAACAGAAGAGTGAAAGACATGTTCATCTTTTCTGTACTACATTAGTGGAAGATCGCTGTAAATGCCCACCTTTGTCCACAAAGGCTTTTGCATTATGATCCAAATACCAGTTTCTATGTATTTACCCCAGTAAATACCAGTATAACAGGACATTTCTTGTGCTGAAGTCATCCTTAACTTTATCTTCTCCCACTTTGACGACCTGAAGTCTCCCCTTAATTCCCATCTCCTCAGCAGAGGTTTAAGAATGCTGGTTTCTGGACCCTTCTCTCCAGCCCCACATGTGCAGATGGCCTATGGGAGGCAGCTGCATGTCCTAGCTGTTTGTGGAGAAACAAAAATATGAATTTGCAGAAGCAAAACACTGATCTCTAATTTCCCTGTTACCATGGGTAGAAGTTGACTGAGTCACCCCAGTTCAGTAATTACTCCGGTCATCTGAGCCACATGCTGCGGTAATGAGCCACATGCATGATCTTAATTTGCGCCTTTATGAAAATAAATAGGCTAGGCTACATACTTTATTTTGCAAGTGGATTGGTTCAGTCACTGCCCACTGTCAGTTTCCATAGCTCCAGGAATGAATGGTCATTTATTAAATCACAGGAACTTGATTTCGCAGCTCTGTTCATCATTTGTTCAGTCATTTTTCATCTCCCCTTTTTATTCCTAAATCTTAATGCACTCTTCCCTATTCTAGAACACTTGCCAAAGCTGCACAGGCACAAAAACCTCTGCAGAAACACCCAAACCTTTCCCCATCTGCATCATTAGCAAACTACACAAAAAAACTTCCCTTGCCTCAGCTGTAACTTCTACTCTACATACCTGAGCAGGGGTGTAAAAAGTACAAAATATCAAACTGGTATTTGCTTATTATGTTTCCTTCTTTTTGTACAGCACATCAAAAGAGTGAAAGGCTATTAATTACCAAACTCATTATCTTGCATCTCCAGAGCACCAGTGGGGCTAAGTGCCCATGTCCCCCATTCTTTAGTCACATGTATCTGATGGAAAAGCTGAGTGAAATGTGAGGAATACACTGTATGATACAACACGGGAATCTATTTTTCTCTAGGCTGCTTGGCACTGCATGTCCCTCTTAAAAAGGGCAAAGGGGCTATTTCTAGTGTGCATTGTAATCCCCACAATCAGGGTGCTATGCTCCTTTATTTAGGCACAGGACATTAGTTTGGAGAGGGGCTATATGAATATTTGCCAATGTCATAAAATATCTGTGACATTGGCATGTTCAGCGCTCCCAGGACTGCTTTAACCCTTTTGTGTTTGTAGAGCTTCATCTCTGTTTCAATGGACCTCTTCTATATATTTCGTAGGCAAATCAAGTAATTTGGATGACAAAATCCTTGCTGTAAAATCGTTTATGCCTTTAGAAAAAATAAAAATCAATTATTCACCAGTGCAATTTCACATTTATGCCTTTGTACGGTTTTCAAAATCTTATTCCTATTTTTCTTCACCTTCACTGCTAGCAGTATTATTGAATCAATCATTTAAGTCTACATTTTTCTTCTGCTAAACCTGGCCTGCAATATTTCAGGAATTTGAGTTTGTAGTATAAACGTAACTGAACACGTAAGGAATCTAGTAAGACAAGTCTAATACCAAAGAATTTGTTTATATAGCAAAAAGAGCTTAAAATTAGCTCAGCATTAGCTGACATGCACCAGTTAACCAAGCCTTTTCTCTAGTCTAACACATAATCTCTTTTTATGATTTGGCTGTTTGAAGACTGTCCTAGAATGAGAAACAAGGTTTTAAGACTAAAAACCAAAGCAAAAATAACACCCCCCAAATTTATAAAAGGAAAAAATTGTGAACAGAAGTTACTTATTGTGGTTAGGTTCAGTTAATAGCAAATGTTTTTAACCACATAAGTCTTTTTCCCATTTTAAGCAATCTAGAAGTTGCAGTTTAAGCATTAGTCCCTGTAAGAGAGTTGACTTACTGTACAATTGTAAAATTCCTGGTTATGTAATTATAGCAATTGGGGTTGTGTAGCCTCAAGCTCACAAAACTCTCTTACATTGCTATCCATAGTGAAAAGGAAAAAAGAGAGAGGAAATTAGATTTTCAGGACTTACTAGGCCTTTTCCTTAAGTCCCAGAGCACCCATTCTTCAGAAATTTGTTTAGGGAGTTGGTCCTACACGTCCTCTTGTTTTTCTTAGGAACCTGAAATAGCTGAGAGCAAATGATATGCATTTTAGAGGAATGAGTCAAAATAATAAGTAAAAACCTTTGCTAGTTTTGAACAAATACTGTATCATTGCTGCTCATAACAGCCTAACACATTATCAAATACCACTGAAGAGGCTGAATTTGCTTCAGAAAGGCACTGTGGCTTGATGAGTGGGGCACTCAAGGAGGAACAAGGAACAGGGGTGCTTGGATCTGCCCTTAATCACATAGCAAATTGCCAACAAATTTCTGCTTCATCTTTTGTTTTTCTTACTTGTCTTGGGTGGTTCTGAGAAGCCCCCTTTGACACTCAGTGCCAAGCTGCACTTGCACAGCATCTGCAAGAGAGCAAAGACAGTTCCTGCCCTGGACAACCTGGGGGTTTTGGAACAGTGATTTTGGTTTTCTTCATCATTTTGGAGACTGTCGTGGGATGATCTTGTATTCCCCATCGCCTGCTGGAAGGTTTTTTTTTGTGCCTTCGGACTGCAGCCGGGAGGACTCTTCACGGCGGCTCGCCTGACCTTGCAGCCGGAATGTTTACATACTTTTGCCCGGCTGGAGACTTTTTTCCCTCTGCTGGTAGCGGAGGAGGAGGGGTTGTTCTGGACCTTTTTTTTCTCAGCTGTCGGCTGGAGAGGACGGAGATCTGCTTCTGCGGCTTCTGCTCATTTCTGGACAGTTTTCAGCTCGTTTCCTTCATCCGAGACCAGCTCGCCATCTCTGGGACTCGTGGTTGGGACCCCCCTTCGATCCGGCGGGGCCCGGCTGGGCTCGGGCCTTGGGCCTGGGACGCGTGAGAGACCTGTGGGGAAACCCATCGACCTCCACCTCTGGGAAGGGAGGGGGGAGCTCGGTTTGTTGAATAAACGGGGGTTTTTTCACTCTCGTGTGAGAAATTCTTTCTCCCGAACCCGTGAGGGGTGGGTGCTGCCGGGACCTGCTTGCTTGGCTGGCAGGAGAGAGGAGAGAGACTCCCTTCCGGGTTGTTTCCTCCTCGATTTGTGTCTAAACCGGCACAGAGACTTTTGTGTAAAATGTCTGTGATGTCAATTGAGGATCACAAAGAAAGAACTAAAAAAGATACTAATCATATGAAAACATGACTAGCCATCTGAAAGAGCACGTGGATCTAGATACAGATTTATGTAGCTTTTGCTGAGATATTTCATGCTGTTTCTGAATTACTGGGTAATTGTCTTCTGTGTATGTAGAAATACTTAAGCTTGTCCCTTGTCTTGTTATTTCTCAACCCATTCTGTTTTGAAAGACAGATCCCTTCAGAGATTTTTTTTCCTTTTATCTCCCAAAATTTACTGAAGTCAGTTAAGAGTTTAGGGTTTTTTGCCTTAAGACCTAGAAAAAAGGTACGGTGAGTGTGGTGAAGAGAGTCTTGCCCACCCCCTGCATGGAAAAGGCTGCTGAAGAATCCCCTGCTTGACTGTTCACTCCTGCCTTAAAGCTGTGGTGTGATCTGGAAAGTGGTGGAGAGAGGGATGGGGCAGCGCTGCAGACGAGAGGGTGAGTGATGCAGTCCTGGCCCAGCGCAGGCAATCAGGAGCTGCAGGGCAGATCGAGCACCATCACGCCTTGTCAAACTACTCTGGAAAAGGAGGGTCCTTTTGCCTAGGAGAGTATTTCAGAGCACTTGTGCAGGATGGGGAACATGATGTACAATATAGGAGATGAGGAAATGGTTTAAACTCATGATGTAAATAGAGCAAGAGGAATTTCTGCAAACAGCGCAGCCATCAGGACATTAAAACTGGGTTATTTTAAATGTGGCTAAAAGTGGATACAGCAGACAACCACATAACCCAGACTGAAGCTGATCTGTGCAATATAGTGACACAGTGTGGAGTGTAAGAACTGTAAAATTTTGGGGATTTGGTTTTAAAGATTGGGTATTGACTACATGCTTATTCTTCCATGCTTTCTTTTTTTCCCCAACATTTGTTTTCCCTGCCATTTTGTTCCATATGTTTTGGGCAATTGGCTTTCAAATTCCCCTCTTTTCTACTATTCCCCTTTTGTGAACTTTTTTCAAGTTTTGAAACCTGAGGTCTAATCTACAATTGAATTGGCATTAATGAAAGTATATTAACTGGGACAGACTCAGTGGGCCAAAGCTCATGTTTTTGGGCCCACCTGTGGTGAAAACCTTCCTAGGCAACATGATAGTATAAAATGCTTCCCAGAATTAATAGTTGCATAATTCATAGTCACCTGAACAGTGAGAACATACTTCTCTGAAGAGTGTCAGAGAAGGCAATAGTACTATCCAGAGAAAATCCAAAACCAATTTTCAAGACCATGTCATATATGACTGAAAAAAGCCTTTGGGAAATCTTGGCTATCCAACAAAACAAATTTGAATCAAAACACTAGCTAATTTATGTAAAATTATCTTCATTGTACTGAGCTGGGTAATTCTGCTTGGCCTGCTGGTCAGAGTGACCCAGCTACAGTCATTCCTCTCTGGGAGGCTTTTGCTCTCTGTTTGCCATACCAAAGAGAGTCTGAGGTTGTGAAAGTAGCATTTCAGAGATGCAACTCACTGCCTTACAGATGCTCGTGCCACCACCATTCACTTTATTCCCCTCTTCCTGTAATGCAGGTAATTTGTACTCTTAGAATGATCCACTATTTCAGAATTTTTGTCAAACAGAAGTAAAGGTCTTGGGCCACCCAGCAGAATTATCAGAAAGGGAAACTTAGTGAGCCTTCTGTGTAAATAACTCTCCACAAATCAGAAAGAGTTCATTTAGAAGTGGCGTGAAGTTGTAGCACATTGCTTGATTGATGCTTTTCCAGTTAGAGGGGCACAGACAGGCCAAGCTTTTGTAGAGTAGGGCAGGGCTGACAAGAAGACTGCAGAAGGGATGCTCCTTGCATGGTCTAGTGACACAATCAAACAGAAAGCTCCTCTCTGTAAGCTGTGGATGTGGCGCATTCCCAGTGTTTCTTGTGCAGCACACTGCATACACAACATCCCGTGTTCACCTCTGCAGCCAGCCTGCACCCCTCCCAGGCACCACAGCCAGCTCTCCAGCCAGCAGCACAGCTGGAGCTGGCAGTGATGGCAGTGAGGAGCACCTGCTGCCTTTGAAACCCTGACTGTCTGCTGGGGCTTTGGCTACTAACTCCTGGAGTCTTTCTTGGAGTAAGTTAGTCCCAAACGCCCTTAGAAAACAATTCTCATGAGCCATCTCTGTAATGAATACTCTTTACCAGGGTTTCTATTTCAGGGAGGCCATTTCTATTTTGATATAAAAAAATATAGCTGTGTTATAATCAGAAAAATTATATACACTCACAATCCTCTATGTAAGTATTTAACACTGCATGGGAGAAACTTTATTAACATTGTCCACAACTATCTTTTAGCTCACAGACTGGGTTAAACTTTTACTACATTTAAATGTTTTTTTTTTTTTTTTCCAGGACAGTAATTCACTGAAATTTGGAAATTTTCCATGGTTAAGTGATAGTGGTATCTCCAAGTTTCATTTTCAAGTTTCAGAATGGATAAATTGCAACACAGATTTTATAGAATTTCATAGTTATATATGTAATTCTTTTTTCACAGTTGCATCCTCTGGTATACATTTCAGTTAGTCCTGATTGATAGCAACATATATGAAATCAAGTTTTGGTTCTGCATTTAAGTCAAAACTATTTAATACACTACAGATAAATACATAGGTACTTATGCAAAGATACATAGTAGCAGGCTTGGTGCTGCTGCTGTTTCTACTGAGTTACCTAATTCGTGATTGCCTCTTTTCAACAGCTCAAAGCACACAAAGATTTAAAAAGAAACCTCACCAGTATTATATCACCATAGTCCTTAATTGTTTAGGAAAAAACACCTTTTGACATATCATATAATCTCTACAATTCTCCATTAATTGCTACATGCACTCCCAAAGGCCTATCTTTTATTCATACCCCAAATACAGACATTGAGAACCCACTGCAATCACTAAATAGTATTAATATGAGACTTACAGCTCTGAAAGAATGAGACTTAACAGATGCTGTTGTCAGGAAGGCATCTGAAGAAGACAGATGAAGTCTGACATACACAAAGCCTTATTCAGACTTGGTTACAAGTACAAGGCATTAAATGAGAAACAGCTTACCTCCTTACCTTAAGGAATTCTCTGCGAGCTTATTTAGATTGACAAGTATGTACAGTAAAACTTTTCTAGTCACCATCATGTCATGATATGATCAGTGGTGTGAAGGGTGACTTTCCCATCACCTGGTCCTCTGAGGGCAGCAAAGGCTTCTCAAATCTCCCATTGTAGATGTCACAAACTTTACACCTTAATATCAATAAGTGACAAAACAATAATACTTTTCTTTTTTCCTAACATACCTTGAGACCAATCTTGCTGCTTATGTCTTTCTCCAGAAGACTGGGGTTAGCTAGGTATGGCTGCAGAAGAGGAAGGGGTGTCTTCCAAAGATGTCTGGTGGTGCAAATCCAGGAGGTTTTTGTCTGAGATGAAGTACACAGTTTCACCACAGTATCACTGAACCGATGTGGTCACGCAGCGACAAGACAGGGTAGAGCTTCTCTTTTTAGAAAGGGTTGTGGTCACCTTCCTCACCCTGCTCCTGTGAGCAATATGCAGAATTAGAAACCAGAAAAACTGTCCTTGAATTATTAAGGGAGAGATTGGAGAATCAAGGAGGGGTGGAGGAAGTATGGATTATCTGGTCAACATCACTGTAATGATCCAAAGCTGACTTACATTGAGAGGTTTTCTACTGATTCCAACTGCATTTACCAAATCTTTCGTATCACTTGCCAACACAGGCAGTAATGACTGTCTGTTCTATGCAACTTTTTTTCTCTCATTTATTTCCCTCTTTGTTTTGAATGTGAAGTTAATTGTGTCATAACCCTATCTCTCGCCAGTTGTACTGGTGCTATGTGAGTCTTCCCAAGAGTCTGCTGTTTACTGTCCCCTAAAAGCCAACATGAAGGTAAAAAGTCTGCCATGTTCTTTAAACACCCTTTAAACACCCTGTACCTGACATGGTGTGATTGGTGAACCTTTGGAACCTTTTTATTTCTCTCTTCTTCTGGCTTGCCAACTCTCCTCACACTGCAATCTCAGTCTAGAGGAGTGGTAGAAATTATTACTTAATTAAAATGAAACAACACTCCATTTCTTCAAGTGAGTCATGTGCAGGTATCCAGAAAATGTACAGCATGAGAATTACCTCAGGTTCAAGGCATTAAGGATACAAAAGCAGCTTGTTAGATATCCTGAGGAAAAATAAATATGGAGCACCTCTAACTTGCAAATAGAGAGAATACTTTCTTGCTATTCACAGTTGCAAACTAGGAAAATTTGAAGACTTCCTGTGAATTTGCTCCTCAGGGTGGTGCACTGCTGTGTGGCTTCAGGGGCCGCCCAGAAAACAAACTGTGATGACAAGATCTGTGCTTGGTTCCTCCTCTGCTCCCATGGCAAGAGCTCTGCTGGCAGCAGCTGGTGTCTGGATCAGCACTTGCTTGCTGCCCAGCCCGTTGGCACAGTTTACCTTTCCAGCAGAGTGGGCAGCGAGCCAGAGCTCCACCTTTTCTCCACCTTCTACTCTCTCAGCAGAGGTGGATGACAAGGGAGGAAAACAATAATCCCACAGAGACTCCTCTTTTTTCTGTCTATCACAGAAAGGCTTTAGTGGCCACGAAGGGTCTAGGATAAAGACCACAAACTCTTCGGTAAATAGGCACGAGTCCATAGAGATTTGAAGGAATAGATTGGTTTTATACTTGTTCATAATCTGATGCAATATTAAAGGAACCCACAGATTTACATGCAGTCTTTTCTTTTACAAATGAAGGTTTAAATCCTCTTAAAATGCAATAACTATGGAGGTGCTTTCACAGCACTGGCCTGTGTTTTAAGTCTGTCACAAAAGCCACATTAACTTTCTGGATCAGTACTGAACCAAAACACACATGGAAATCTTTGCAAACTTTCACTGATAATGTATTTAGAAACCTTTCTACAGCTTATATGGGAAAACTAAAAGTCAGAGAGTGAAATTTTAATTGTTCATGTGTACTTTGCTGTATCACCCCAGTGGTTCACAGTATCACACTTGGGCACGCCGCAGACAGAAGGCTTCCGTGCCCTCCCCCACTGCAGCCTTGGCTCATGGCTACTGAAGGCACCTCTGCCAGGTTGCCCAATCCCAGCTGAACTTTTGCCAGGCTCACAGCACATCTTAACCAACAGCTACAGCTCCCCTGCACAATCATCCCAGTGCTGGTATAACCTTCCTCCTCTCGGAGATTTCAATGTTGTAACATAGGAGAATATTTATGCAACTTGAGGAGCTGCATATTTAACCCTTTGGAAAATAATGGTGTGGGCAAGAGTGACACTGAAAATCCAGAATACTTTGCTACCATGTTTTCAATTTTAAGATGATTCCCTATAAAATTACAAAATATAGTTCATTTATACATTACAATTTCATTTCCAAACTGCTGTCTAATACAGATCTTGATAATTACATGTGTTACATGTGTTATGAATTCCTCATTCCTTCTTGATGAATGAGCACTAAGAATGGCTAAACCTGGAACTTTCAGATGAATGTAACATAGACTGTAAAATACATATATTTATCCATACATATTTGATTGTATGTTTTTAGAGTTTTGTTTTCTTTGTGGTAGGGTTTTTATGTTTTGGGGTTTTATTTCTGCATACTGACTTCCTTGGAAGCTCCAGATGCCTGTGGCTTCTTCTGAGACCCCACCTGAAGAATGGCATCCACCTCTGGGGCCCTCACCACAAGAAAGCCATGGAACTGCTGGAGTGGGTCCAGGGGAGAGCCACAAAAAATCATCAGAGGGCTTCAACACATCCCTTATGAAGAAAGGCTGAGAGAATTTGAGTTGTTCAGCCTGGAGAAGTGAAAGTTCCTGCAGACTTTCAATACTTAAAGGGGGCATATAAAACAGATGTGGACAGACTTTTCACCAGGGCCATATAGTGCTAAAAAAAGGAGTAACAATTTTAACTGAGTAGATTTAGATTGGATATAAGGAAGAAATTCTTTACAGTGAGAGTGCTGGAAGGCTGGAACAGGTTGCCCAGAGAAATAAATAGTGGATGCCTCATCATTGGGAATATTCAAGGTTAGATTGGATGGATGAAGAGTTTAGTTAAAGATGTCCTTTCCAGTGCCATGGGGATTGGACAATAGATGATCTTTAAAGGCCCTTTCCAATCCTGCTCTTTAATTCTTGAGTGCCCAAGTGAGCATTCGGGTATCTGTGTTAATGGACTCAAGTGTGAATACAGGATTCATTGTTGGCAAACTAAGGATATTTGAGGTCAACTGATAATGAAACTCCAGGATTCAGAATCCTGGTTCCTAAATGGAGTATTTTTGAAGGGAAAGCGAATCCAGCAGCTAAGCCAACAAAATTAGTAGGAACTCATCCCTAGTTTAATTTTTACTCTAGAAGCTCAAAATTAAAACAGTGGTTCCACAGTGATCCAACAGTAAGATCAGAAAACATGTTGTGGAAAGCTCAGGGAAGGAAATTTTAATGACCATGATTTCTTCAACAGTCTTGTGACAATCTTACAAGAAAATGCAATGAAAGTCTTAATAACATTTCAATTATTGGATTAAGACTTGGAAAAAACTAATGATTAAGAAAGAGAAGAGAGCAATCAGCAGGAAAACAAACCCAAAACAAACCAACAAAAATTCCCCAAGGTCTTATTGCAAAATTAGGCGTTTAAATGTTTGTATCCAGCACCTCTCCACTGGGAGGCCTCTGTCACTGCTTCCTGGGGACTTGAGGCTGATAGTCCCAATTTGCATCTGTGGGAGGAGAGGTCAATTCCTTTCCTAAGGTGGCAAAATAGGTTGTTAATACCTCCTGGAAAAGAGAATAGGCTGGCTTTATTTTAATCATGATATCTGCTTTTGTAATCTTTCTATGCTCTAAGCAAAGCCAAACAGCTTTTACTTTTTTCTTAAAATGGGAGTAAAATGCGTGGGCATGAAGGGGATGCTCTGAGGAGGTGGATGATGAAAGATCCTGCTAACATCATCATAAAAGCAAAGCTGTGGCAGGAAGCTGAAAGGACACCCTGGGCAGATTTGTTATCAGAGCTTCCAGTTTTGATGAGAGAGAGGTACAAAAATAAGACAAAAGATTTTGAGTTTCTGAGCTCATGGCTGCTCTGAAGAGCTGAAGAGGTCAGGTTGAACACACCATCAGCGGGACAATGATTTCAGCCACTTATGAAGGACTTGTATTTTTGTCTCTTGTATTCTTGTATTCTATGTTAAAAAAAAAAAGAGAAAAAAAAGGGAAAGGCAGGCAGCAGAATGATCTTTAACTCAGTCCATTTGAGTCCTGAACCTGATGGGTTGTTCCAAAAATTTAAGAACAACCTTCCTCCCAGAAACCTCTGGACCCCATCAGAGGAGATTCTTTTCCCCTCCAGATGGGTGAGGGGGAGGTAAATAGAACACCCCAACAGACCTGCCCTAAATATTTCTTTTGTACGTTGTGTTACTATGCTTGATAGGCATTGCTGAGAAATAGTTTAAAAACCAGGGGAAAATTTGCAACTATAACAATGTTATTTCAAATTTATTTGAAGCTGTGTGAAGTGTATCTGAGCAAATGGCTGTCCCAGCCTAAGGCAATAGCTAATACTGTGCTTTGAGTGGAAGGCTGGTGGGCAGGGGGCTCACAAGATTTTGTGCTGCAGACTGTATATGCATGGAGGGAGAAGAAAAATATTCCCCTGCCTCCTTGAAGATCCATGTCCAGCTCCTCATTTGGTTCAGCTCAGCCAGCTGGCTGTGGGTAGTTCTGAGCATTAAAGCACTGGAAGTCCTGCAGCTGCAGGAGTCATACAGGTGGCTGTGCCAGGTTGGGAGCAGGCAGCCAAGAGCAAAGGGCTCTCAGCAGAGCTGCCAAGGCCCATGAATGAAGATGGGGCAGCCAGAGGTGCAACCATGAGGGAACCAAGCAGCTACCAGAGCATTGCTTCACACAACAGTTTATCACCCAACAAATCTTAGCTTTCACTTACTGCAGGTGATGGGAAAAAGTCTACCCTGGAAATTACTTCCTCAGAGAAAAAAGACTATGAACTGTTATAGTTAAAGAATAACTGTAACAGTCAGTTACTATCACTCTTTATCTACCTAGTTGGATTTTTGTTCTCTCCTACCAAAAAATCTCCAACGAAATCTTTTCAAACTGCTACATTCATGTTTGCCTCTTACTTATGTCTCTGCTTTTGAAATACTAGAGTTTAGTATAATTTTTCCAGTTGTCCAGGTGTGGCCTCAAGTCACCACATTTGGAGCAACTCCCTTCAATTTGAACCCAGACCTTGTTGCTGCCAGTCATATCCTGGCAGGAGGGATACTTTGGAACAACAGCAGCAGTGTTTCAATGAAATGACTAAACTTTTCTTTTTCCAGAGGATCCCTGCTACCACTGGTATAGAGGGTGGAGGATATGAAGTTTGAGGATATACTAAGGCAGTGTAGTCTATCTCATTAGTTTGAAAATGAAGCTAACAAAGAGATTCTAGCCAGAAGAAAGGACAGTGTATTAAAATAACTAAATACCATCCCAGAATCAACAGACTCCTTGTCTCTGAGCAATTATGAATAATGCTGGGTACATGGGATGAAACTTAATTTAGACTGCAGTTTCATAGTCACTTCAAGCTAATCTAAATTGGCACAGATTATGAAAGGAGGAATCTCGCCTGCCTGTCTGTCCCCAGCAAAGCTATTCCCTATTTTTTCCCCTCTTCCCACCCCTTCACACACAGAGCAGCTTTATTTGTCTCTGTGTGGCATGGAGTGGGGCAGGCGGCTTGCCCAAAGGGACAACCTTGCTGCTCCCAAACACAATTTCAGCCTCCCCATGGCCCTGTCCAAGCTACAGCCATCCTGATTACAACAGGGAAAACTCCATGAATGACAGGGAAAGCTTTTGCTAAGCCAGATAGGTTTCCTGGTTTGGGGTGGGGTGGGGTGGGAGGGTGGTGCAGTGATGTCTTCAAGCTGTGATGAGAGTACAGTGACATACCTTGAGTACTGTGAAACAGAGCAGCAGTCAAGATATGTGGACTTGAAATGCCCTAGAGCACGCACTAACTCAAGCACTTGCTAGCTTAACACTGCTTTGTGTTACTGCTGTGTAACATATTAACTTCTAGAGGTCACAGCCCATCAGCCCTGATCCTCTGGTGACTTGTCCAGGTTAATATAGATGAGCAAAATGCTGTTTATTCTAGGCATGGAGGTAAAAAAAGCTCTTTATATATATTTAATTGTTTGTCCCATTAAGATATCAGCACCCTTCTATCCCTGTTTGTCTTCGAATATTATAATGAGAGGTTTACATCCGTTAATATTTTGGAGTTGCTAATTCTATGTCAGGGTGCCCAAGCTGAACGCAGCAAACACAGCCACAGTGTGTGCTCACATGAGTAGACCTAATTCTACTTTTCCTGAAGTGCAACCTCAGTGAACATCTAGGCTTGTTTAAAGGTAATTGCACAAGACAAAATACAACTCAAATGCAGCAGCCTCATTTAGAATTCTTAAAAACAAATTACAAATAGGGGAGCAGTGAACAAAAGGTCACCTGGGATAATTTCTGAGGTCATGTGCTCATTTTGCAGGAAGCTATTTTTTTTTTTGTTCATTAGAGGAGTTGAGCAAGTGTAAGTCAGTCATTCAGGTGCAAACCTTTTTGAGATCTGCTCTTCACTGCCAGAGTTATGCCAAGGGTTCTCATATAAACAAGCACTGTTTACAGATGCCTTCTCAGCAGTGGCACTCTATTGTTAAACATTAATTCTGATGTGTATGTTGTGCAACATTTACACATGCTATTTGGCTCTGTTAGGAATTTGGAAAAGACACTTTCAGTAATTTAGGAGCAAAGCACAGGTTTGGGAGAGTTTCCTACACAAAATATAGGAATAAGTACCTTAATGAATAAGCAATTCTTAATGGTTTTATTTATTTATTTAGTGAAAGAGCCCTGAGGTTTGTTTTACAGCCTGTGAATATTTAAAAGGAGAGCAAAAAAGACCTCGACAGTTGGTCCCACCTGGTATATTTACATTCTGCCAGCGGAAGAGAACAGGCACACAAGTGGTGAAAGTGAGTTGGCAAAAAAGGCTAGGGAAATAGCATCAGTATTTGGGATCATTTCTGTGGAGACAAGCAAGCAAGCACACTATTTTTTACTGCACTGTTCCTACGGAGAGCGGCAGAGGTGAGACATCTCTGCTCCACCTGTTGGTGGAGAAGAAAAAGGAAAACTCTGGGGAGAAAACGGAGAGAGAACACCCCTGTTTGCCAGGGAGTCTGCAGCAATGGTCATGGCTTCACAGAGCTTTTCCTGTGTCTTAGAGGATAAGGAAATGAATCAGAAACTCCAGAGACTCAAGGAGGAAACAAAAAAGGATTCACTTGCTTGTCAGCAGACAATTCTGCCTGGCTTGCAGTGACAGTCTGGGAGAGATGCTTGAACAAATGCACCTCACTGTTAACACCATACACAGAGTTTTTGGGTGGAGGCTTTTTTGGGATAGGGGTGATTTTGCAGTTTGATCAAGATATGTTGCTTTAGAGTGTTTTCATAGAATCATAAAGTAGTTTGGGTTCAGAGACCTTTAAAGGTCACTCTGCAATAAGCAGGGACACTTTAACTAGACCAGGTTGCACAGAGCCCCATTCAGCCTGGCCTTGAATGTTTCCAGGGATGGGGCATCTATCACTTCTCTGGGCATCCTGTTCCAGTGTTCCACTGCTGTCATTATAAAACCCATTAGCTGTGAAGTGAGCCCACCAGGGTGTCAGTAGGGTACAATGTACTCTAGCAGCTCTGAGGACTTAGTGCTTGCTATTTTATGGTATTTTCTGCTTTGTGCTTACCTGAGGTTGTAACCACTAAGAAAAACTTCCAATTTGCTGTCTTTGGCTATTTGTCAGTGTAATCCTGCTATCTAGAGGCTTTCAGGAAAAGTAGAGTTATCTCTCAGGAAGTATATCTGGTATCATTACCTCTTGGTGAAGGGATTAATTTGTTATTTCCCAGGATAATGGGGATATGCTTAGACCATGCCTGTGGGAAAATAAGTTAGTGACCATGAGAAAGCACATATATACAGAGTGCAGAAATGACAACGTGTGTTAAAACACTCATGTAGAGAGTCAAACTGATCCCAGTAGGCAGAGGTATCTAAAATATGCACTTGGAGTACCTTATTCAGGGAAGGACAGCACACAAAGCAGAGAGTTCAGCTTGTGTCCTGGAGTCAGAGCTGGTCTGTATTTTTAGACTCTAAATCAGAGTGTGCCTGCACAATGGTGCCATTTCAGTATCTTGTTAAGAGCCTGGTTTCCCACTGGGGACATTTTTCAAAATGTCCATGGTAGGGATAAATCACCTACCTACACCTAAAGTCAGGAAAAATTCCTCTGGGAGTCACAGTGACTCAGGAACAGCCGAGCTCTGCCAAACTGGAACAAGTTCAAAGGGAGCACTGCCTATGATCAATTCATTACATAAACCTCAGATAAGGGAGTGGCAAGAAACTTTCCTGCCACCAACCATAAAAACAGTTAAGGGGAAACAAGCCATCCACCACCCGAGTTTTAACAATCTATTCAGTCTCGGTAATGTAAGGGCCCCAGTGAATCTGGTAGTAAACACAGAAGAAATAAAAACCAGAGTAGGCTGCTGTTCTGAGCTAAAATGCCATTTTTTCTTATTTCTCCAGGCACAGACAGCTGCTGCAGTTAAGTAGATAGCCTTAGGAAATAGCTTCTTAATACAAGAAAGCAGGAGAAAAGTCATTTTATTTCCTCACATCCTTTTTGCAGGCTCAGTTGCTCAAGTTACAAAATTCCTAAGAAATGTAACAATAAAAAACAACCTTGTGTAGCAAGGGCCAAAGAAGTTTAAAAAAACCCAAACTAGGTCTTCAAGCAAGTCCTACACAGGCTTCCACGAACTGATGTGTTTCTTTGGGCATCAAACTACTGGGCACATTTGGAGAATCCTGCTGCCTCAGGGCTGGTAAAGCATCTGAGCACAGGTCTCAGCAGAAAGTAAGTGCAAAACAAAATTTGAAGCTGTGTCTCATAGTAAATCTGTTATAATTCAGTACTTGGTCATGTGTACATAATGATGTAAATGACTGGGACCCAGACACAGTTACTCTGCATGCTATTCAACAAAAAAACTAAAATCTATGTGAGAGAAGAAAAAGAGCTTATGGTCATGGTTTAAGCACAACTCTTGTAATACTTCAGCATGTCCTGGAGAATGCCTGGTTGGTGTAATTAGCAGAAAGCATTTATTTGTTCAAATAAGTTCACATTTCGGCAAGCTTTTATAGACCACATACCATAAGACTCTGAAAAATTTTTCAACAGCCAAAAACATGAGAAAAAGTAAGGTAACTCCTGTCCTGGTCAATGTGTGAAAAGAACATAAAGAGAAAAAAATCCTAAAAATGCTTAAGCGTGTGTCTTCATAAAACATTTATTTATGCCACTCCTCTTGAAATACTAGAGACCAAAACTTCCTGAGGGTTTAGTGGCAACTTCTGAGATTCATCCAGAATTAAGCTATGGAAAATAATGTAAGGCAGTTTGATAACATCCCCAAGATCTTAAACCTTCCAAGGAGAAACTTTAGCCTCTTTTAGAAATTCATAAAAGAGGTTGGATGGAAGCCATTTCTCCCTCCAAGATTGTCATTTTTCATGGCAAGAACAATTAAGTATATTTTGCTCCATTTTCTCTAGGGACTGGGTTGTTGCAGAAAGCAACACACCCAGCTCTGGGCAGGAGAGCTCTCCAGGACAAAGGCTGTGCCCAGCAGCTTCCCAAGAGGCCAAGACAGCACCACATAAAATCCAGGGCTGTCCTGCTTAGCAACTCAGTAAAAGGAGAATGAGAACTTTTATAAATTTTTTGAGTAAAACTTAAATCTTACAGGTATCACTTCTCTGATAGGAAAATACCTTTTATTACTTCAAGTACTTGTGTGTCTCACAAGATGCATGCTTTGATGAACTGCACAAGAAGTCCCACCCTAAGGCAGACTCAGTTGCACAAGGAACATCCAATTCCATTCAGTGTCTGCACTGGAAAAAATATATTGACCTCATCCAGAGGGAAAATAAAGTTTGTGTGCAAACAGAACCTGGATAGGATCTTCCTAAAGAGGTTGGGCTAGAAATCTGAATAACCAGCAAAATGTTTCCTCATGGGCAAAATATATTCTGTGTGTGGGAAATGACGCAACAATTTCCCACATTACCATGGTAATTTTTCATCATCCATGTTAACACATCTTTGCAATCCCTTATCACCATCTCATCAGGTCAGAAGTGGCACTTAAATTGCAAGACATACTAAATCTTTCTCATAAATCTCAATTAGGTACAAAATACTTTAAAAACAAAACCCATGGTTCCTCTCTGCAGTATAAGTTAGACCAGAAGATTGTAAGAGTCTCACATGGCCTAGAAATAATTAACCCGGCAATGTCTTTATTCTGTCTTTGAAATTCCTTCACAGCCAGGTTCAGGCCGGGACAACAGACAGGGCTTAGCCTGACGTAGAAGAATTCCCCATTTAAATGCTCTAAGTCAGATCAACAACAACCTAAGGACACAAGCAAACAAAAAACCTCCAAACACACTAAAACCAACCAACCAAACAAACAAAACCCTCAAGCCCCACAATTTTGTCAGAACAGCCAGATTAACTCCAACTAAAAATCCACCTACAGTGAGCATCTGGGAAAGTAAGATCAGAATGAAAGCTAAAAAGATAATTTCAGGTGCCTTAAGAAGTTTTCAGCTAGATAATGTTTCATTTGTTTTTAATTGACGTTTACAGTCTTTAGCTGCATGATTTTTCTTAAAGTGAAGGAATAAGTAGAGAGGAGGAAATTTAGCAGCACCATAATTAACTACTTAGGGCAAATCCTCCCATCAGATTCATGAGACAGATTTCAGATAAGCAGCTCAAATGAAGGATTATCTTGCGAGCAATGCGGAAATGTTGATCAGCTTGATATTTCCATTCTGCAGACAAGAGTTCATGCTGCTCACTATTTTCTGCAAGGAGGTAAATCTCCACAAAGGTGGCAGGTCTGATCCAAAGGGGATTTTGTTTTTAAAACCCCTGCACATGACCATGTTGTATTTGTCTGTTTTGGGGCAGAAATGAGATCTGAATTTAAATACTGCTCAGCTGCCCCCTTCAAGAAGGGTTACCAGGCAGATGGATGCCCTGATGGTATGATGGATGGATTGGAGCACACTGTATATGTGCCAATATGTTGTCTTTACACAAACACTAGTACTTGAGAGCATCACAGAGTACTCAAGCATCCTGAAAATATTAAGTTCAATTAAAAATATAATCTCCTATGACTGGTAACATTCTCAGCATATGTTTCATGGCATTTAAAGAAAAACGGAACCCATCTAGTCAGGAGATTTGAATTTCGAGGAAAATGTCCTGTCCATCACCAGGAATACTCTGAAAAAAACCCAAAAATTTAAAAAACCCACAAAATTTAAAGTGGAGCTTTGTCATAACAGTCTTGTATACACCAGTTTTGTCTGGTGTCTGAGCAACCAATGCAATAGAAAAAGAGATATGCTTGCCTTTTACCATGCACTTTTCAGTCCTTTTGCCTCATTCAAAAGCTGCAGAGATGGCTAGAACCAATTCCTTATTTCAATTTCAGGATCTAAAAGCTGTTTGTTGCATGGAGGTCAAGGGTCTCTATCTCTTCATTCTCTACATAGTAGAAAAAGACATACATACACTTCAGTAAGTTATGCTTTGGGTAAGAAAGGGAGGATCAGAAGCAAATGGGGGGAAAAGAAAGATAATACAAAATATTCAGTGTTGCTGTACTCACAGAACTAGAACCAATCTCTTAGGTTTTGTTACTTGAATATGGACTGCATATTTTACACAGTATATATAAGGTATTTTATAAATCCAGTGGATATAATTCCATTTCCATTGTTTATCATATGCAAACAGGTTACATATTTTGCCCCCTGGCAAAATAAAACATTATTTCTTATGAGAAAAGAAAAGATGCTATGGCCATGCCACATGATTTCCCCTTGTCTTAGGTGTCCACAAGATAACTAACCTTCTTTTATAATTGGCGTCAGAATTCTTCAGAGAGGCAGCTGTTCATTTAAAGTACATTAAAATGCATTTCTTTACATTTTCTAGTAAGCAGAGTGAATCTGTTAAAACATTAAAAAAAAAAAAATCTGTTTGAAACTTGGAACCCAGCCCTCTCCCATCTTTATTAAGATAAAATCCCACCCCAAAACCCCCCAAATAAAAATAATTTTTGCTGAATGCATGCCTAAACAGATAAGCCTCACAGTAATATTTCCAACAAATACTCACGAGACTTAGGTATCAAATTCCCATCAAATGAAAAAAAATCCCCCTTTCTTTCCAAGAGCACTGCGATAAGATCATGTGCAGACATCACATCACACTCTGCTCATGTCTGTGTGATTAGCTCTGAAGTACTCATATTGTTCTTGAAATTATTCATCCTTGGGTTCCCAGGCATGTTAGCCGAGTCCAACAGTTACACTCTCTTGGCAACTGACATTTCTCCTTCAATTTTTCTTTACACAGGCAAACCCTTAAGTCTGAGCTCGAGAACATCAGTAGGGCACTGTCCTAGTGAGTAGGGAGGCTGCCCACACTGTCAGGACAGAATCACTTCCAGCTCTACAACTCAAACCCAAGACTATCATCCCTATGCAGGCAGCTGCTGCCTGTCAGGGAGAAGTAGCTTCTTGTGCTCATAGACAATAAGACAGCTATCCTTTTTCTTCCAGTGGGGAAACCCACACTGGGGAAAACAGTGAAATACCATAAAAAATCCAGTAAGCTGTCTGTAACACACTCACAGAAACAATGATCACTTGTATGCCTCCAGGCATATGACCACTTACTGAACACAGAAATCCCATGTACAGGTAAACTGTTGATCAGCACTCAGACACCAGAGTGGGATCATTTGCATTATCACTCTAAAGCTTATTTTCACTGATTAATTATAGATTCACAGAGTGGAATGGGTTGGAAAGGGTCTAAAAGATTGTCTGTAGTCCAACCCCTCTGCCATGGGCAGGGACACTTCCATTAGACCAGGTTACTCAAAGTCTCATCAAGCCTAGTTTTGCATACTTTCAGGAATGAGATATCCACAGCTTCTCTGAGCAACTTGTTCCAGTACCTTATCACCCTCACAGTAAAGAATTTCTTCCTAATATCAATTCTAAACCTCCTCTCTTTCAATTGGAAGCCATTCCCCCTTGTCCTATCACTATATGCTCTTGTGAAAAGTCCCTCTTCATCTCTCTTATAACCTAAATACTGCAATCCAAAAAAACAATAGGAGAGAAGGATTTTTAATAAGCATCCAATAACAGAATGAAGCCCAACATGTCACTTTCAGGCAAGAGTTATTTTTAAAAAAAAAAAATGTTTTGCTCACAGGCATTATTTTTATAACAGCTATAAACCACTGTTTTCATTTTCCTTTGCTTGCTGCTACTCTTTCAGGCAGCCTGCAAGGCTCAGCTTTGCATATAATCCCATTTTACTCCTATTCCTCCTATGAACACAAAAAAATCCTTTAGAAAGTGATGTGTAAAATAAAATTTATAGTGGACATTAAGAACAGTTTTAAGCACTACAGTCTCGTCTGTAGTCCATTAAAAATCTAAATGGCTGTATAATATCCTTGCAAGAAGTCTTTCCACAGTTACTGCATAAGAGGGAGATGGGAAAAAAAGAGAAGCAATGCCCTTGGTGATCTTGCCCTGTAACAATACTTGTGGCTTGACAGTGACTGCAGACCTGATATTTGGTTGCCTTGGCCTTTGCATTAAATCTGGCTTCTGTCGTTCTTGTGAAATAAGTTGTGCTTCTCACAGGAAAAAGAACGTATCTGTAAAGCACAAGTGCTCTGAAAGTGAGTGTTGTTTGCTTTGTTTGCTGTAGGGTAGTTGCTGGTTATCTTTGTTGTTCAGTAGCAGATGGAGCTCTCAAAGACCTGAATGCTTCTTTGGTGCTAATTGATACTCTCAACTGGGATTGTTACCTTCAGGCATTTAACTTGGGTATCTAAGTTCATCTGCTCTTACTTTAGACATTGCCTCCAGGAGAGTTGAGATGAGGAGAGCACTCCAGTTTCTTGATTTGTAGAGAAATATGAATCCCTCTTTCCTTCTCCCTTAAGTGTAAAGGGAGATATTATTCTGATAGCTGAGAAAGTGTATGTCAGACAAGGTGGAAACCTGCATCAAGACCTCTTTGTAGTTGACAAATAAACTTTAGTCCACATAGTACTAATGTAGAGTGTGAAGAGCAGAGAAAAGTTCTTGCAAGTCACTTGCCAAAAATGCAGCAGTTTCTAATGTCCTTGGAAATGCAATCATATCAAATGGAAAAGAAGATAATCCAAATAGTGCAAGATAAATGAAGGGCAAATTTTTTTTAGACCATTAGAAAGAGAAGCAAGTTCCTTCAAGTCTGCAGCCTGAATGTTGCAGTCTTTTACCTCAGCTTCTCATCTTTCAATTAATTCCATTCCTAGATGTTAGATTGTGGGTTTTCTTGACAAAAGGCACTCTTTGTCAGCTTGCCTGATTTGCAAATAAATCACACTTATAAATATGAGAATCATGTTTTAAAACATTTGAAAAAATGAATTAGTAACCAAATCTGCTGTTTAGCAAATGTCAATGTTCCCTAATGAATTCAACAAGTGCTAATTCAAGGATGACTATCAGAAGTTCTGCTATAAAACCAGGGAATACCAGAATATTAATCTGTCTCTCTCCACAAAGCTAATTGGTTGTTGTTGAGTATTAGGATCCACAGAACATTAGACCTATATCATTGGGTGCCTATTCCAATAATACAAAAGAAGAAATATCTGTACAGCAATTGTTGAACATATTCAAGCAGGAAAAATAAAAAGAAAAACAAATGAGAGTTTTCTAATGCAAATTCACACAGGCAGAGCTTCTAGACACCATGTCTCAGAATCACAGAATTATTTAGGTTGGAAAAGACCTCTGAGATCAAGTCCAGCCTTTCACTGACCACCACCTTGCCAACTAGACCATGGCACTAAGTGCCACGTCCATTTGCTTCTTGAACACCTCCAGGGATGGTGACCTCCATCGCCTTTCTGGACAGTGCATTCCAATCTTTAGCAACCACTCAGTGAAGAAATTCCTCCTGATGTCCAGCTTGAATCTCCCCTGGGGCAACTTGAGGCCATTTCCTCTTGTCCTATTAGTGTTTTCCTGGGAGAAGAGACCAATCCCAACTTTGCTACAACCTCCTTTCAGGGTGTTGTAGAGAGCGATAATGTCTCCTCTGAGTCTCCTTTTCTCCACGCAAAACAACCCCAGCTCCCTCAGGTGCTCCTCATAGGACTGATCCTGTGGACCCTTCCCCAGTCCACTGCCCTTCTGTGGACATGCTCCAGCACTTCAATGTCCTTGTAGTGAGGGGCCCAGAACTGAACATAGGATTTGAGGTGTGGCCTCACCCATGCTGAGGACAGGGGGACAATCCCTGCCCTGGCTACACTATTTCTGATATAGGCCACAATGCCATTGGAATTCTTGGCCACCTGGGCACATCTGGCTTATGTTCAGCTGGATGTCAACAGCATCCCCGATCCTCTTTTGTTGGGCAGCTTTCCAGCCACTCTGCCCCCAGCCTGTAGCATTGCATGGGGTTGTTGTGAGTGAAGTGCACGACATGGCACTTGGACTTTGCTAATATTCACTAAAAACATCCCAGATGCACATTTCAGGAAATGGGTTCAAACCCCCAAACTTTCCACTACTCTCGAGCCAATCTGTACAAAGTTTATGTATTAAATATATACATAGGTGGTATTGTTATTAATACAATGGAAGTAGATTAATTTCCAGCTGTCATAACACATTATATAGGAGATAGATTTCTGTCATATATTTGAGATCCTCAGTTCTGGGGACATGTAATGTGCATGCCACATGTTAATGCTGTTCAAATTTCACTGCTGTGTGTATGAGATGATTTGGATGTGTCCAGTTGCATGTCCTTCTGGTAAACTGTGACATTTCAGATCAAAAGCTAAAGGGTATTTAAAAACTGATGATATTTGAGCAGAATTGTCATTCAAGTCCTGCTCAGAATCAAAATAGACTTAATTTCAATGCTTCAGATTATTTGGACATTTGCAAGAGCATAGCACACAATTCTTTGGTCCTCAATGTAGTGTTAGAGATTAAATACTTCTGTCTTATTCATATTCACGTATCAAAAGATGTTCATGTTTTACATTAGTTAGAAACTTAATTCTTTTAAACTTTGGAGGAAAAACACAGAGCGACATATTCTACCACACAATTAACCAGCTCTTTGCTAAAAGCAGCAGCAGTAACACAGGAAACTTTGATTGTAAGCTCCAATCTCCCTAAATCAAGTTTACTTGTTCACTCCCAAATAGCAAGATTTGGGGTTTTTGTAACATTCTTTCTGACACTGGCTTTGTCAGCCTTTCATGGCAAGTTTTGTTTATATAGTTCATTCCATAATCAGGATTCTATTTCATTTTCATGTATCAAAACCTGCACAAAATTTCTTTCCCAGTCAACATTTTCCAGCAGCCGCTAATTTCCAAACAGTCCAAGAATAAATATTGTGGATAATATCATTCTTCACTGCAATGCTGTTAACTGTTAACAGATTCCACAGGTAAAGTAATTAATATAATAAATGAAGTCAGCATGGTGCATCTTGCATTTTCCACTAAACATTGTGTGAACAAAAACATTTGAACTCAAACACAGGGAAGAATTTACTAATATCTTTATATCATCCAGATTTTCCTGAAACTTGGCAATCTTTCCATTTTTCTCTTAGCATTCTTAAAGCACATTACTATTCCTATTTATATTTTCATGTCACTTACTGAAAGAGGTTTTTTTTGAGGAATGCCCCCTAAGTATTAGAGATACTTACATGCTATATTATTTGTGTGAACTTTATATATCATTACTGTTAAACAACAAGGAGTTTGTAGTGCCTTAGGAAGTTTATCCTCCTTCACATCCCTTTTGTTGATACCTCAGGATTAAAATATATCTTTTAGTTGCTGAACTAGTCCAGTATTAGTTTGCATGTGTGGTTGTGTGGCCACTTTGTTCTGTTTTCAAAACAAAAACCCTGCTTCCATCAGCTGTAGTTTTCTTTAGCAGGAACTTAGTGATTAAGGATGTTAATGGGCTAGATGCCAATCTCTTTTTACCCACATTTGATATGAAAAAGATGGGGTTACACATTCAAAGTATCACCCTACCCAGTGAATAACCATAGTGTCTTTAAGAACCTCACTGATCAGGCTTCTATTCAGAGTAAATGCAATTTATGTCTTGAATGAACAGAAAATAAGTCCTAGCCAAAAACCGGCAAACCCGAGTTTCCTGATTATTTTCAGAGTCAGAATAAAAATCTGATACGGATTGCTGTCAATACAAAATATTTCAATTCAAATATGTCTATGACAAGCTAAGGTATCTAAAATTCTGGATATAACTAAGGTATCTAAAATAGGATGTAACAAAGCTCTTGATCAGCTACAATGTAGAATGTCACATTCCAGTGCATTCAGGTTCACCTTCTAAACAGTCAGGTACATCCCTGTCTCTGTTACACTTGCTTACTGCAGTCTGTAGGAGCTGTGGTGCTTCCTTTAGTTCCACACCAAAGGATAAAGCTGAAGGAATACACTACACAGAAGAAGTTACACTGCCTGTTTACTAATTACAACATGAACACACGCTCTTTCCCACAGCCAGAGAACAACTCACAAGCAAGAGGCAGGAAAGAATTGTTCCCACTTCCATGGCAAATCAATTCAACAGCAACGAGGGCTTTATTTTCTATCAATGTTGCTATTAAAAGAGTCACATTAATTAATTTCCCATTACTGTTGGTACAGGACACTGGCATGAGGCATTCATGCAGATAACCTCAGATGTTATGTTATATTAAACTTTGCAAAATCAGAGATGTATGACATGATTTCTCTTCAGTTTCCCTAAATGGCAATAAACCAGATTTCCAGAAACCAGGTTCTTTACATTGATTTGTACTTTTCAGCCTCTGCATGATAACAATGCAAGTTAAAGTATTCATACCAGGACAAGCCATCCTCTTGCATGGAAATATTTCAGTTTCCAATATAGGAACAGAATTTGCAAGTCAAAAAGCCATTCAGAACAGGCTGCAGTAGTTTGAGACTTCAAAGAGGAAAACTCTGATACCACCACAGGTGAAAGTGAGATCACTTCTTCATCAGTTTAGGATTCAATGTGAATTCTCTGCAGGACATTAGAGAATCTGAGAAATCAAATGCCAGAAATTCAGCAACCCTAAGTCAGTGTAGTGTTTTCACACAGTTCAAAGAAAAGTGTATTCAAAGCTTAAGAGCTACTAAAATAGCCTGAGATTAAGCAAAGGCCTTTTTTCATCAGGAGAAGAAAACTCCTGCTGTTTGATTCACCTGAAATAACTCCCAGTTTTGGGGCTGCTGAACCAATTATATGTGGTACATAGAGTACAATGATAGAAAGGATGCATCTTAGTCAAAAAGGTAATATACATTTTTTGATACCACATAAGGAACAAAACCAAACAGCAGCACTTGCAAAGCAGTCTCTAAAGTTATCCCTTCCCCTCCAGCATAGCATATTTAACAGAGTCTTTAAACAATCTGGTATGATAATCATAAGTAAAAATAACATTTGATGAGAACTATTTTTACAGAATAAGTGGAGAGACTGAGTGGAAAAAACATTAATTTGTCTTTTAAAGGAAATTGTTGAATTGTTTGTGTGAAACAGAAAAAACAGGCTTATAAGAAACTCCAAATTATACTAATCCAAGGTCAGCTCTGCAGCAGTGTAAGATTCAGTTTAGACATCAGATTGCCATAAATTTCTCTATTTATTTCCCACACTAATTGTCACTGTTAAAATCTGGTTGTTTTTTTTGTTTGGTTTTTGGTTTGTTTTTTTTTTTTTGGTAGTTCTGTAATATGTTTTGATTTACCTAGGTTTCATTCCTGGGGATGGGTTCACATCAGTTCATGACATCAAGCAATCAGGTGTATGAAACACATAGCACATGTGCAAACATTTTGCAATCATCCAAGCAAGTGTTGAAGGTGAGGCTTTGCTTTGTTACTGCTGATACAGAAATCCCTGCTTCACGTGCAGGCTTAGTATGGGACCAAGCAGACAGAGTTGTTCATTATCAGCTGTGCAGGCTGTGCTTGTGTGCAAGTATTTTCCTTGACCTTGCAGTAAGTAAATCATTACCTGGACACATGTCCTTCACTGCTGCTTCATTCAGCATTGAAACTGATCAAAGAGATTGCATTAATTGAGGACTACAGCATATAGGGTTTTATTTCTTTTGCTAGGGGAAGAAGGAACATGCAGGTGAGTATCAGAAGGACAGATGGAAAAGAGAAAGTTCCCTGCTGCCCTCAGTAGCTGCTGCATCCTATTGTCACATGTAACAAGATCATGATTTACCTGATTTAAGACATTCATTTTTGCTCACACTGAAGGAAAAGGGCTTGCTGCTGTTAAAAGGTGAAATATCTTTCTTTTCTTTTAATTCACTTTGAGTCAGTTCCCTGAGTGACATGTTGGGACAAAGAAGGGGAAAATTAAGGTAGCACACAGCTGTGTATGTACCTCACAGACTGCCAGCCAGCTCACAAAACCCCTTTTGTCTGCATGGGCTGTCTGAAGATGACAAATGCTGGTGTCCCAAAACACTGCTACAGCAATGTCACTTACAGGCCAGGGTCAGGTTCTGGCTCTTAAAAGCCAATCAGATCAAGGTTGTGTTGGGCATTGCATTCCTGTGCCAGGTCCTCAACTGCACAGCAAATTTAACAGGGTTAGCAAAGTATCATAGACCTTCCCAGCTGAAGATGTGGGGTTTTATTATGTGGAATGTGTGCATAATATTAGATTCTGAGCAAGATGCCACAGCCAATAGAAAGCTGTCTGGTGCACTGAGTGCCTAAGGGCATGCAGATGACTCACTGAAATTCTGTTAAAACACAAGACATCTGCTTCAATATGTTTCCTGCCAGTCTTTTTGCATGGCTGGAAAGAATGGGCTAGAGATTCCCTCCTACTCCACCAGTCCTGGCACCAAATGAGCGGAAAACTGCTGTAAACCAGAATCTGGGATTCCCCTTTGAGTGATGTGAGCTGCCACTTGGCTCTGGGCAGTAAAGTGACCCTCTCTCTCAAAATCCTGAGTGAGCATGGCAGGGAGCATCTCTGTGCTATCCTAGCATTACCCCAGTGCTCCAGCATACTGAGGCCCACACTCCCCAGGAGTTATAAACTACTGCAAATCCTTTGCTATTGCCTCCCTCTGCCTCCCAGAAGTTCAGAACTCATCTTATGCCATCATAGCTACCACTGTGTCATCAGTCTTTTGTACAGAAATAGCAGCAATGATTGCCATGAAACTGTAATGTCACATGAAAATTAAGAGCGAGAAATTTCCTATTAAAAACAACAGATTTTCTTTAATAAGGAGCCTGTAAACTAGAATAAGAAACAACTTCAAAAAACCCCAAAACAGTTTGCTAAAGCTTTTGATAAGATTTGGTTCTAAAGATGCAGTTCTCATGACACAACCTGACTTCAAAGGAAATTTTAGCATATAAGATACATAGATCTGCACAAACGTGATGAATAACAAAGTAAAGTCACTGGCTTGCCTGCAACAGCTCTACTTTAAAACCACAAGTTATCATATCTTTTTCCCCTTCTGCTGAAGGGTCAAACTTAATTGCATTGCTTTGAAAAGACAACATTTCAGCTACAAATGAACACTCACAACTATTTAATGTTAAAAATAAACTTTAAAGTGAAGCAGCAGATGCTGCCATGGAACATTCCTCAGAGCTTTCATGCAATGGTCACATCTGTTCAGCTGGAAGGGTGACTGTTTCAAACCAAATAATGGGTTTTAAGTGGTGACAAAAAGGAGAGCAAAAAGACAAAATAGAAGGCTGTGGAAAAAAAAGTTAACTCACAGTTCTGTATTGGAATAATAGCACTCAGACACAGTTTTGGAAGGAAACTTGGGTCACAAACAGAAACAGTTTAAAACTGCCAGAAATGCAAGCAATTATTTCCTGGTAAAGCAGCAAGAAGAACACTGCTATTCACCACACAGAAATACAGTTTTAGAGGCAAAGAGCTATCTCATGGTAACTTGATTCTTCTTACAAACTTTGAAAATGTTACAATTTTGCTGAAAAGTTATCCCAATAGAAGCTGTAAGTAGATGTTGATATCTAGTGAAACACTAGGGAATGATAAATCCGGTTTCATCTGTTTTCTTTAGTTGTTCTATTCCTTCCTACTGATTTGTAGACAAACACATGTCAATGGGACCTCTGTTCCTAGTTTTTAATCTTCAACTCACTGGCTTGTTACCTTAGTAAGCATAGGTACTCTTCAAAATGTTAGCATGGATATAGCACTTCTCACTGGTAAATCTTTAAATATGCTTTAGGAGTCACCTCAATTAACCCTTTACCAGAGTTTTAGAACATCCTTATGAAATAATACAGATATTGAGAATCATGCACATTTTACAAAGGTGGAGAGTGACCCAGCAAAAATAGGTTAATCACCCTAGGCCACAAGAAATACCAGGAAAAATGGGATCAAGCAACATGAATTCTTAGCTGTTTCTGTTAGGAGAGGCAATTAGTACATTTCCCTAATGCAAATGGCAGAATGGAAAAAATTGCAACTTAATGAGTGTGGTACTGGGAGTTTCCTGAAGTTGAAATAGAACTGTGGAAGGAGTGTATGGACTTTAAGCGATACAAAGGCAGAAATAAAAACAAACAAACAAACAAACATGCTGCTGTTCTGCCCTTTCCATTATCAATCTTGTGACTCCAATTATGCTTCTCTTATGTATTGGCCAGAGGTTTGTACTGAAGCAATTCTGACTGCATATAACATCCATACTTAACTACCTCCCAAAAGCAGTCTCTGGTTACGATTTTCTCAGCCAGCAGCTTTCAATGAGGGTAAATGATCTTAAATTAGTATTTAACTTTAACTCTGGCATCTAAACCCCTGGGAGGTTTGTAATCTTTCAAGTATTGATCCAAAAGACTTCTGCCTGGAAACATCTGGTTGAGTGTTCTGTGGTCTTCCCCAGCATCAGCATCTGAAAACAGTAACCTACTTTTTGTACTGCTTTAATTGTTATAGTTACCAATGCTGCCAGCAGAGAACTCAGGTTCTCCAGCCAGTAGGAAAAAAAATCAGAAAGGTTTTTTTGGGGTGCAGTGGCTTTAGTTTGGGATTTTGTTTCAGGTTTTGGAATTCTGTGTGTGTGTGTGGGAATCGGGGGATCTC
>VZRX01003945.1:0-82875 GCA_013398075.1 Notiomystis cincta | reverse complement strand
AGATATGCACATATTAAATATTTCCTCTTTTTTTTTCTTCAAATATGAAGAAAACATCATCTACTGAAGGTGTTGATTTTTACAAAGCTCATTATTGTATGGGCTTCTGTTAGCTGCTCTGCAAGCAAGGAGAAAACTACTAAAAGCATTAAGTGTCTTCTGCCTTCACCAAACAAAAAGTTGCATCCCCTCAAACAGTTTATCGCTGCTATTTCACCCTTTAAAATAAAAGCTCTTCACCTCAGCTGCAAAGATGAAATGCCAAAGAGAAACTAATACAGCTCTGGGTCTTAAGAAACTTTTTTGGGTGTATTTGTAACCAGTCACGAGTGCCAAGAAAAAACGTTCTTGTCTCTTCAACACACTCTTACATAATTTGGCACGAGGCATAAGTAAATCAGCTGGTAGGCAGTGCCCGAACAAGACACTGAAACAGTAGCTTCAGTCTTTATATAACATCTTCCAACCTTCTCTTTATAATTTAAAAGCTAGTCACAACAAGAGATAAATTTTTAATGGCACTATACAATTTGGGTAAGGCAGAGAAGGAGTTTATTTCATCAAAAGACTGCCATGTCTGGAGGTTGAAGCAGCTTTTCATACTGAGTTTTTATTGCCATTATTCTGTTATTCATTGGCAGGATTTATTAAAGTAGTGTTCTATTAACCCAATCACGTACTTTGAGCAAAATCTCACTATAGTAGTTGCTCAGACTTCTGCTCCAACTTTCTCTTCAGGGTTGGATTTGTTATAAAATTTAAAGCAAAAATAAATATACAAGTCAAATGCATGTTTCTGAGCTCTTTGTCTCAAGGTGACTGATGAATCAGGAATGAAGAGATAATAGTCATGCTTACCAACACAACTTTGGAGTATTTAATCAATACTTCTTTTCCCTTATTTTACCAACTTCTTCATTCTTTTTGCCACTAGTAATTGCTAAGAACTTTTGGTCAACAATATTTGTACTTCCATGCATATTATGATTTGCTGTTGTCATAAGAGGTAACAATTTGATCCTTTCCAGTCCTGTCACAATTTTCACCCTAAACTTTTGATAGTTTTGGTAGAATAAGATCCCCTCATTGATAATGGGTCCTACCTAGAAGGTGGCTGTTTATTGGAAAATTTGGTCAGACTTTGTGCACAGAGCCTGTCTATTGCATTACTGCAGCATTTGTTCTCAACAGATGCTTTCAAACACTATCAGGAGCTATTTCATCTGGATATGATGGATTCACATTCTATGCTGGCATCTGGTCCAGTCAGAAGGTTTTTTGGTTTTTTGAGATTTTTTGCTTTGTTTCTTTTTTTTTTTTTACTCTCTCTATTGAAATAATAAGCAGAAATTTTCAAAAAGTTTGCAGGGAAATAAATGTACATATTTCTATTTTCTCAGTATAACAGCTCTTTTGACAGATGTTTTCATTTCTTCTAGATACATCAGTATAGATTACAAAGAGACAGAGTAATTTGGACTACAAATAAGCTTTATGCTTGTAATCTATTAAGTACCCATAATAAACCCAGCCCCTGATTAAGAACATCTCCTCCTTTAGCCAAGAAGTGGTCTCTACCTGAGAGGTGGCAGAAGTTTTAAAGTGGTTTGTTACTGTGCTCTGTGTTTACTCACTCAGAACACCTAACAGGTGCTCTATCATGACTCCGAAGGCATAGCTCATTCTTTCCATCTCATTTTTATCACCAGATTTAAATACTAATCAACTAATAGGAAACAGCTAAATTCAGATAAGAGTAGGCTGCTTTTGAGATGGAAATTTCTTTTGGAAATATTTTTTTTTCCACTCAGCACCATTGTGCTCATATACAATACAAGTTATTTTCACTGAGTCAACATCAGGAACCTAGTTAGTGAACAAAGAGCTGGAATAATTGTAAAGCCTTCAATTCAATTTAAAAACTATTCTCCCCAGTCATTTTTTTTCCCCCAAGGCATACTGATTCAGTGCTAGTCAGGTAGATGCTAAAGTATGGTGCTTAGTGAAGAGAACTCCTGCACCCTTTTGGGAATGAACTGGGAACTACTGTAAAGCTAAGGCTGGAGGTGGATCACAATTTGTCTCTGAGATCTCAGCCCTCAAGGCTCTGGACTTTTCTCAAAGGTGTTTTTATCATGATTTTCACAACTGCTTTTTTACTTTGTTTATTCAGTGGACAATGAATCACTGTCTAGGTTGAAGAGTAATTGACAGTTCCAGGGGATTTCTTGTTGAAAGACAAAACATCTCTACATTTAACCTGCCCAACTGGTTTAAAGAAACTGTTTGGCTCCTGTAGATCCCACAAAGAGTCTTTGTTTTCCACTGATTCCCCCCAGTCCTCCCCCACCCCCATTTTACTTACAGTTAGCAATTACTTCTTTTGCTGCATGTAAATCATCCAGTTACTAGGATTTGTAAATTGATACAATTTCACAAAGCTCAACACTTTTTACACCACTGACTCTCCCACCACATTGACCAAGGTGATAGAGATTCTGATGAAAAATCCCAGCCTCTTCTTTCAAAAAATAAAAAAGCCACCACTGTTTCCACCCCACACCCTTCCAGTATATTCTAAAGTTCAATTAATCTACACTTTTTTTAAAATGCAAAGAACTTAGAAAATTTTTTTTCTTAACATGGGAAGGCCTATAGTTTTAACTGTTATTTTTTAAAAGGCCTTATGACTAGATTAGGCAAGATCAAATCTAATCCAAAAAGCCAACTGAATTGTTTTCTTTAAGAGAAAGATTAATTAGATTCTTTCTGGAGACAGGATCCTGATCTACAGATTTACAGAAAAAGAAAAAAATTATGAAAGCCTGTAAGACACATGGAAATTCAAGAATTCTTTTGAGATCTTAGGCTATTCTCTGACAGTTTTAGTTCAAAATAATTCAACCAAATGATGTGCAGATAGAAAATAAGACTAACTTCTGAAATCTTTGAAAAGAATACATCCTTTCAGCAAATGCAGTGATTTGGAATCCAAAGGACTGAAAAAAAGAGAAAACCTAAGAGATCTAAAGCAGTATTTAACACAGAAAATTAGCTGAAATCTGGACCAATCTGGAGGGCAAACTCACCTTTAATTATGTATTCATTTTTGTGCCAAGGCTGCTCCCATGCTGGGAGTGTGAATAGAATACACTGTTCACTTGAACTCATTTTACTAATTTTCTACTTGAAAATTAAAGCGTAATTGAATATTTCTCCAATTAGACACTTTTGTCAGTAGTTTCAGTGGTTGCTACTGGAACTGTAAATGGTTCTGAAGTGTAGATGGGCCATCTGAAAAAATACTCTTTTTAGGTGCATTGCTAATGGAGAAGGAGTTTAATCTCATCCTGAAGAAACATCCAATGCCCTGTAGTTTTGGAATCGAGACTGAGCAGGGGAACCATCCAACCCCAGCTCTCTGTACAAGCTATGCAAAAGTGTTGCCCTCTCGTGGCTTTTGTTGCACTGATGTCTTGAAATCATAATTACAACTATATCAAATTGCTCCTAATGTCTGAGAACAGCTTATGCAGAGGTAAGTTTTCTCACATGGGGAAAATGGCATTGATATTTTGAGATATCCACTTATTAAACTGTGGATTTCATAACTATGTGGATAATTTAAGAACAATACCTTCTTCCCAATTTCTTCTTTGTAGATTTTTTACATGTTTAGTAATTTTTAAACTAAAATAATGTATAATAATTGTCCAGCCATCATTTCAGGAACCATACTTAAAATACCAAGTATTTTGGAAATGCACACAAGCACAAGTTGATTAACTTTTTTTCCTTTAAACTTATAAATTATGCCTTTCTGAGCTCAAGTCTTGCTTTTGGTGAACTCTTTCTAATCACTGCTTTAAAACTGGGACTTCCCAAGTAATACTGCTAGCTTGAGTGCTTGCTGGAAGGAAAGACAAACAGAACTCGAGCACACAAGTATTCAGAAAAGTATTTGTGGAAAGATTTGTTTATCTGACTATGTGTCCTACAATCAAGAACTGTTCAAGTCACATCATAAGTCTTAAAGGAAGATGTGCTTCTGCATCAACACAATAAAGTTAAGGTGTCCACAGGCAGTACCTTCTTTCTGTCTGGATACTCAGAACTGTGTCTGCCTTCAAATGTTAAACTGCAGAAAATAAGGGGCATTAAGGGGAAGGGAAGAAAGAAAGTAAAAAACCCCAACACCCAAAAAGTCCACAGGAAAACACCCTCAGAAGCCCTAAAACAGAGAACTTTTCTTTGCCCTAGGAGGGAAGGTCCATTTGGGATAGGGAAAACAGGCTCAGTAGCAAGGGATGGAGGAGTCACCATTTCCCCTCACTGAGCACTGGCAGCTGTGAAGAAACTTTTAAATTATGGGGTAGGGTCTCAAAACCATGAAATGTACTAGGCTACATAGCTTTTTACTTTCATAGAATCGTTAGGGTTGGAAAAGACCTCCAAGGTCATTCAGTCCAACCTTTGACTAAACACCACCACCCCCACTAGACCATATCACAGAGTGCCACATCTACTTGGTTTTTGAACTGTTCCAGAGATGGCAACTTCATCATCTCCCTGGGCAACCCATTCCAATGCCTGGTCACTATCTCAGTGGAGAAATTCTTCCCGAAGAAGATTTAATTGGAACATTACTAATTTGGCTGATAGCATAAGCCTTGGAGAGCTGTCAAAGGTGTTCTGCATTTTCAGTTCAAGCCCTTTACTGTTGGTGCCTCACCTATGTACGTTATTAAATTTCTTCTGAAGATTTTGTGCCAAGAAAAACCAAACAAATTCAGGGCAAGAGAGTATAATGCACAGAGAAGCATATGTCCCCATTTCCCTGATTCCATATGTATGACTACTGGTTTATACAAAAAGCACTCAATAGACCAGAAGGTAAAAAACCCAAAACTATTTATATAAGAAAAAAAACCCCTGTTTTGTGAAATAAAAATTCCTACTATATTGTACCACCTCTTATCTCCATTCAGAAGACCTGACTTGTATCCTTTGGAACGTAATGTGATTTTCACATGTCCTGTGAAGACAAGGTAGGACAATCTCCTCACAAGTACAATAGAAACACCAAAGATGGGTTATTTGGTGTTATCTTGCATAAATTAGTTTATGTTAGTCCAACTAATTCACCATCTGCATAACTCTGAGCTATAAGTAAACAAGGTAGTTTGTTTAATTTGCATGGTATTTTAATCTCATCACGTCTAACAATTTCATGCATGTTTCAGTTTGCTTTTATTCTGATCTGAATCACTTCCTCCCTACTACTGTGCAAAACAACTAACTCTCCAGGGTTTTCCAAATCCTGTCCATGCACTACATGCATAGATATTTCAAGAACAAGTAGTGATTTGGTGAATTTTCATATTCCCTTAAACATTTGCATGCAGTTTAACATTCCTCATAGTACAGTTTTCCTAAGACTGTCTCAATCAGGGATCAAACTAAGATTCTTCAGAAAGAAAGTTACCCTTTAAAATTTTGACAGCTTTTTCCATTTAATTTGTTAGCTTCTACTTCCTAGAAGTCACCTTCATAAAAGTTACCCATACTAGTACAATCTCAAAGTCAGGTTTTGTTGTTTTTCTTTTAAATGTGTAAATTTGAATGACATAAGATATTATCTTGTTATTTCAGTGAGTACTTACCTTTAGGCTCTAGACATAGTTGTTCTAAATAACAAGACTTGTTGAAATGGCAATCTGTATTTATGTTTCTATAGTTGGTTATTTAAGCCTTGTCAGAACAGAAATTGGTAAAACAGTGAGGAAAAAATAAGGGACACTAGAGTAAGAGATGAAAGTCCCTTTAGCCAGCGAACTGGGAGCTTGCCCAGAGCATTAACTCTTGGTGTCATTGCTTCAAGATTCTGGGGCTCTCAATGTGAACCTTTTAGACAGCTCAGAAAGGTACATGGTGGTCTTTCCTAAATTTCAGTGGTGATACTATCTAATTTGTTGACAAGAACTGTCCATTCACTTTTTCAGTGCTAGCCCTGGCAGATGAGTAACAGTCTGCCAACACTGCTGTTCAGCACTACTGGCAGGCTACAGGAGCAGGCAGTGACCCAAGGGAGACACCCTCTTTGCAGTGGGCTCCTGACTGAAAAAATGTGGAGTCCGTTCTTGTCACAGCTCTGAAGTTTTAAAACACATACCAAGGTAACTAGACCATAGTGATATGCCAAGGCAGCACTTTTTTTGCTGTTGTTTACTTGTTTTTAAAGAATATTAGTGTATTTTAGGTAATTTTCTGTCTTACTTGAATATGTTTTTCCAGATTTTGTTTCTGAATGTTTTCCCTGTTTCCTGTTGCACTTTGCAGCCAGTATGAAGTGGTGTATGAGCTCACATAATCTTTCGTCTTTTCTGCTTATACCAGGTACCTGAAGACTCATTGGCAGCCAGCATGCTTTGGCAAAGATATTGAAAACAAATCTCCGGTCTCTTCTTGAGAATAGCTGAAGTCTTGCTTTCAAAGGAAGTAAAGTATCTAGCACAAATGCTTAGGGAGTAAAAGACTTGCTTAAACATCTGTGGAGGAAGGGTGACAGAGAAAAGGCTCAGGATTTTCACATGTGTTTTATTCTCTGTATTTTTCCTGTATCTGTTGGCAGGAGAGAAACAATGAAGAACCTGGCATTCTCTTCCTCTTTCTTCCCAGGGGACTCTCTGCCTGTATGTTTGAACACATCACCTGACCAGAGCCTGTCCTTCAAGCCAGGATTGATTAAACACTCTAAGATAATCAAATGACGGACATCATCAAGGGCATAAAGCAGTATTTGTCCTAGACACAATACCTTGCTCCAAGGCTTGTAAACATACGACAGCAGCAAATTAGAGCACAGAGAAACTTAGGACTTATGAGGAAACTCATGACTACTAATAAAGTTTGTTGACAAGCACCTGACTAATATATTATTTATCTATTGCTTGGCCAGCACTCTTGTAAGCTTACAATGCTTTTTGGGTTAAGGAGGAAAACTCTGCTTGATTTTCCATAGCATATTGAATTCTATTTTAAAAAATCAGAAAATATTAAGAAACAGTGACTCAAAACTAGGTCCATTTGATAGCCTGGGAGGCTATCTACATAAAAGAGCTGTTTCATAGAAAAGGAGTAATAAAAAACCAGAGATAATCTCAAGATGTCTTTCATGCTGTATCTTCTGTACACTTCTTTGTACAGGAATGGTGGAATAATTCCTAAACTAGCACAGGTATAAACCACGACACTCTGCTCACAGCATAGGGTGACTATAAGAGACACAGATCTGGTCAGTCAAGATGAAACACCAGGCTGCTCTCAGGCCCACACCTACCTTGTCTACTCTGCTGTATACACAGCACAAGATTCTGATGGAAAGGGCACGCCAACAAGTCTAGCCTGAGAAGCTTAAAAACAAATACCATAAGCCATTCCACCCTAAAACTCACAAGGGCTATTTTGACTTTTCATAAGACTTAATGTAGTTTTTGTTTCTATTTTCCTGGCTTCAATAATCATGTCTTCCTACCTACAGAGGCTTTTCAAACTATCTTGCTTATCAAATATATTTCCTACCAAAAGACTTCAAAAGAAAGTATATATATATAATATATATATATATTTAATAGGTTTGAACTAATGAGTTTAAGAGTTGGAGAGCAGCACAAACAGTGCCTCTCACTTTGTGTTGTGATCATCCTTACTATTATTTATACCTGCTGAAGAAGGACATGGACCTGCTGGAGCTAGTCCAGAAACAATCAGAGGGCTGGAGCACCTCTGACCTGTGTAGAAAGGTTGAGAAAGTTGGGGCTGTTCAGCCTAGAAAAAAGCAGGCTCCAGGGAGACCTTATCAGAGCACCTTCTAGTACTTAAAGAGAGTAGAAGAAAGCTAGAAAGGGACTTCACAAAGGCATGTAGTGGTAGGACAAGGGGGAATGGCTTTACATGGAAAGAGGATAGATTTAGATTAGACATTAGGAAGCAGCTCTTTAATGCAAGTACTGTGAGGGAGGTGGGGCACTGGAACAGGTTGCCCAGAGAAATTGTGGATACACAATCCCTGCAAATATTCAAGGTCAAGTTGGCCTTTAAGCAACCTGTTCTAATGGGAGGTGTCCCTGCCTATGACATAGGGGGTGTTAGGAGAGGATCTGTAGAGTCACTTCCAACCCAAACCATTGTACAATTCTGTTTTAAGTGCTAACTAAAAGCACTTGGCTTACTACTGCCCTGAATAATTATCTGGTATTTGGGCATTCCAGAAAATGCTCTGAATACCTTCTGGTCTCAGAGTGCTTTGTACTCTCTTGCTCTCATTAAGAGGAGGTGAGACTATGAACTCTGCTAGAGATTCAGTTTTCAAAAACCCATGAGGTTCAAGCACATAAGCATTTTGTTCAGGTACAGGCGACAATAGCACCTGGACTTGCTGAATAATGAATTTCCAGACAGGTTCAATCCAGCTAAACTTTTCACAATCAGACTTTTGGAAGTGATATGACAGCTGAGGCCTATAAATATAATATACAAACCTGTTTTCTTAAATATATGCACAAACTCACTTTTCCTTAGAAAGAGGCCAGCCTCATGAAGAAACACCATTTCACAGTTTCATTCCAATGTTCGCAGCTGCTTCAATGCAGGTAAGCTGCTCATAATATACAATTTCACAAGGCAAAGAAAAATGTTCAAATATAAAACCATTACCTCTGCCAAACTGTCCTTTTAATGACAATTCTTCACTGAATTCCTGCTCTAGGCGTAATACAAAGGGGCTGCATAACTAGCTAATGGAGTACTATTTGCTAGTAGTACTCTGAATCTCACCATTTACTTTTGCTCTGAAAATCAAAATTTGGATAAGAATGCACAGTCCTACATAACCTAATACACCATTTTCAGAAAATGATGTATAAAAAGTTCAGAGCAGCTGTTGGTGGATGCAGCTGGCAAGTGTTCTGTTTCTGTGATAGTAAAAGACCTTTCCCTAAATGCATATTGAACACTCTAGAAGTGCTTTTATTTTTATTTAATGACAGAAAGCCATATGGGCAGAAAATTAGAATGCCTTCATTATAGGGTTACCCCAAGGACCACTTCTAGAATTAATAGAACAGTTATGGTTGGAAGGGGCTTAAACATCATCTAGTCAAATACATGAAAATGTTTTCAAAGGGTGGGGCAGATTTATTATTTTGGTCCAAGGCTGAGACTCTACAGCAATACAAATAAAGATGAACTTAATACAAGAACAGTTACTAATAAATGTTATGATGCAAAGTTTCATCTTCAAATTTCATTTGCTTTTACCCGAAATAAAGATTGGCCTTGAAGACATCACAGTACAGGCAGCTTATTGAAATTCAACTATTAGCTGAGTTCTAAATTTAAATCTTAGATTTCTAATTACCTGCAGATCATTTACCTAGACACACTTACAGTGTCTTCTAGAAAGGCTGAGTATGACACTGAAGCCCAAAGATAGCAGAAATCAGGTGATGGTGACCAACTCCCATCATTATGTCTTCCTTTTGGTGAATAGTAAAGCAGCAATTTCTAACATATTTAAGTGGCACAGATACCATTCCAAAGACCCAGGACTTATACTGTACTCTGAGCACATTTGTCAAGAAGTGGGATAACCTGTAATAGATGCTAAAAAAGAATCAATCTTTCTCTCTCATACTTTTCCTACGAATCATTTAGCTCATGGCTTTTCTCATATATTCCCAGCTCATCATGTATTGCAAGGGCTTCTGACACAACTCGTGGATCTGGTTGATCTCATGGGTAAGATTCAGCCTGAGAAAAAGCTTAGGAAGAATTCAGCCTTTAACCTTTGGCTTCCAGAGTGCTATGAAGAACAAAGACATCTTTTCACAGGACAACAAAGTTATCAGCATTACATCATGCTTTGGATTTCTAGAGGAGATGAATTTACAAGTTTCATTTTATAAAAGGATCACATTTTCACAGCTTTCTTTCTTGCTGTTATGTGGCATCATAATGAATGCATGTGCAAACTGGGGGGAGGGGGGTAGCAGGGGGAAGAGAGGGAGCGATATCCTTGCCGGTGCTTCAGATACCAAAGCTGGAACAGCAGATTTCTGATTCTTCCCTTTTAGAGAAGTCCACACAACTGAAGCAGACAAAACAAGCCCTTCCCAAGGTGACAAGGTCACCTGCTGAGACATTTCCATACTTTCTCCTCTTCAGTTAGTGTTAGTCTTTATCTAGGGTCACTTTGAACCAAAGCTTATCACAGTGAAAAAGAAAGACACACGTGGGTAGAGCACAGTCTAATTTCTCCCTGCCCCTCCCTATAAGGCAATCTTACCATGAAGAAAGAAACTGAAGTCTCTTAAAGGTTTAGAGAGGCAGCAGGCATCTCAGAAGAGATAGAAGTCTGCTTGTTCTAAAGTAAATTTCTCTGAGATGATTGTTTCCCTTTGTTATTTCTGGTCTAGTGATGCAAAATTGCTGTATCATCAACCTTCAGTAACCAAATCAATAAAGGCGATGACAGAGTGTATTTCAGCCAGTCACCTCCTCTTGAGAGGTGCTAATTAGAACATTGATCCTGAGGTTTTCTGATGATGTGGTTTGGTGATGCTCCAAACCCTCTCAGCTCTGTCATTCTTTTAAAGGTTGCAGTTTAAAGAGAGAAACAAAAACTACACCAACCCCAAACCACAAGAAAGCAGCAGCAGCTATTAAAAAAAAAAATACTAGAAAGCACCTTTCACTGATGTGTACAAGTATATTCTGTAAAAGAAATCAAATGAAGTTTGGTCAAAATGAGCCTGCTTTCATACATAATAAATATCTGAAGTGGCAAGTTTGAATGACAGAAAAGTATTAACTGCTTTTTTATTTCCCCTAGAGATTGGCAAAACTTGTTATGTCTTTAATTAAATTAAAAATAATTAAAGCACTTATACAGTGAAATAACAACCTTCATCTGCCTCATGCACATGGGACTACTCCCTGCCTTTGTGTGCAGCTGCAAAATGAACCACGTGCAGAGCAGGTGACATTTCTCTGGGCACGGCTAATTTCACTCTTTGTAGTTGTGATGAGCAACTCGACTCTTCCCGTGCCAGCTGACAGACAGGTCTTGTGACACTTACCTGTCCCAGTTTTTAGAGCTCCACAGAAAAGAATGGATGATAAAAGGAGGCAGCAGGCACAGTCAGGCCACCCTATTTTAAGATTATCACCGGTCACTTCCACTGGCAGTAGAAAATGTGCTAGTTGCACTAATGACATTAAAAAGAGATTACAAATAATTAAGGAATTGCAGTGTGTTGTGCCAAAAGAGGTCAGTAAGGTAACATGCTGACATAAGGCATCATGAAAATGCCAGCTACTTGAAGTACTCAAGAAATAAATGTAATTCTTGAAACATACCACTAATCTGAATTCCTGACACAGACACCAATAAATACTTCCCAAATATTGTTCTTTGCTCATGTACCAGAGCAGAAAAAAAAAAGGATAGAGATTGTTTAATTTTACTGTAAATTGGATATTTTAATGGTCCTAATATTGGAATCAAAGAATAACAAAATACATTGAAACTCATGGAAGAAAGTAGATGCTTCAGCTTACAGTGCTCAAAAGAACATTTGGTCAATTAATTGTTTTTCCTTTTGGGTGAGATAATGTAATTTTTCTTTCATGAGGAAATTTTTTGTAAGGATTTGTAATTCTAACTATAGATGTGACACTCTTTATTAGTAAGTTTCAGTTCAAAGCAAAGCAATCCCAAAGATACCTGTCTGGGGAAATGAAAAGATAGGTTTGACACTTAACAATGTCAATTATAGTAAAATTTAAAACCATTCCTTCTGCATTTCTGCAAGCAAGTACCAGCTATTTTTGGGTGAAAAAAACTGAAACTGAAGAACAGAAGCAGGCACTCTATTGGAACAAAAAGACTGACCTGACCTACACTGTAGTAGCTCATGTTTTCAGTCATGGAATGCCACTGTTTCACTTGTAATGTTTTAGGCATTGTGATGTCGGTTTGTTATGTTCTTTACAGACTAGTGACAATTATAACATTTTGGAGGATATTGAGGAAGATAATTTTCCCCGAATTTTATTTTCTTAGCAGAAGAGGACTTACTTGACAGGAAATCAGTTCAAATCAAATATAGTTGAAGGAGATCTGAGGCCTAGGACTTAAAAGCCTCTGTTCGAAAGGATTTTAAGTAGACAAAAATTGTTATGCTGAGGGTAACAAAAATCAACCAATAACCAACCCAGCTAAAACTTCATTGACAAAATCAAAAAGGTCCTCAAGCATTTGAGGAAAAATTAATGTCAGAACCCTTAAGCAAAGATTTTCTGCCACAATTTCAGCTGTACAAATCAGAGATTTACCTTAATAGTTATTTCTCAGCCTCAGTTTATTTCTCTGTTGCCAAATGTGAATATCACCACAAGCTGTGGAAGTAGTCAAGCATATACCACTCCATCCCAAATCCAGGCTCAGGGGAAAATGTAATTAGCTATGTCATGCATGCACTCCTGATAGTGGGAAGAAAAGTATCTGAGAAGACAAGTCTTGAACCTTAGCCTAGAACAGGATGCTCAAAGACAAGTAACAAAAGTGTGCACACCATGAGTAGTTCCTATTTTTTCTCCTCCTTAAGTTTTGCCCAGGTGTTCAGAAACTACACTATTAGATGATAATCTCCTCAGAATTCACACTGCAAGAGCAAAACAAGGTGACTCTTCTCTGAAGCAGTTCTTCAAAGACAAATCTTAGTCAAACATCAAAAAACTATTTTCTCCCTTCAAACCATGAGGGTACAAGAAGATTTCTCATGTGGACCCTGTCTTCTTGGCACTTCATAAATTCACTTCATCTGCAAACTCTCTGTGGTTTAGCTTACTTCTTTGCATCAGATCAGGTTTAAATTGGAACTTCTTGCAGACCAGCTTATAAAAGAAAACTATCATAAGAAAAGCCAGCTTGCTATCTTAGGGCAAATAGAAAGTGTTAAATAGCACAAACACACAGTGCTACGACATCTGCTCTGATTCAAGGTCATCACCTGACTGCTTTGTGTACCACAGACCTCATGGAAACAGGATACAACTATTGCTGTAAAGCAGGCATTTCATGTTGGGGTTGAATAAGTAAGCAAACATCTTCTGGCAGTTATTGTTCTTAATGTGGAAAGGAAGAGCCTGACATCTCGTAGCTTGTGTGTAGGTACAAAACAGATACGCAGAATGTTGAGCCTCGGAAGGGGGAATAATTTGGCGCCTACCAAACAGAAGCTCTGTTTATTTTGTGTTAGAACTAATTAAATTAAAAGCACTGGCCTAGAGGAACAGCTTTCTCTCATCTCAAGCACTCCTGTCAGAGGTACCAGGCAGAAGTAATGGGTGAGCAGGGACACGAGCTGCGATACATCTTGACATGGTTGTGCCTCACCAGTGGAATAATTGTGCATGAAGTTCACTGGATAAATGCTCATTTCATGTATATACCAAGAGGAAACATTCCTCTTCTGACTATACTGGAAGTGGTCTTTTCCCAAACGTGCCTCTCTAGCCAAGCTGAGTCTTTAGAAAAGAACATATCCAAAAAGAAGAGAGCTGGAGAAAACCCCAGTATTTTCTCTCTAACACCTCACAGTGATGGTGCACCCCAGAGTGGCCCAGAGTGAGACAGGATACCAAAATCTGAGCTTTGGGAATCTCACTGTACCAGTCAGCACAGAGTCACCAAATCTCTCAGCTAGGGATGCCTTAGGATGGTACCTTAGGGAGAATATACCAGCAAACATACATATCCAACCTCATATCTCTCTAGTAACAGCTGTGAGCTTGTCACTGCTATTTTTCTGATTTAGAAGGTTTCAACAATGACTCTTAATATGGACATCAAAATAAACTTCCTTGAAAAGTCCTAAAGATTAGAAAGGAACAGATTTTCCATTCCATTTAGGGGAACTGGAGGGTAGAAAAGGAGTATCTTAACTGAGCATTTGTCAGGCCAGTCCCTTCAGTTCCTTGGTTCGGATAATGGGTGACACAAGAAATAAAACCCTGCCTGGCTTCCTGATGGCTCCTGTGATAACAATGTACTTTTAATTCTCAAATGATGACAAAAGCTCTGAGATAGCTGGGTACCATTTCCAACTCAGATACCTCCCTAACTTCCACGGAGTTTAACCTAAAATGAAAAAAAGGCTGCAGCTGTGGAAACCTGAGTGTCAACACTTCTACCTTTGTAGTATGAGCAGTATGACAACAGTTTCCCAAAATAAAACTAGTTGCAGACAAGTGACAAATGTTACTAGAAGCCATGTTCATCCCAGCCATAGGAAATTACATTAATTTTTCCATAAATTGCTCATCAGGAGCTCCTATCTTGTCAAGCCCAGCTCCTTTCACAGCCGGCTCACGTGTCCTTGTAATGTGGTGCTGCACAGGGCATGTTCATGCTGCTGCTGCTGAGGTCTGTTCAAAGAGCAAATGGTGACAGAAAAGGACTAAAACAATACTGGGGTTTTGGTGTTTTCCTAGCTGTGTGCTTGTTGTGTTTCACAGCACTGTGCCTCACGTTATTCTGATACAACAGCTTTTTCGGTGAAGTGCCGGTAGGTGTTCATAGCAATTAAGTAACAATAGTTATATGTACAGATCATTAAAATTAGCATAATTAACATGAGATGTTATTTTACCCACCCACTGCACATTAACAGCTGGGTCAGACATGTGCAAAAGTTATTTACTGAGTTGACTGGAAGAAAGTATGAACCTATGTAATTAAAACTACCAACTCATTTATGTTTCAATAATTTAAAGAAAAATAATTAGAAAAAAAGAACCATTAATATCTTGAGAAAAAAAAAACAGGCAAACAAGTATTTAAGCAAAGCTCAACAAGAAAAGCACTCATAAAAATGACAGAGCATGTCCAGTAAAATTCCAGGCAGAGATCTCCTAGCCATTTCCAAAAGTCTTATTTTCTCTTATCAGGGTTATCATACATGTCTAACAACTAATCAGAAAGTTCAGAACCACAACAGCAGCAAGTTGCGTTGGATCAACCTCAACCCTGAGCGCTACCTGTCGGTTCCTTTGGAGGGACAAAAATTCCCGAAACTCTGGATGTGCATCGCCCTCTGGTGACAGCACCTGCCGCCACGCTTGGCTTTATCGAGCCTTGGGGCTGCCGTGGGGGCAAAGCCTTCGGGCCAGGAGAGCCTGTTAAAAACACAAACGTGAAGCACGAGGGGCCCGTCATTGCACACCAGCTTCAACAAGACACCAGAGACAACCGAGACCTGCCAAAAGGTGAAAAAATCCAGCTCATCTGTCTACTCATCCAAAGTTTTTCTATAATGTGTACTGAAAAATTAAGCTGGAAGTCAGTGCTTTTATTCTGCTTAGAGATTCTCAACTTTTCCTGAAAATAGCGGTTTAAGAAATCCTAAAAAATAAAGCTGTCATTAATCAGGCCCCCCGGCTTCCTTGAAGTCCAAGATTTTTAGTTTCAACTCAGTTCAATTCAAAATCTCACTGCATTCAATCAAATCACGCAGGAAAATATTAATATTATGCTTAAAATTTAAATTATAAAACTTATATTTATTTACTCCTCCAGAAAAGGCTTTCATAGATATCAATATGTCCTAATTTCCACATTTTTGACAGAGAATCTTTCCCCAAGGGAATACACTAACTCATGTACTATGCGTTTCCAGATAGATACCTGGAGAGTAAAAACCAAACCAAACCAATAATTCATCCCACTCCACAAACAAACAAACAAACCAGCCCACAAAAAACCCACAAACAAATAAAAACCCCCAAAACCCCCAAACCCATGAAAAAAACTCCAAACTTAAATTCACTCCAATTCAGCATGGAAAAAAAATTAGACATAAAAGATCAACACTAGCTTGAAGAAAGTTGAAAACCAAACTGGTCTTCTTAAGATGTTCTTGTAGTACACACATAGTTTGTCAGGTACCCTTACTAAGTCTCATGGCACCTTGACAAGATGCACCTTTATTAATTAATAAAAGCAGGCTGCTTCCAAAAGTAATTTCCTTTAATCTCAAATACTTGAATGCAGTGCAGTCTGAAGAGGTAAGTGAAAAACTTCCCATAAGGTTAGTGCTTCCCTGACTGTATTTGTGACTGCCTCTCCTGCAGATGTCCAGAGGCTTACAGCAGTCACCAGTGCTCTCCGCCCATTTGTGCTGTCCAATCATCATGCCCTTAATTTAAAGCCAAATAAGCCACTGCACCATATACCAGCAAGGGGTAAGGTTATTCCAGTAAGTTAAATACCTATGGTACTCCTATAGGGCAAGATATTCCCCTAAAAGAGTAAGTAAAATAAGAAAAAAAGGATTTTCAGATGAGCTCTTCAGAGCTGGATAGAGAATCTAAGTCTTCTGGCTTTCTCATGGGGCTGCACTGCTTTGTGGAGAACTTTGGTGAGATTTCACAATAGTCAGTGATATTAAGAGATGCACATCAACACGAGCACAGAAAATGTTTAAACATTTGGGATGTAGTGATTTAAATAAGTTGATAATTATAGAAATGCCATAAATAGCTCCATGACTATACAGTTACTTAAATCCCATGAGCCTTTCCATTGCATTTTGAAGTTACCATTACCTTCCACGGCCAAAACCTACAGAAACAAAAATTATTATTTCCATTCCTCAGATTTGAGCTACAATACTCTCTATTTTTATATAAGTTTTGCTGAAAAAGACATATTCATACATTACCATAAATCAATGAACTTGAGAATTTAGGAGCACTTTAGCACTTGATTTGTAGTTTGGAGTGCTCTTCTTTTGCATTCCCCAGCAGCACATCATTTGTGTCAATGCTCCAGCAGGATTTAGAATCTTCCCAGCTTTGGCATGCTGCTTTGACTTTCTGACCTTCAGTTTTTAAATGCAAAGTCACTGGCAAGATATCTCAACTACGCTCACTCCAAAGCTTGTGGGGATTACCTTCAGTCAATGCTGTAGGGCTCTGCAGGAGTGATCAAAGTTTAATCTGTTTCTAATTAAAAGCTGATCTGCTTGACCTGTGCTCTAAAAATATCAATCTGTTTATATAAACTGGTTTTTCTCTTTTTTTTTTTTTTTTTTTAAATCCCCACGATTTCATAACACAGCCAATAAAAGAACACGAGGCATTAGAAACTGTTGTTTTTAAATGAGTACCAGAGGTCATGCTTTAGAATACTCAACAAAAGAAATTTCAAGAACAATTAGAAGTGCTAGAAGAGAAAAGAATGAAGAGGCAAATTAGTAAGTGAATTCAGATAAACATGAGCTTTTTTTCACTACAGAGAGCAAAGGCAATTATAAAACAGCAATAGAGATACTATAAACAATCACTGCCTGTGTGATGTACTTAATCTAAGAGATTTTAGGGTTGGATTAAGCAAAAATGAAGAGAAAAGAAGAAGTCTATATGCTACCCACAAGGGGGTCCATGCAAGTAAATAGCACTGTTGTTAGGTTTTATTACGTAGCATTTTCTAGCTAACATCGGAAAACATGCACCTGAAATTCTGGCCTACAAAGTACTTGAGAATAAAGATTCAGCACTTTCTCTAAATTGTTTTCTCTGAAATACCCTTCTCTCTTATTTTTTTCCAATTAGACTTTTTTTCCTCTTTTCTATTCAGATGGAATAAGCAGGTCTTTTAGATTATTTTACATATTTTTCAAGCAAAAATAATTAAAAAAATAAAGAAGAGAAAAGCTTATTTTTAAGTAATATTTTGTTTTACATAAAAGATTGAGATTTTCTTACCTCTAAATGATGGCCTTTTAAATCACTGTGATACAGAACCAAAAAAATAGTTTATCCAGAATATTCCATTTCTAAAGACCTTTCTCAAATGCAACTCATCATTTTCCAGATAATTCGTGGAGCTGTCACTGTGTGCTGTGATATATAAACTCCAGAAACCCATATCCTGAGATTAAAAGGTCTCACTATCAGGTGCTGAGCACCCTATATGACTCTGTATTTTCCTTTATAATCTACTTAAGAGTTGCATGGTCTTTTTCCAAAGTCTGCTTTCGGTATCAGAAGCTCTGTGGTAATGAAGCTTCTCTTGACCCACATTCAGCAAGCAGACAACAGACACGTTTGAGACACTTGTCATAGCAAGAATTAGGGTTTTCATCTGAAAAACCTTTATAACTAGAGGCAACAAGGTTCCAGTTTGTAAGCATTTTTATATGTGTTTTGAAGAAACTGGATGAAGTAAAGCCACTAATTAATTTAATAAATATGTGCACAATACACAGCTGAAAATATCCAGCAACACTGTTCTTGGGACACCCCAGTGATACAAGGACATGACTTAAATGAGCAATTCCAGTTTAGACTTGAGGGTGGAACTTACATTATATTAACAAAACATAACTTGCTTTGTCAAAGACAATGGTACCATTTGCCTGGAGAAACTGGAAAAGATTTAATGTATATTTTCCTTTACCTACCTCTTTGTTTTTCTATCAGTGATATATAAACTGTATATAAGTGATATTCCTTCTACTAAAATTTGTAAAGATAATTGTGGGCACCTTGAATGTCCAGTGAAACTTTCTCTTCTCTGTTGTAGCATTTTCTTTCTTACACTTGGCCACATCTGTGTGCTTCCAGCTTATGCTGCTGTGGTGCACTGTATTTGAGGCTATGCCTTATTATGACAAAGAAAACACAATTTTAAATGCATGAGCTATTAACTCATTTGTTAAACAATCTACTGCAAATAAACTTGCTTCAGTGCTTCATAATTCATATTGACTGGTGTTTGCTGCTCAGAAAGAGCTTAGGATCTTGGTCATCTCAGCCAGAACAAATTGTCTTAATTAATAGCATTAACTTTAGGGGTGTGTTTAAACAAGGATTGATTGCTGCCTGCTCCAGCCATCTGAGAATGCCTGCAGATTTGAAGCAATATCATTTTAACTGCCAAAAATGCCCTTGTTCATGTTTTAGATGTCACTAAGTAATCCATATACTACTGTGCAGCTTTCCTATTTTGCAGGAAACACAAAACCTTACTGTTTGAGGAGGGAACATGACCTTAAAAAAATATTTTCCCCATCCTGCTAAGTTGTTAATATAATATAAATAGCAAGTAATATGTAGGGTATTTCTATTTATATGTAAAGCTGGTTTTTTAAAAATATACTGTGTTTCTAGAAGAGGTTGTTCAGGTAAGTATTGGTGTGTGTTTGAATACAGACCCTAAAATTCCTCAAGTCTTTTGCTGCTCAGAGGAATGTGGGGTTTGTAGGATTCACATTAGCGATGGAAAGTAGGTGAAGTTGTAAAGAGGTGGCGGCGAATTGCCTGACAATAATAGGGTTTGTCTCTTTTCAGAACATGCACTTGTGTTCTGTTTTGATCCATTTTCTAGCAAGTATACAATAAGGTAAGAATTGAATGTCAATGCAGTTGTCTTACAGAAGTAAAGTCTGTATGAATAATGAATGCTAGCTTGAAAGCAGTTACTGCTAGTGATCATCCTAATTATATGCATTTTATATTCTAAAATGATACAGCAATTCTCAAATATTCACATATAAAGGACAGAGAAACTATATTGCAGAAAATATGGAGAATGTTTTATTTGTCATGAATTATAGAACAATCTGGAAGGGATCTTAAAGATCATCTCATCCCAAACCCTCTGCCCCTGGACAGGGACACCTTCCACCAGACCAGGTTGCTCAGAGCTTCATCCAACCTGGCTTTGAACATTTCCAGAGGTGAGGCATGCAAAACTTTTCTGGACAACCTGTTTCAGTACCTCACCACCCTCACAATGAAGAATTTCTTCCGTATAACTTATTTAAACATACTCTCAGTTTGAATCCATTCCCCCTTGTCCTGTCCCTACATGCTCTTGTAAAAAGTCCCTCTGTCTTTCCTGTAGGCTCCTTTCAGGTACTGGGAGGCTGCAATTAGGTCATACTTGAGCTTTCTCATGAAACCTCAGATAAATGGTCTTAACTGTATCTTTAGCTAGTTGAGTCTTTTCAGTGAGAGCATTTCGTGTTGTAACCTGAGAAAGCATCAAATGAAATTGGTAAAGTGCAGTCCGGGTTTAAGCAGAAGAAATTCCAGTGATTATAACTGGTTGTATTCTTTGCTAATTCCTAATAATAGCTTGCTATCTATTTACAGTCTTTGTCACAGCACTATTTCCATGTAATTTCCATTAGAGACCTGTGCAGATCAGAATTGTAAGGTTGCTGGGCTGTGTTTTGTTAAAATAAACATCTGCATTTTCATCCTACATTTGTGCCCAGGTGTTATAGAAAAATGTGCACCAAGAATATTGACTTCTTAGCTGTTAGTGTCTGCTATGCTGGTATTTCCCTGGTTTCATCCCTAGAGAAAATACATTCTCTCAATTTGAAGCAAAGTTTTTCAATAGGGAAATGAAAAAAGCAAGTCACTCGGGAAACTCATGAAATATCACGAGCTGTCTGATAGGAACCAGTTTGAGAGCCAAAAATGCTATAAAAGCTGTCTTTCCTAGAACAGCTGCATACATATAAAGATGTTTTGAAGTCCCACAAAAGAGCCACAATTATGAACTTTGGTTTGGGGAGATTTTTACCTACCTCTAGATAAGGACCTGGCTTTTGAGGTACATGCTCATGGAGTGACCAGACTGTGAATAAGCATTTGAGAGTTCCAGTTCCACTTGGCAGTTGCAGTGGATCATGCTGGTTTAGATATTGTGAAGGGCCCCAGGCTCTTACTGTTAGATAACTGAGCATACACCAAAAATGGTTGTGTTAGATAAATGATATTGGGGCAGGGGGTGGGTTATAAATGACAGATGGGATTAATCAATATCTCTGTGAAGTCTTTCTTCAAGATGCTTGTTCATGAAGATGTAGGCAGAGGGCACTGGTGCTTTGCTTGCAAAGTCACAAGTTCTGTCTTATTACTCTGGTGGAAGAGCACTCCTGAACATGGGGAAAAGCTTTCATTTCTTCTAAGACAAACTGATTTTCCCTAAAAGCACTGTTTGCACAACAATCCCCACTTTTGTAGAATTAATACAGTTGAAAAAGTAGATACAATTACAGAAATACCTACTTCCCTCTTTGCTCCATGCTCTGTTTGGTCATCACTTGTAGTTCTTCCATACAGCTTATTACTTGAGATATCCAGTCACTCCAGGAAATAACAACAGCAGTGATCTCCAGCATAAAAACCAGTGTCTATTAAAAAGAGGGAAAATTTTCACAGGAAGAGTTGCCCACTTGGAACAACTTAGCATTGTATAAAAGACACTATGGTAAGTCTCGTGCCAGCAGGTTTGGCATTGTTTTTGGAACATAAGGGACAGCTTGGCACCTCACAAGCCATAGCAGCATCTGTTGTCCAAAGGAAATACTTCACTGTATATTTCAAAGAAGAAAATAAGAAAGGGGAGTGAAATATCCTGGAAAAAACCTCAACAGTGTCTCTTTTATTCAGACCTCCATCTTGGGAGCTGTTATGAATTTCCCATTGCTACCAGGGTGCCACCAAAGTTGCTTCTGGGCTCAGCTTTGCCCAGTGGTGGGTCTGTCTTGGAGCCAGTTGGTCCTGGCTCTGTCCAACATGGGGGCAAGCTTTTGGTGTATTCTCACCTGCCGCTTCCCAGGTACCAAAATCTTGCTGCAGAAAGACAATCCAGTCTCCTCTGCCATTTCACAGAACCAAAAAATGGGTAAGATTGGAAGGGGTCACTGAAGATCAACTATGCAACCCCCCTGCTCAAGCAGGGTTCCTTAGAGCACGTTATGCAGGATTGTGTCCAAAGAGCTTTTGAACATCTCCAAAGATAGGGACTCCATAACTTTCCTCCGCAATCTGTTCCAGTGCTTGGTTACCTGTACAGTAAAGAAGTCCTTCCTCATATTCAGGTGGAACCTCCTGTCCATCCGTTTCTGCCTGTTGACTTTCATCCTACTGCTTGTCACCACCGAGCAGAGCCTGGCTCCATCCTCCTGACCCCCTCCCTTCAGACACTTACATACATCAATGAAGTCCTCCCTCAGTCTTCTCCATGCTAAACAGGCCCAGCTCCCTCAGCCTTTAGCTATGAGAAAAGAAGAAGGAAGAACTCAGTCAGCAAATGGTTTCTTTAGCCCAAAATATCTCTGAACTTGGAGTTGTAATCTATCAAGCCACTGAGCACTTCTACTGTTTTTACTTGTTTTATTTTATTTAAAAGTGTTTATTGTCCAATTTTGAAAAGAACTCCTAACAAAGCAGTTATAGGAGGGAACCTGGGTGCTGAAAGCCAGCTCTTCCTGGCAGAACTGCAGCCTCCTCCTTTTCTAGAGGGACAGCTCTCTCTGACTTCCTTTTTTCATCTGTTGCTGTTTCTCAGGCACTGCCACATAGGATCTGGCTGAGTCTTCAGCGACACCTTGGCTTGGGAGTTGTTATGAATTTCTAAGCAGATGCCACTAGACCCTCCCATTGCTGTGGGAATACAGACTATTGATCATAACTGCTGCTTACAGAATTTCCACTGAGGCACACATGCGTTGATGTTTTCAGGAGTGATGCGGTGTGTGCCTGTCTTGCATCATCTTTTGCAGTGGCCAGGCAACCACAGCCGGAGGGATTGCTGAGATGTGTGACAGTGATGCACGTGGGCTTCTGTACCTTCCTCCTGAGCTCACTTAATAAAATTTGTGTTAAATCACAAAGCCTTTATTCTGAAATAGCTATAATGCATTTCCACGCTCTCTTTATTCCCATTCACTCAACTGATTACACTGAACTGGCAGAGAAGCAATACAAGGAATTCTGCTAGGATTCGTCTTCTGCAGTGTCTGCAAGATTGGCAGAGACACACCCTGAGAACACCTGTTGGAACATTTAAAAGACTGGGTGATCTGATTTGTTTTTATGGTCATCACTACTCTAAGCTGTTTTTTGATAAAGCAAAGTTATTGATTTAAAATTCAAAAATGTCATATTTGTTTATTTCTGAGAGAGCAGTTAGAAATGAGACTTCTTGCATTCACTCCTTATATTGGATAGACAATTTCTTTTCAAGATATACCTCTGAGGAAATTGTAGTTCAGTCATGCTTGATTGGAAAACTTGTTTTGGCAGAACTTTGATTTACTTTGCAATTTAAATTCCAGACAACTTTGAGAATGTCAAGATGTCATCCCAATGCCAGTACTAACATCCCCTATTTATTTTCACTAGTATCATAAATATTAGTAGATTTTTTTCAATAGAATATTGTTTTCGATTCATTAATTTCAAGGGCTTTTAAAATGGTTAAAAATACTCTTTCTTTCTGGCAGTTAAAGGATTTAAAGCACAACATTTTGAGCGCTTGATTGTTCAAAGGCTAACTTCATTCCTTATTTGCAGTTTATTTCTATGCATTTCTTGAGTAACTCGCTGAATACACAGAGCTGACTAATATCCATACTGGTTGTAGTTAAATCATTTAATCTAGAGTTGCCTAGTGAGGTGGAGAAGTCTGGATTATCATGGATCACTACTGGGTTCTGACTACCTCTTCAACTGGAAATTATTTACCCATTTTGAGTAACACTGGATTTGAAACTAAGATATAAACAAAAGATTTCTCTGAATAGAGACTGAAAACAGAATTCTGAAACCACTGGGTGTCACTACTTGACTGCCTTTTGAGGTTATAAATATTTACTGAGAGAACTAAAAATAATCTGCAATATCTCTGAGTAGTTGCAGTATTTTCACTGGGAAAATACTTAATTGCTGTTCAAGAAACAGCATTTGTTAGTATCACAAGTTCCAAGAAACCTTTCTACTTTGCTTGCAAAATGGTATCTTTGAAATATCTAATTTGTTTCGACTGGCTTATTTTTCTGGCAGCTTATAAAATATAAAATGTTATTTTGTAATAAGCCATCAGGAGAGTTTTTGAATACAGCGACACTGAGGCAGGACAAAAAAACCAAAAAGAATGTTTATATTAACTGAAAAAATTTGCTCTTGCTTTATGTTTTTAACACTCTTCAGATTATCAGCTTACTAGGGCACAAATATTTTGAAAAAAGGATAGAAATTCTGAACAAAACTAAATGAAAATGTAAAAGCCTTAAAGATTTGTGGTATTTTTGTTTCTATTTATGGACTCTGATTTATTTTAAGGCATAATTCGAACACTTGCCAGAGAATGGGGGCTGATCCTGCAACCTGAAAGCAAAATTTGCTATTACATTGGTAGTTTGAATTTAGCCAGACTGTAGTTATAGCTTCACCCAGTCAATGGATTTATTGAATATAATATACATGGTAGAAAAGACAGGCTAAGAAAAACGTTAATTGTCAATTTAAAGTGCTGTTCATCAATGCATTATAACACCACTGCTTCATGATCTTGTGGTATTTAAAGTCCCTGATGATGCCATAGGTATAATTAAGGAAAAAATCAGTAACACTCCTCCTGTCCCCCCAATTTCTCATTGTTGCATACTCTTCTTTTAAATAGTTGTTTTAATTTCAGAATTTAAAATTTAATTGGAATGAAATTAATTTCGTAACCTTGAAATCCTGCTCAAAAGAAAGGCATCTCTTCCCATATTGATAGTCTTTCTAAAATTGGAGTCAATACACAAGCAACAGCCTGTGTCTCATCATTGAAGGTTTGGAGCAAGCAGTATTGTAACCAGATCCAGTTCCTTCCTTGATGGTCTGCACCAGTGGCAAAAAAGCCCATTCAGGTACTGGAGCACCACAGTGTAGCACTGTTGCTCATTTTTAAAATTGGACAATGAGTTTTCTGCCCTTTTTTGGTTCTGTTTTATGTTGCATAATGTCCTGATTCACAGCTAAAGACAACATATTACTCCATATTCTAACAGTAGGGCCAATTGCTCCAGAAAAGTCAGCTGTGGTTTCTCTGAGCCCTTTTCATTCAATTCCATTTTCCTCTTGTACACATATTTCAGCATTCAGCACTGCTGCTTTGCTGAGGAAATTGCAGCCCTTAGCTAACTCACAAAACCCCAAGAACCTGCATAGCTGTGAGTGCTCAAATCAAAACTCACATAAAGCTAAGGGAGTATTTCTGTGCAGCTCAGAGAGGGTGCAGATCTCTTTTCCAGGAGGCATCTCTACCAGCTCATTCACAGACTCTCAAACAGAAGAGGAATAAGCTTCTGCTTGGATGGCAAGTAATTGGCAAGGAACAGCTCTTGTGCCCTTTGTGTTAGATTTTGCCCTAAACAGGCAAACCCACAGATATTTGCACCTGAAGACTGGAAAGGAAGCAGCAGGAAAATCTGTATAAAATATAACAAGACTCAAATATTAGTTGGAATATAAATTGCTTTTTTAAATTGAACTTGAAACCCAAATGTAACCAAGTTCAGCTGTGCAGAACTTAACCTAAATTTTCTCCAGAGAGCATCTGGATCTGGGAATATGATAAAAATCAAGAGTTCAGCTGAATCTGGGCTGGTGTTACTGTGGGTGTGTACCTTGCAGTGGAAGAGAGAAACTATTTCAACAAGAAGCAACACAGACTGGTAAAATATAATGGTTGCATGGACAACAAATATGGAGTAAGCCTCTGAACTCCAGCACATAAACCAGGGAGCAAATAAAGGGATAAGGTTACCAGAAAGCATATGATCAATTAATGTTTTAGAAAATCACAGAACTTGCTGACAGGATAGAAATATCTCTAAAATAAGCAAAGCAAAAGTGCCAAGATTGGTATGGTGAAGTTAGAGAGAACCACCAAGAAAGGAAATTCTCCACAATATCTATAGGCTGAGATTATGTATTCAGTAAGAAAATATTTGAATGTATTGGGGACTGAAAATCCTAATCCTTCAAACTGGCTTCCCTCCATTAATCCTTGCAAACACAATAAATATGGACAAGGTTATACCACGAATGAGTTAGAAGAATATCTCTTAAGACCAACAGATCCAGCATCATAAAGCTTTAGGTGTAGTGCAAACATACTTGAAATTACTCTTGCAAGTGTTAGAGCACCAATAAATACAGTAAACACAAGTATAGAGGGGATACATTCTTTGAATATGTAATGGATGACTGCTTCACCTTGGTTCTAAAAATCTGTATTTCAAAATGTCGCCAGTATACCGCTTTTAATGGATATTTCCTTCAAAGGGCTTATCAAAGACAGGGAAACCAATACTCTATTTTCACAGGAAGTTTAAAATTTTCAGCAATTTTTCTTTGCAAATACAAAGAATTCAAGTCAAGTCAAGAACACAGAGATTTCTTGAAAAACACTTACCAATTCACCTTTAAAGTTTCCAGTTCAGGTTTTTTGACACTAAACATGTGTTTAAGGAACATTTTTTGAAAGAGCAGATACCACAGAGCCAGAGGACACTGTATAAGCAGAACAGAAGTTATTGTAAACACTTACAATCTTGCTGGAAAAAACTGCCAGTCAAAGGATTCACTACAATCTCAGTAATATTTAATTGAAGATTAATAATTATAATCTGTATGTTTATTGAGTCTTGCTTCTCTACACTGTTAAATTCAGAAAAAGAACCCCTTGAACTACCACTTTTATGTTCTCCTTTTGGACTTTGCTTGTTTCACTCCCTAAGTTTCCTCACATGCTATTTGAACATATTTGAACACTTCAATTTGTTAGTATGGATCGGTTTTCAAATTCATACAATCTTTTCACGTATGTTTGTTTGTTTTTTTTTTTTTTTTTCTTAAAATCCTTTATTGAACTGTGGTCTCTGAAACGAGATACAAGATTTCTGCCACTGCTACAAAGAAATCTTTTAGAGTTGCTAGTGTAACCTTTTCCTCTCCAGTTCTGTTCTCCTGTGATCTTTCAAGGAATACATTCACTTCCCTATTATGACATTCACTCTCAACTATGTAAGGCTTGGATGTATCAGATTTAAAGAGTTCCCTAGGTGTTTCAATGTTGAAAAAATTGCTTTTCTCTTTTGAAAAATACTTTGACATAACCCCATAAAATTTTAATTAAAAATTTTGCTTTTAAAGTAATTTTAAAAAAAGAGTGGTCGCTGATTAAAATACATGCCTATATTTACCAAATCTACATAATTACTTAAGAGATTCAAACAGCATGACACCCCTTATCAGTAAAACAATTAATTGCAGAACTACAGGTTCACAAAGAAAGAACTATTCAAAGACAGAACCAGACTTTGTTTTTTCTTTTTAACGACTGAATGAAGGAAAAACAAAGGAAGGTAAAGACTGGCCAATCCAAAACAGGAAGGAAGCACACATAAAAAGCAAGAAAGTATAGCTATTGAAGCAAAATGCTGAGAGAACTGAAGACTAGAAAATATGCTGTAGTCCAACACAAACCACATTGCTCTCTAGTCAATTCTTCCCGATTCTTCAGTGAGAGCATTACCTCACCCCAGGTAAAGATGGCTCAACATCAGTGGGAATGTAATGAAATGGGAATTACTGGTAGCAACAGATATTTTTCCAGCTGCGTTTTGAAAAAGGAACTTATTTTGTAAAGCTTATTTAGAATTACTTCCATTCCTTTTAAAAACTCATTTGTTTACTTCCTGTTTTGAAACAAAGTAGAAATATCTCCCTCTGTTTTGGTTTTGGTTTTGGTTTTGGTTTTTTTTTTTTTTTTTTTAAAAAAAGCCTGATAAGACCCTCTCTTGTCTATCTAACTTCCCCTACTTGAAATAGGGTAAAAAAATCAAAGTCTTCCTATTTGTAAGGGCTAGTATCAGCACAGCTGTGGTGGTGCCTGAAACCAGGAGGAGCTGTCATTGAAACACAGGATTTGATATTTTGTCTCAGCACTCCTTCATTTTTCTTACTGAGTTGGAGACTCTTTCAAACAGATGTGTTCTTCCTGTATTATTAAATTCAGAAAATTCAGCCAGTGGTACTACATTTGGGACCATGATATATATAAAAATTGGTGCTGCAGTAGATATCCCCTTACATAATCTGTCCCTTCAACTGGGGTCTGCTTTTAAAGTACCCAAACCAATACCATCTTACCTCATGCACTTTTTTACTCTATAAAAATGTTTTCACTCTACATATAAAATTACAAGTGTTTTTTCTTCCTCCCTCCCAATTCTTTCTGGCTCCTAAAAATAAAACTGAATGATTTTTCACTTTTCCGTAGACTCCTGCAATTTCAAAGTTTGCTTTATATTAAACAAAGCTTCACTTAGACCTGCCCAAATGCATTGTCTTTGGAATTTATGCTAAGTAATGTTTATGGATAAGTTGCCCTTCTTTCCCAGTTTTGCACCAAAATAACAGACTAGATTTAGTGTTTTGGACCATGTTTTGGTATTATGCCAGTAATTCAGAGAGTGGTAGGTCTGATGTGGTACAACAGCTGATATGAACTTAGATATGGTTAGAAGAAGATGATGGGGCTTCTAGGCCAAAATTTAATGTATTTATTTTTAATAGCCTGCACACATGCAGAGTCAATTCTGTTTCAGGCAACATACACATACATACAACTCCATTTCTAAGCTGCCTTCTGTAGTAACTTCTTCTCTGGCCACGGAGGAGGCAGCCAGCTATAGCCACACAGTGCTCATACAGGAGGAGGTGTTAGCTCTCCCTCTTGCTTTTTTTAGTCATATTGCTACCATTCTCATCCTTGGTTACAGGCTTTGCCACACAGGTTCACATCCTGTTCCACCCTGTTCCTGGAAGCTGAGGTGCTCAGTAAAGCACATTTTCCTTGAAAATCTATTTCAAAGTCAGCACGCGACCCCACGTTTGAATGGGGGGAAGAAATAGGCTTTGAAAATGCACACTCAGCTAATCCTAGTGGAGGTAAGTAAAACCAATTGAATTGTTTGGGGAAGAAAGATTTATGAGGGGAATTTCAGCTGCAGCACTAATTCGATAAGGGAAATAATTATGGGATGCCAGTGCCAACAGAGCGAGTATGATTGTTTACAAAGTTGCAAACATGAGCAGTAGGTGCCTTCCTTCTTACAAAATGAAAAGCACCATCCCCGTCTGAATTTAAAATTGGTTGGTTTGTCAGCTCAGACTCTTAAATCTTTATTTGCCCATTTTCCCTTTTAAGTTCCATTTCTGTAAGTAATTTAAATACATGCCTACTTTTAGGCATAGAAGGGCTGCTGGTGAAGGCAATCTGAATTCCAAATTAGCCATATATATTTCAGTACTCTGCCAAAAAAGAGCTTTGAATAACAGGATCAAAGAATTGGGTACTTTATTCCCTTTACATTGATTAACCTGAGATGACTGTGTGTCTCAAAGTTACGGCAGTGGCCGGTTCATTTGTCACACCAACTATTGACTATCTTGTGTTCTTTAGGGATGGCAGCTTGCAATAATATGACATCAGGAAGATTGATTTATTTTATCATTTTTCTGATTTGTGGAAGCCTCAGTCTCTTACATTCAGGGCCAGGATTTGATAAAAGCTCTACTGTAGTGGTTCCTAGTATTTATGGTGCAATATATACAGAAGGGTTACAGTTGCCATCATGTTACCTATTGCATTTTTCTTTTTGACTTTGAAATATATTATCCTGCTTGATACAGATGGAAAGACCTGACTTGGTGAAGTCTATTGTATGATGCCATAGCTAATGGCAGGTTGCTAATTAATTATAAAACTCACTAAGGGAAATTAAGTGCTCAGGAAAGGGGAGTGCTTGAAGACCCTGCACATGGAGGTCCTTTTCCTTGGGACTGCTATTTCTGCAGATATGGGATAAGGATGAATGAACTTTCTCCCATTGCCTCTCTACCACCCTTTTGCCTATGTGTAGCCATGGCACCTTTGCAACAAGGTTTGTTCTGTTTTCTCCACCTTTAATCCTTGCCCTTTAATTGAGGCCACAACCAAGTGAAGTAGTTTTTTGTTGGTTTTCTTTTCCTTGTGAAAGCTGTCTACAAAGCTGGAGATTGAAACCAGCAACTCTTCATATATAACAGAGGACACTACAAAGGGCTTTCTAGCAAGAAAATTTCCAAAGATTGATAATCAACACATTTTTTTTAACTGCCTGGGTACCAAGCAGCTTTAAGACAACCTGCCCTTTCTGACATTCTATTTCAGCCCAGGGTAGTAGACAATCTTTTGACCAGTTGAAGTAGCATTGTAAAAAACAGCATTCTTCCTGTGTCTGGGGATAGGAGGGACTCACAGACCCCAAGGGGAAGTCTCTAAATTCTTTGCAAAAATCTCTTCTGAATGGCATGTGCAGCTCTCTAAAGCATCATCCTGTGCCTGTGGTCCAGTCTGTGCTGTCTCATTAACACTGCCATGATTACTTTCACAGTGGATACAAATTTTCAGTGGTGGTTGCTTTTAAATTTACTAATATAGAAATTACATGAGATTAAGGGATATGAAATGCAGTAAAACCTGCTTGGTTTTCTCATTCAGTAAAGAAACAAACCCGGGAAACTTGGGAGGTTCTGAGTCCTGGATGTCGCAGAGCGGTTAAGAGTGGCACCACTGAATCTGCAACTGTGTGGAGTCACTCTACTCCTGCCAAAAATCCTGTGGTTTCTGGGAGCAGCTTTGGTGATCTGCACTGTGGTCACACCTCCTGGTACAAGGGAATTGAACTTAACCTTCACAGAAAATGATTTTTTGTTTGTCAATTGGATCTATTTGGAGTTTGCAACTTTTGGGCAGGAATTTAACTTTTGACCTTCATGGAGAAGGTGGAAAAGGAAGGTGGCTGTAATTAACATAGCAAAAGCAAAGTGCACAGCCAGTGAGACCAATCGATAGCATACTTTTCTTTATGCTCTGGTAAAAATATGACCTATGTACCTTTTTCCCAAGAGAAATCAAACATATTAAAGGTAATATTAGATTACTACATATTGCAGTTCTGCATGCTGAAAAGTACCAGGTAACTTTTATGGACTCCTACCTACCATACTCACATATTTGCAGAAGTCAGGTTTCTATCCTTTAGAGTTTATAATACAGTTAACTAATATTTTGTTTACTTCATTAATCTAGAATTTTTTTCATAAGTTTTGTTTAAGGATTTTTTTCTGCTCTTATGCATAATTGTCCTGAGTTCCAAATAAATTTTGTCTACTCATAGCAATAAAGATATAAGGATCAGTCCTTATGTTTTATTTTAATGAGCATTCAGATGATACTCCCTCTGTCTACTGCAGAAAGCAGAACCCCTCCAGACTTTGCTTCTGAAAAGTGGTGGTTTGAATTTGAATCCTATATACTACCTGCTGTGCTTAGTGCATCTACAAAGTTAATGACTGCTATTTTTGCCCAATTGCTTTCTGCTTGTGTACTATGTGGAAAGAGTTGCAAAATTATTTTAAATATTTAAAGGAGTGGGAAGACAGCATATTATTTAATAAAATTGCTATGCCTACTAGAATATCTGCATTTTCATTACATCTGAAGTCTTGTGGCACCTTGTTCTTAAATAAAAAAAAAAGACAAAGTTTTACTTGCAAGTAAAAGTTAGGAAGTGTTGGGCAACCCTTTTCCATGCTAAGGTTAAAGTAAATGTCCTAGATAGAAAGAGCTCTGAGTAGTGCCCTCTGGAGGACAGTAGGGAAAGGGTATGTTATAATGAATAGAAAATATTAAAAATAATGTATAAGACAGAAGGAAATGAGAGGGAATAGGAAATGAGATGTATAAGTTGAGGAGTGGTTGTCATAGACTCATAGAATGATTTGGATTGGAAATCTTCCAACCCTCTGGGGTAGGGACACCTTTCACTAGACCAGGGCCTCATCCAACCCGGCCTTGGACACTCCCAGAGATGGAGTATCAGCAACTTCCCTGGACAGCCTGTTCCAGTTTCCCATCACCCTCACAGTCTTTCTAATACCTAATCTGAACCCATTCTCTTCCAGTTAAAAGCCATGCTTCCTTGTCCTATGGCTACAGGCCCTTGCAGTACTCTCCAGCTTTCGTGTAGGCCCCTTTTAGTTACTGGAAGGCTGCAGTAAGGACTCCCCAGAGCCTGCCCTTCTCCAGGCTGAACAGTCCCAACTCTCTCAGCCTGTCTTTATTGGACAGGCTTAGTGTAGCCAACTTAGTGGAGCCACTCTTGGCTCTCAATATTTTCCATATTCCTTGGAGTAGTTTTCAGTAGCATCTGCATCATGACCTGGATGGACACTGAGGTGAGATGGACCAGCCTATATTTTACTGGTTCTGTTTTCCCCCCCATTTTTAAAACATGGAAGTTGTATTTCTCTTTTTTCAATCATCAGGAACTCTACCAGATTGCAATGACTTCTCAAATGTAATGGACAGTGTCTTAGCCACTTCAACCGCCATTTCCCTCAGGAGTCACGGATGCATCTCATGAGGTCCCATGGACCTGTGCACCTTCAGGTTCTCTAAATGGACTGGGAACCTGATCTGGTTGGAACTGGATCTTGTCTTATAGCAGGCAGCTCTTCATTCTCCCAGTCCCTGCCTTTGCCTTCTGTATCTTCGATGGTGTGGTTGGAACAGTTCCCAGAGAAGACAGACGAAAATGCCATTGAGTACCTCAGCCTTCCCTATATTCTGGGTTGCCAGGTCTCCTGTTCCCTTCCAGAGATGTTCCACATTTTCCCTAGCCTTCTTTTTATCACCAATGTACCTACAGATTCTTTTCTTGTTGCCCTTGACATGCCTGGCTGTATTCAATTCTATCTGAGCTTTAGCTTTCCTAACCTCATCGCTGACTTCTTGGGCATTTTATCTCTATTGCTACCTGTCTTTTCTTCTGCCCTCTGTAGGATCCTTTTTCATGTTTGAGTTTGTCCAGGACCTCCTTGTTCATCCACACATGCCTTCTGGCATTTTTGCCTGACTTCCTCTTTATTGTCATTGCTTCTGAGCTTGGAGATGATTGTTGAATATTAACCTGTTTTCTTGGGCAGCCTCCATAGGAATGGATGCTAAATTCCATGGTAGTCTACCAGGCAGGTCTTTGAAGAGTCTGGTCTTCTCAAGTCCAGGGTAGGGAGCTTGCTGAGTGCCATCCTTGCTGCTCTTAGGATCTTGAACTCCACCATGCCATGGCCACTGCAGTCCAGGCTGCCCTTGAGCTTAAGATTCCCCATCAGATCCTCCCTGTTGGTGAGAACAAGGTCCAGCAAGCCCCTCTTCTTGTTGGCTCCTCTCACTTGCAGAAGAAAGTTAACACCAGGTAATTCCAGGAACCTCCCGGATTGTTCTTCTAACAGATTTTGGGTTGGTTGAAGTCCCCCATAAGGATCATGATTTGTGAATATGAAGCTGCTCCTATCTATCTATGTCTGTCATCTGCTCAGTCTTCCTGTTTGAGTGACCTGTAGCAGTATAACATCACCTGTCCCTGACCCCTAAGTTCTTGGTCAGCTCTTCATCCATCCCTATGCACTCCAGTTGGTCACTGACATCCTCTCCTTGTCTGCCGAGCCAGCTCTTCCTAAAGAGCCTGCATCCTTCCATTCCAACATTTCAGTCATAGGAGCCCTCCCACCACATCTTCATGTCAATGAGATGATAGCCCTGAAGGTGTGTGCACGTCTCTAAACTCCTCTTGTTTACTCCCCATGCTGCCTGTGTTTGCATAGAGGCATTTGAGTTGGGCTCCCCATGAGGCCAGCCTAGTAACCAAAATTCCTTTGTGTTGCTCCTCAGGTGTTCTCCCCCTGATATGTGATCCCTCTCCATGCTCTGGGCATCTCTTTCTGACAATGGCATTAAACTGGTAAGAGTGGGACAGAATGAGGTTCCCCTCCTCCTGCAACTTTATTTTAAACCCCTCTTTCATTATGTACAGAAAGGATTACTTTGCACTGCAGAGAAGGCTGAGATCAGATAGAAAAATAAAACTGTAAGATCAAAGAGAAAGATGCTGAGTCAACAGGAGAGTGTGAAAATACTAGGCAGTGAAATAAAAGACAGATGACAGAAAAAGAAAATTTCAGCAAATAGCTAATAATGGAGAGTGAAAAACAAAGTTAGATGTAAAATAAGCCCCAAAAAAGAAATCGCCAGGCACAAGAGACTAGAACTAAAGGGAGAAAGTCTCTTCATTCCTAGGAAAAAGGACAACTTTTGCCATGCTCTACTGGTGGTGCAGTGAGGTATCTTTACTCATTTTAGGAAAGATAAGTCGTTCTGGTTTAGGCTGTTTGGGCTTCTGGTGGGCACATGAGAGTGCCTGCATGGTCATTGCCAGCTGGGGTTAAACTATGACATGAGTGCAAGGATTGTTTTTTCCTTTTATTCCTTATTATGATATATGCCTGTGATGACATCATGAAAAACAATTTATATCTTGTGATGACCTTTGTTTTACTTTCTTTTCCATATTTCTAATCCCCTGTATTTTAGATTAATATTCTCCTCCCAATAAGCTGCAGATGTTATGCTTCTACTTAATAATTCTCCTAAAATTAAGCAATTGTGATTGCTTTCTACAGCCACCTGGTTATGCTATAGCCCATACCAATAGCCATTCTAATTAAAAGGTTCTCTGATTGACTTGATTTCATAGAGAGAAGAGTCACACAATCTAGACAGCAGAATTAAGGATACTGTCACTTTCCCTTATACTCAATGGGAATCACTTTCAGGTAGTTTAATTTCTAGAGAAAGATTTCTGCACCTAGGAAAGCCCTTTTAAGTTCAGCTACTCTTGATAGTTTTCTTTAGCAAGAACCTCACTCTGAATTCATGGTTTTGTAACCAACTCCAAGGAGCTGCGTACACTCTTTGGCTCTTTATCTATTCTGCAGGTCATGTGCTCAGCAGGATATAAAATTAATTTATTTACTTATGTCCTTAAAAGGATTATATGCCACTGACATTCTTGTTCCCATCACATTGGGAAACAAAATTTACCCTGCAGACTACACTAGGAGGATATAAATCTGCAGTATTGAGACCACATTGAATTTGGCCAATGTGGGGAAGATTTTAGTACCAGCAGCTTAGATTTCTACTCACTGTTCCCTGCATGAACATAAGAATGTGCCATCTGAAGGACACAAAAGAGTTACTGGCAGCCACTTTACACTGGGAACAGTTTTCATATGTCCAAGAAGCTTTTGTGCTGATCTACAATGAAATGAATCCCAGAATGGGCATCTGGACTCAGCTGTTTCCATTTTTCTGCACCAGGCTTTAGAGTAAAGCAGGTGGAAGAAACAGCTGGAAACCTTCTGGAGTGTCTTTAATAAACATTTCCACCAGGCTCAGCTGCACAGACCCTCTCTGGCTGTTAAATTCCTTTCACTTGAAATTCATATAAAGGATTAGCAGCTGCCAAATAAGCATAAGACAACTGCAACAGGTGATGAGTCTTTCATTTTTAGCAAGAAAATCCTAATCATCCTGTTCCTGAGATGAAGACTCACCACAATTCATTTCTAATACTAGAACAAGATGTGTGGATTATGTCCGAGATCTGCAATTACTTTCTGAGTGCTATTTAGCATTTGCAGAACATAAGCATGCTGAAACCTCTCCTTTCTAGTGTTGGTTTGCATATTTCAGTCTCTGCTTTGCTAACAATCTGTTGGAATATGCTAATACCTTGATTAAAGAGCTTCAAGATTCTGCTGCTGATAGTCTGCAGTTTGCTTGAAATCTCACAGGTATGAAAGGCCAAGATGAAGCTGAACTATGTCTCTTCATAAGACTTTAAATTGAGTACCAGTAAAATTCTTCACTGACTACAGAATTATATGAAGGATTTAGTTAAATCTGTTTTGTACCTACTGTAAGTTTTTCTCGTAGATGTTTTAATATTACTTTTACTAGATATTTATATTCCAGTTGAATTCAATGCCTCAGTGAGAATCCAGTCCTATAAAGAGCCAGTTTTAGCTTTTAAAATCCAGGGAAAGATATCCAGCAAGGGGGGTAGAGGGGAATAGAGCTATGCTTTCAAGTTGTTACTACCCTGGAGCAATCAATATGATTTTAAGCTGTCATACAGCAGAGGCCGCAGGGCTGTGCAGCTCCCCATTTGCATCACTGCTGCTGCTCTGAGCTCACAGTGGTTACTGGGCCTTGGCATTGCCATGGTGTAGTACAGGAACTTGTCAGAGAAAAGGAGGCTCTCATTTGTCTGTCAGGTACACCACTGTTAGCCTGCAGCAGCTATCATGGAAATGTTTGATAGTCTTGGCCTAACAGAAGGGTTGGGCCCATGGTTTGCAATAATGACTTTGCAATCATAATAAAATAATAGTTGGAGTGGTCATTTGGTAGTTTAGCCTTGCTGAAATTGCTTCATAAATACATCAAGTGCTGCTATAAGACCAGTGACAGGACATAGGGCAGTTATTTCATCCTACGTGGTATGTATTGATGTCTGCATATATATGCACCATGAACAAGTATTTAATCTGAAAAATGGACTTACATGAGCATGGTTACTTACTAATAAATATTTCATTGATGCAGATACGGTACTTTTGCCTCTAATTGTCACTGAAGCAAAAAATGATTACCCCCTTTTAGTTACTGGGATGCTGACTGCATGTATTATTGATTGATCTGCAAAACAGTTTATAAAGGACAGCAGATCTGCTCCTCTTAACCAGCTGGTAAAACAAGTATTCTCAAATATTTTCTTGTTGGGAGCAACAAGGAAGAAAAAAGTGAACATAGAAATAGCATTGGCACACACACACAGGAACATGGGGGAACAAGAGAAATACTCTGTAAACCAGTGCAATAATTTGTTCTATTGAACCCCCCTCATTCTCTTTTCCTGTCTTGATGTTGCAGAGCTTAATACTAGCATTTAAATGTGCACTGGAGCACACATCTCTCTGGTTACCCAGAAATACTTCCTCTTATAACAAGGTTTAATTGCTTATCCTAATCAGTTTCTTCTGTGATGTATTTTATGGCCTTGTTGGAAAAATGGAACAAGTTTTGTAGAATAAATCTGGGCTGAGCCTTCCCAATACTGCCATTCAATTCTGATCTTCATGTCAATTGGTCCACCTCCACTGAATATAATCACCAAGGCCTTCTGAAGTTTTCACACATTTCCTCCTCAGTCAATTTTCTATGATGGAAAATATTCTTTAAGCTGAAAATATTCAATCAATTCAATGTACTATTACAAACATGTAGAATATCTGAGCTATATTTCCATATTTATTATTATTTGTTAGCCTCTATATATGAAAATGTAATACATAAAGAACAAATATTACTCCTAGTAAATATATAGGTCATAAACATGTATTTGAAAACAAAGCTGAAGCTTTTAGAGAAACTTTGAATACACAGGCTCTATTCATTTCAGTGATATGAAAATCTCTTCAGTTTGTAGACTCTCTATGGTATCTAAGCATTTTCAACTTAGCAAAACAATGAGTTCAATTTACAGCACCACTGCACATAAAATGTTTGTGTTATCATCAAAGTGTTGTGGTTGCCAGCAGATGAGGATGTGCCCAGAGAAAAGGGGAAACGAAGCATCCATAACACCACATCTGCACTACAATGTTTTTTATGCTGTTGTTCACATTCCTCTCTGGTAATTCTGTAAGATCCTCCTTATTAAAGCAACTAGAAGTGTGTTTTAAGAAAACTTCTGGATTTCTACACACTGTGATCGAGCATACACATCATCACATGCTTGCTTGTAACATCCTGATAGCAACACCAGCTGATGTTTTATAGCTGAATTCATACTTGTCAGACACACATATGAACTCTACAGACATTCTTGTCTGCCTCTTCTATGTTGCCTGTTTGTGCTTTGGTATTGTACAGCTGTTCAGCTGAACTTAAACAGTTATCAGTGCAATCTTAAGTGCATTTTGCAGTAGACCAAAGGTACAGAAAATGAAGAAAGGCTTTCTGAAATAATGGACAAGGTCCTCAATTCAGCTGCTTTGATTTATTTTATCTGAAGTCCTGTTCATCAGTGTCTCCAATCAATCTTTATTACTACAACTTTTGTCACAAGAACTTAATAAAAGACCTACCCTATAGTAACCGAAAAATCACTGCACTTATGTGACCCTCTGAATGCAGGTGTTGTCTTGATAATGGTCTCTAGATAACCATCCAAAATTCAAATTCTGTGCTTATTCTTCAAGAAGAGAAGAGAAGAGAAGAAGGAAGGAAGGAAAGAAAGAAGAAAGAGGAAAGAAGGAAAGAGAAGAAAGAAAGAAAGAAAGAGAAAGAAAGAAAGAAAGAGAAAGAAAGAAAGAAAGAGAAAGAAAGAAAGAAAGGAGAAGAAGAAAGAAAGGAAGACAGAAGAATACAATATCTGTGGTGTAGATACTGAAAACAATTTCTTGGTATCATTACCGTTTCAATATCAGGATGAATATTTTAGAAGTCAACTTATTAACTCAGTCAAGTTTCAGATACATTTGGATCTATCATTTACTTAAGTGTCAATTTTTCTTTAAGTGGCTAATTAGTGAAGATGGATGGTTGCAAATGGATGCTCTTTAGTTTTGTGTAGCTAAATCTAAGTTTTTTTACTGTGACCCTAACTCTTTGTGAACACTTTCCCCTTGTGACAATAATTATGATTCCACAAACAAAAAATGACATTTATAGGAGGTTCAGGTGTGATGTAAAAGAAAATTCCTTTTGATACACAAATATTAGAAGGAGCAGAACCATACAAAACAGAAGGCAGGTTAATACAATGAGGCTATTGCACTGAATAGAGAGTTTGCTACCATTAGCAATGAGAGCAAATGAAATTGTCAAGCAGTTCCTGCTTAGCCAGTAAAATAAGAGGTTAGCTGCTTTCACAGGGAGAATAGATAGCTGAAATTATTCTAGTTTTTTTTAGAAAAACAAAACTCTGTTTGATGTAGAAAATAAATAAGCAACCACCTTTTCACCCTCTTTGATCATTAAAAAGACTCAATTCTCTGATTTCAGATTGCATAATTCAAGAGTAATACTAACCAGAGGAACAGAGTAAAACATATATATGCATAATTCTATTTTATATTATGTGAAGTATTTTAAAAGATGGGATTTTATTTTAAAGTATAGTACTTAAAACTATAGTACATACATAATTTTAATATCCTCTTTCTCTCACATACACATTTATATGCACATATGCATACATATATAGGTAGTAATTCATGAGAGTCAGGTTTGTAAAACAAGCACACAGCTTGTCTGCTGCAAGACTTTTTTCTCTGTGACAATTCCTAGGTTATAATCTCTGAAGTTAATGTGTGTGCAGCAACTAAGATGATGGGAGGTTCAAAATAAGGAAATAAAAAAGCATACTTTCAATGTGTACTTAAGAGTGTGGATGGGTCCCAAGGGCTTCTTACATCACATGCCTTTCTGCAGTAAAGAGAGCAAGCGTGGGATTATGCTATGTCTCATTACAGTTCTTAACTGATTTTCAGCCCCTTTGTGTGCAGCACAATCCTTACCTACCAACCTCTGCCTTAATCCATTTGCTTACAGGCAATTGCTGAAGATTTATCTCTATAGTTTGGACTTCCATAAGTGATGGGTAATAATGGGCGTATTGTTTTAAAATACTTGGATTAGTATTAATATAAAAGGAGGGGAGTTCATGGAGAAATTGTCCAGCATACTCTTAAAACACTTTCTGAAAGGACATCTGACTCTAAAATGGTAGTACTTAGAAGTATTATCACTTTCAAAACCCTTTTACTGCTTTAATTTATAAAGCAGCTGTTTCACATACTTTCCTAGTGAAATGAACTCATTAGGGTAGCTGGGATTCAAGGACACTTGGACCAATCTCCTTTTGCTAATTCTGTGTTCACCAGACTGACTCCAGAAGTGCCACAGGTCACTTCTACCACCTAAATCTCCAGGTTTACTATCTCCCTGGTGCAGCAGGTACATGTAGGAGCTGCCTGTTGGACCTGTTGCAGTGCTCTACAGTACTGCCATCCTTTCCACTGTCCAGATGCAAGGATCACTGACCTACCAGAATGGACAGTGTCATGTTGCTGGAACCTTGAAATCATTTGCAGCACAAGCTGGATTAAGGTAAGTAGAGAATAAAAACTGTCTACAGTTTACAAATATGGACATTATATTTACAAAATTCTTACATGGAACATACAGAAGAGTGATGTCACATCTAGTTGTGTCAAGATCTAAACCATCAGGTCTCTCTTCTCTTTTCTTAGGAGGGCTTGTTCCTCAAGATATGCAGAAAGTAATTGGATATTCCTGTTTTCTGGCTATCTCTTTCTGCAATTACTAAAGACTTTTGAATATCTCCATGATTAATTGAATTATCAAATCATTAGCCTGTAGAGAGGTAAGTGTATTTTCTCAATTGGCAAAAAACCTTTGTCACAGTTTGAAGCTCACACACACTTTTGAGTTTACATTCTATGTTATTGGTGCCTCACATCTTACACACACACACCTTGTTATGATAAATGCAGCTCATTGCTGACTCTTGAATCAGACCAGCCTGACAGCAATCAGTCATTTTGATGTGATAATGGATTTGTGGAGACTGACCTTCAGCAATGCCTTAAAAAAACACCTTGGCAAATCACACATAGACACTGCAGCTGAAAAAACACCGTGATTTTAAAGCAGTGACAAAGAGATGAGTGCAGATCTGTCAGCTCTTGTGGATTTGGCAAATGGTTCTGTGGTTACATGACTGACATTTGTGTTCTATCACCTAAGAAAAATTACTTCCCTATCTTTCTGTCCAGGAGCTGGGATATCTGTGCACTGTCTTGTACTTGCCTACCAGTACTACACATCCTTGCTCCTCAGTGTGTGGCCAGACCATATAATGAGATATAACAAAATGTGACTGTTGTGGATATCTTGTATTTTGTGTCATGCTTCCCTGACTCAGTGTTCAGCACTGCAAAACTTCGGTATGCCTCTCAACACATTTTTTCATGGAAATTTGAGTTACTTTTGATCAAATCTCTATGGAAAAAATACCTTTGTTATTCAGCACTGCAAAACTTCGGTATGCCTCTCAACACATTTTTTCATGGAAATTTGAGTTACTTTTGATCAAATCTCTATGGAAAAAATACCTTTGTTATTCTACAATTCATTTAAAATATTGGGTATTAAAATAAAAAATAAATTTTAAATATTTTTAAAACTTGGTTAACATTACACAGAAAGAAATGTAACAAAGGACAATCTGTGAGAACAGAGTGAGCTAAGAAAGATTTCTTTCCTTAGCTTAGAGGGTTAAGATACTTCACTGGCTATCACCTTGAGCAAATATTTATTTTTTATATTTGAAATATAAGACAGCATCAGCAAAACAACACAGAGCATATCTGTGACCTTTTGCCCCACTTGTCAACTCAGCATACTGGAAAAATGACTCTCATGAGAAATGACAATTCAAAGAGCAAAGGATTTACTAGGAGGTAGAGGAGTCTGACATCTTTCCATTTGTGTTAGATATGTCCCATGATGTCTTATTACCTGCTCAGCTTTGTAGCTGAAACCAGTCCTGGTTTCAAGAGCTTTTCAGTTGAGGAAGGGATTTTCCCAGTATTGTGGTGTCTCCCATAATTTAGGCTTTTAACTTGAAATGGTTGGAATAAAGGGATTTTTTTCCTCATTTTGTCCAATCAGATTTCAAATTATGTTCTATCAAATGTGTGAATGGAAAAGCATGGAATCAAACTGTAATTTTGGTGACTAAAATATTTACAAGGGTAAAAATCAGGTCTATTATGAACTGACACCTTGATAAAATTTTTTGTTTTAAGTTAGTGCCAACAGAAGGAAAGGGTAAAAGAAAAATGTACCTGCCAAATTGTACAGTTTTTAAGAGGTGTCCACAAAATCAAATATATTGGCTGAAATGCTTCCTCCTCAGTGTAAATCTATATAACTCATCAGAGGTGTTACTTGGTCTCCAGATGACCAATGTAAAAGAAAAGCCTGGACATATATCTGCCATCTGCTGATCATACTGATTATTTTGACAAGTCTACAGAATGTTTAATTCAGTCCAACAAAGAAAAAAATGTGGCTTCATTGGAAAGATAAATAAGGGTGTTATGCAGATCCCAGCACTGGAAAACAGTCCAGTTTATTCAGCTGGCTTAAAAAAAAATAAATCTATATTTCAAACTGGAATTTAATTCAGAGCAAACACCTGCCTTTTTCTCCAGACTTTTTTTAACAACAAGGCTACAAACTTTTGCTGGTAGCTGGGAATTCAAAAGAAAGTTTTACTAATTTGAAACTCAGGAAAATTCAGTTCCCTGCTTCACTATATCCAAAGTTACAAATTATTTATTTATCTTAGATACATCTTTCTAAACCAGTTAACAATATACAGTTTACAAATAACAATTTCTAACACACCATGGACAGGTCAGAATCCTCACACGAAAGAGTAAACTTGCACGTTATTAAAATCAATCCCAAATTAGCAAATCTATCTAATTGGCTCTTCTCTCTCATCCACACTCCATGTAACCAAGGAGACATGGTTATCTGAGATTCATGTCTCCTTCTCATCTCTCTAACTCATTTTAATGTGCCCTAGACTTTGCTCTTTCATTTACTTTCCTCTGATCAAGCACATCCCATTTAATTTAAACAGGAGCCACTCCTTGTAAGCAGAGTGACACTGCATTTATTAATATTCCACTGCATTTATTAATACCTGCTCTATATGTACAACATCAAAGATACTTAGGAGCTTAATTTCTTTATGTTAGGTGGCTGAATGGTCTGTGGATGAGTGCCCAAGTGTCCAATTAAGAAACACATGAGCTCCTCAAAATCCAAATAACCACTGTATTTACCTCACATTTTTTGAGAGGTTCCTGCCCTCAGGTGCAGTTACCTTGCCACATTCATTCAAGCTTTAAGGTCTATTGTAAGATTTTGAAATCCATCTGAGCAGCAGACTGAAGAACATATGTTTACTCATTCTCCTTGACTCAATTTACAGGGAGAACTGATGATTTTATACAATCTTTTTTTCCCAGCATATCTTAATCCCCACCATACACAGAGCCAGTAGGGAGTAAGGACTGTTGCTGAAATTTTATTCTATATAGCTGTCTTTTAGCTGACTTTTACTCCCCTTTATATCAACAGGGACCAAGGCAGGTCTGTGACCTTCTTTCACAAAACCATGTCGAGCTGCCCACTGGCGCTGCAGATAGATTCTCTTTTTCTGTGCTTAGCTGTTATTCTTCTCCATATTAAAATCTTGTGCAAAAAGAGAATTCTTTCCCATAAGTACTGATTTTGAAAGGTTCTGAAAAATTATATTTCGGGACACCTTCTCTTGACAGTTATTATTGATGCATTATTACTGAAAATACTCTGACAATAACAAACCAAATGAAACAGAGTTTTCTGAAAATACAGGCATGAGATGTTCAAGTGCATAAGTGCTTATTCTGTTTGTTTTTCCTGACATTTCCTGGCATTTCATGTTTAAGGCAGTTTTGACTACCTTTCCTATAGTTTGCATCTATATGAATAGAGTCTTCCCTACACAATAATTTCACAGTTCTGTGATCATATTGCATTCAAGAAGAACCTCTTCTAGCATGATTTTCTATAACTACAAGGGTAACTAAAAGCTTTTCACTGACTGGGTAGTTTCAAGGAGGAAATTTTCTTTACTGCAGTTTAGCTGAGATGGAATGAAACAGTGCGCTAGACAACTAATTTTTAAATGTGTGCATATATTTATGTATATGTGCAAAAATCTGTCTTTCTCACTTGAAAATACTGACAGAAGATGGGTACAAATACATGCACAGGTACTGTGTTTTATTACAGTTGTTAGATTTCTTTTTCTATTAGTACAAGTTATGTAGGAATTCTTTAACATCTTAGGAAAAAGAATTAACATTTTATAATACTGTTTAGATTGTCTGGTGTTCTATGTAATTATGATGTCTCTGTGTAAAACTGATGTTGAATTTACTGGGAGAGTCTTGGGGAAGCCTTGATTGACCCAATTGTCTCACACATACATGCTAAAAACTAGCCTTGTGTAACATAAAGAGTTCGTGACTGTACTTTATAAAATGAAGTATACATAAATTTCTTCAGATCTCATAAGGTCTTAAATTTTGAGAACTGCTGATTTGCAGAACTAGTCATGTGAGTAATACTGTAGTCTCTCATGGAGAGCAAATATAATAAAATAATGATTTGTTATAATTGAGTCACCTTGAGCAAAACATCAAAACAAAATTCTCAAGTACAGACCAAAGAGGTACAGTGAGAAAGAGGTCAACATTAGGTTGGACAAAGATGAACCAAAGGAGGCAGAAAAAAAAGAGTAAAATGATTACTAATTTCACCAAGCCTAATGTGGGTAATTAATGAAATAGACATTTACTATTTGTTGTACAAAATAAGGTTAATTTTTTTTCTGTAGAGCATGCTATGAAAATATTGTGTTTGGATTAGCAGGGAGAGTGCCTTCATGTCCCATTCAGCAGGTTCTGTCAACAATACACAAGAGCAGTGATGGAAAGGAATTAGCACCTTCATGTTTTATGGCCTGCTGGGGATTCAAATGTTGGTCTATTTAAGCCTTCAATGGAGAATATTTTCTTTTTCAGCTTTTGCAGAAGGACAAAGCCTTGAATAGAAAAAAGCTTCTGGAGAAGTTATTTTACCAAAGTCTGATATCAGCCTTAACTGCTGAACAAATTCCATTGACTTCTATGACCTTAGAGAAAACTTGCAGATGAAGATCGTGCATTTGTCAGTTGTTGGCAAAACACCAGGAACAAAATCAAAATATCTTTTAAAATCAGTTACTGAACTTTGAAAAAGCTTCAGATGGAGATGAATATGTGAATACATCTATATGTTATGTAGATGCAATATATATATATATGTGTGTGTGATATATATATATATGATATATGTACATATACATGTGAACATATGTGATATATGTGTATATATGTGAAAAGCACCACCTCACTTTCTCAATAGAAAAACAAATGAAACCTGGCTCCTACTGATTTGCTTCCTACTTGATTTTCAAACTGGATCTGAAAAGCAGAGATGCTATTTTATTCTACAGCAGCACTCCAAATGCTGGTCCTAAGGGGTTAAAAATTAAAAAGAACTGACTTAGTGAAAACTATGTTTCAGTGCTAACCAATTCCTTATGCTAGAGAATGAATATGGCCATATTGATAGTAAATTATCTGAAAAGGGAGCATGATACTTTAAAAGTTCAGAAAAATAGAGTGTGTCACCTTACATGGCACTTGATAGCAATTTCTAGCCTATAGGTATAACATATTATACTAACTAGAGATAAATCGTATTTTGCAAAATTTTCAGAGGGCTTTGATATCTGTCAGCCAAAAATTGCTACTAAAATGAAAAAAAGGAAAGAATTTAAATTAATCAGGATTTATCTAGTTCAATAGGCCTGAGGATTACAATGAATCATACTTTCTCTCTGTAATCTAATTTGCAATTAGGTTTATAAAGACTTCAAATTCTACAGTGCAGCTACATATAAAATTCCAACTGATTTGGAGAGTGTTAATATAGTTGAGTTTTTTAAGGGGGTGTGTTTTCTTTTTGTCTCTCGGCTTTTTAATTTTTTAAAGGCTTAAAGAAAACCTTTCAAGGTTTCTACCAGGTGATTCTGGAGATAAGGTAGGAGTTTGAAAATTTAAGTAATTATTTTCCTTCCCCATTGATATTTTCATGGATTTTGATGTGGTACAACTACAGATGCCTAGGAGGGAACCTGTGGTGGCTGCCTGCTCCAGGGCAACAGTTGATCATTTCTTGGATCTAACTACTATCTTTGGTGGCAGAAATGGAGAAAATGGAGAATCTGTGCAAAATAACAGCAGCATCTATGATTTATTATTTAAACAGTTTATACCAGACCCTTGGTGTGCGAGTGGCCCAAGATAATGTAAATTAGCAGAGCTACTCAGGAGCTTTAAGCTACATCCTTTATATTAGATTGTTTTGTCCAGCCTAGTAAAGACTTTTAGACTTTAAAATATCTGTATATTCTAACACTTTCCAATATATATTAATCTTCAAAATCCAGAATCTGAAGAGGTTCTCGAGGAGTCAACTCTTTAATTTAATTTACAGAAGCCTGAGAAAACTACAGCAAAATGATGACATAATTAATAAAGATATAGTTAAGTGAATCAGATAATAACTTTTTTCTACTAGAAAAGCAACACAGAAAACAAATGTTCTCAGCTGGATGGAGTATTTCTGGGTAACAATATTATACAATTTTTAATTTACAGATTATATTTTGGGTGATTAATATTGTCAAAAAGATAAATTATCTGTTCCAATATAAATATAGATTTAGAAAACAGTACTTAAGGGTTTTACCCAGTAGTTGTATATCATTGTCAAATGTAGGAAAAAAACTCAGTGACTAAAGACACAAAGTTCTGCTACAGAGCAGCACAGTGCTGATTAATGTACAGTTTACTTGCAGGCACATTATTATTTTTTATTTGCAAATTAAGTTTCTGCATCATCTGGGTTGATGCATTCCATGGTCTCAAAGATAGAAATATACTCTCTCCTCTTTCCTCTCCACTGCTTTAAACTCCAGCTTCTCTGCTTTCAAGTGATTGCCATGAGTATTAATTCCAGATGGGAGGAGTCTGGGACTGTATGGTATTGATTATTTATCTCCTCATTTGAGTCACTTCATCTCAGTATTGCCTCTTGTTTTTTTCAGAGGTCTGAAGAAGTTAATGACAGCTGCTCTTTCTAATTTGTACCAGAGGCTATGATTTAGAAAAGTACTTGGACATGTTCTTTAAGTGTTTTGGTGGAAGGTTAGGTTAGGCAGGGATGGGATTGAGGCCAGGAAGTTTTCTCTGCTGCAGTGGAGCAGCTAATTAGCTCTGCACTGTTCTGTCTCATAATGCTGTTCTGGGAAGGGAAGGCTACTCAATTCTCCTTTTTCCATTTCACAAATGAAGATGTGAGGTACAGAGAAGCTAAATCCCAGAATCACAAAGCAGTGAAAGACCTCCTGCTGAAACTTGCAGGAATTGGACACTTTAAAGTATCTAGGCTCAGTGACTTGCTGAGATTAGTTTGAAAATCTGGATAGAACAGGAGACATAAATGTAGCACTGTTTGGATATTTTCAATCTTAATTTTTATTGTTTGGAGGGGATCTTTGGATTTTTCTACTAGAAGCTGGACAACAGCACAACCTCAGTGTGGGATACTTTCCTCCACTCAGCTATCTGTGACAGAGTAAACTGCCCTTAATTCCTCTGCTTAGATAATTCTGGAATATTTAAAAAAATTGTAATAACATCCCACAGAAAGATCTGGGAAAATGGTAATGCTAGTGAGAAAGTAGATTCATTTAAAAGCAGTCCTAACATGGAACTGCTGACTCATTTATATTCCTTGAAATCTACCTGACTACCAACTTCACTGCTTAGTAACAGCAGAGGAGAAAAGGTGAGTAACTTGAGTCTGATTAAAGTAATCCTCTCTCTGACCCTCTTGGCTCAGACTGTCAGCATTGCAGGTTGAGTCTGCAAGTAACTTTTTTATGCTGTCATCAGCTGTGAATTATGTGCAGTCTCAACCTTCTCTGACAACATGCTTAAATGCTTTGTTAGCTTCAGGCCTGTACACAGTCTACACACACAGCCAGGGACTAGAGGCACTGGGGATAGAGCAGACTATTTCAAACCCTACACAAAAAAGCAGTAATTCTGTGCTGACTTGCCCTTTGTCTGCAGTCTTCAAGCTTAGTAGTTCTCATGGGTCCCTAGCTATTTCTACTCATGGTCCAGAATATCTGCAGCCCAGAACACCTCCTAGTCAGCCTCTGGAGAAATTTAGCAAAGCCTTGACATGTGTGACTCATGTGTTTAAATCCAGGTAAGGCTTTCAATCAAACAGTATTTCTGTGTTACATGCAAAACAAATGCTAAACATTTCCTTTATTGCTCAATCTAAAATATAGCATTCTTAAAATATGTAACAATTTATAGAAAGTGACCTTGCAGGAAAGGTGAGTTAGCAGCACTATGGTTTAAAAAAAAGATCTTTTAAATAGTGTGATTGACAGTAGAATATGTTCTGATTTGAAGTGAATATCTGCCAGTTTAGGAGATGCAGTCTCAGCATTTCCTGATGTGTTCCTTTGGTGAGTGGCATTCTGACAGCTGGGGACTGTTGAAGAGAGTTCCTTGCTTAGACTGCCATCATGGAAGTCCATTCTCCCCATTTTTGTGAACACTGATTTGGCTGCCAGGATTCTAGCCTTAGGCCCTAACTCAGTGCATATCATTGATCCTACTCTTTTGGAAGGGAGTACCAGGGGGTATTCACTGAGATGATGTACAATTTTAAGTGTAATTTAATATAAGGAAATAAGAGATCATAAAGGGTCAGCCTATTTTCCCAGGCAACTAGCAATAGGACAAGGATAAATGGACTCAAGTTGCACCAGAGTCAAATACATTCCATCACTGAAAGAGAGGCTGAGGATTGGAATGGGCTCTCCAGGGAAAGGGTGGATTCACCATCCATGGAAGTGAATGTTCATCCAAGGAAGTGAATGAATTCCAAAAAAGAACAGATTTGACACTCTGTGGTATGGTCTGGTGGGAATGGTGCTATTTGGTCAAAGAGCAGACTTGATCATCTTGGAGATTTTTCCAACTCTTATGATTCTGTGATTCAGTGACCAAGGCCATCAAATTTGAGCAGGTAGACTTAAAATGGGTGTCTCCCAGAGGAAATTCAGTGAAGAAAGCATATTTTAGTAGTCTCTTGTTGCTAGGAAAATTGTCTCCTTTGAGTACCAGAGAGATTTTCGGGAGGTGACCTGGCCAAGCTCAATGTTGTCAGGTGAGTAGCTTAATTTGTTCAACTTTCCACTGCAGAAATACAGGCTATGCCTCAAAGAAATAGGAAATTTATTGCATCAGACCAATTATTTGTTTTTGCAAACTGCATGACTGATAATTATATAATATTGTTTTCTACAGTAAACAACGTTGCACAGCATTCACCTTCTCGCTTGCTCAGTTAGGAAGCTGAAAATGTCCCTCTTCTAGATTCACTATGAATGGGATAAGCTGATAGACTTGTATTTCTTGCTTTCTGTTATATGCAGGAACTGTGATGTGTTTTGCTCATCCGGTCTTGTCTGTGAAAATTGGTGTCAATGACCCCTGACATTCTAGGACCACACCACACAGACAGTGTTAGCTCCTCTTGTGATTCAAAGTCATTCTGCTGGATTGCCCCCTGCCCTAAGGTGTGCTGCTGGGGCCCCTGGGGCCATGTGCTGACACAGCCAGGCTCTCACAGGCTCACTGCTGCTGAGTTTAAAGTGGCCATTAGCTCCAGGCAGGGTGATATTTTCAGGGAAAGCCATATCAATGGATTTTGTCTATGACATATTTTCTGAAAAGATCTTAACATTTTAGAGACCAGCAGACGAGATGTTAAGCCTACACTTCTCTAAAGGGTCAGTGCAGTGGAAATAGTGTGTCTCTGTGTGCAGTCACAGCGTATGTGTCTGTGGTGCTAAGTGTGCTTGTTTGGGCTGGGGTAGAGTTGATTTCCTTCACAGTGGCTGGTATGGGGCTGTGTTTGGGATTTGTGCTGAACACAGGGCCGATAATACAGAGATGATTTTGTTATTGCTGAGCAGGGCTTGCTCAGAGCCAAGGCCTTTTTGTACAGCCACGCTGGCAGGGAAGTTGGGAGTGCTTGGGAGGCTGGGAGGAGACACAGCCAGGACAGGTGACCCCAGCTGACCAAAGGGATATTCCAGACCATGTGACACCAAGCTCAGTACATAAAGTGGGGGGAAGGAGGAGGTAGAAGGTTGTTTGGAGTGATGGCATTTGCATTCCCAAGTAACCATTATGCATGATGGGGCCCTGCTGCCCTGGAGATGGCTGAATATCTTCCTGCCCAGAGGAGGCAGTGAGAATTGATTCCTTGTTTTGGTTTGCTTGCTTACATGATTTTTGCTTTCCCTATTAAACTGCCTTTAACTCCATACATTTTTTTTAAATCTTTTATCCTTCTGATTCTCTCCCCTGGCTCCATTTGTGGGGGAGTGAGCAAATGGCTGTGTGGGGCTTGGCTGCTGGCTGGGGTTAAAGCTCTACAATGAGTATCTTCTCCAGTGCAAGTGAACTCACAGCCTTCCACTCATCAATGTATCTGAGGCCTGTGTGCTCCTAAAGCCATTAAAGTTCACACCCTGCCATGCATTATTCCTGCCAAATACAAACCTTTACCATCTTTATTTATCTAATATAGCTAATTTTCAGAGGTAGATTTTGTAACAGAGAGCATATTTGCAACCATCTAACTTTCCTCTGTAAATTAGACTGCCCATGTTTGTAAATTCAAGTAGCCTTTTGAGGAGCCAGGTATCTACGAATACTTGTTATTTTCATGGACATGAAATACAAGGAGCTTGCAAACTGTGTGAAAGATAAGAGTTTAATGGTACTCATCAAGCTGTAAGACTGGCTGTTTACTGGCAGCAGCTGTGCCTGTAGTACAGCTCAGGAGCATAACAACCTGCAACAAAGCACCAAGGCATAAAAACCCACTTCCTTCATACAGATAGGAAAAGAACCCAAACAAACCATGTTTTCAGATCTATGTCTGGGGAATTTTGCCTGTGTAGCACTCATATTTCCAGTGCAAACCCAAACAGACAATTTTGCTTTATTTTTTACTTGCCTTAGGGGACTTCTTTACTCTACAAAGAGAGCCAAACCCAGAAAATTAATTAGACATTCTAAGATAGGTTCATTTAATCTTTATCTTTCTTCCTAAATGAGAAGGATAAGCCACTGTCTCTTAGTCCCTGCTTGACATTTCTGAATAATACGATGGGTTAGTAAATACCTATTTCTAGAATAACAGGATGGATATTCTTCCATAGTGAATCTCTGGAGAAATGAATTGCCACTGAGTGGTTATAAGGAAGTTTCCTGCCTAGTTATCTATCCCAGTAACTGTATCTGTCTATCACCTGCCTGAAGACAGCTTATTTGCTCCATTGAGTCCTATTGTTAAGATTACATAAGCTTAACTTATTGTTAAGTTTATTGTAAGTTTACTCAATTTCTATCTGAAGAAAATGTGTAAGTCCATGCTGCCCAGGTAAACTGCAGGTCACCTATACCATCTTTGTCATGTAGTGCTTTTCAGTTAGCAAACTCAGTGAATAAAATATTCATCATATGCCAATTGTATGTCTCATTATAGGACTTTGTTGACATTCCCAAACAGGCATATGTAGGCATCACAAAACTCAGTGCTGATGCTTGGGTCTTTGATTTTCTAACCTCTTTGCACTTATTTCTAAATATTCTCTCCACTGGGCCTCCAGATGCTTTTCCAGATGTCACACAAACTAGAGAGATATTAAGAGCCCTTCTTCCCTTATTCTCTTTCTTCCTTCCTTTCTATCTCCTGCAAGCATCTTCTTCCTGCTACTGTTAGAACATGAACACTTAGCTATCTTTGCTAGATGGCTACACATTCCTGGATTTATCAGCCCTTAGACTATCTATCATAAAAAATCTACAGTCTTGTACGTAGGATCCTTGTCCAAGTATTCTGTTCTGTATGACAGTCTACTCCCTAATATGCAAACACCACACAATCATTCACAACACCTTGTTTATTTCTCTATTTCTCTGGATACATTCTCACTGCCTTTTTTCCTTTTTTTTTTTTTTTTTTTGGAAAAAAAGAAGAGGGTNTTTTTTTTTTTTGGTAAATAAAGAAGAGGTTGACTGAATAACTAAGGAGCTCTGACATTCCTTTCTTACTTTTACTTCTATTTTCAGGACTGTTTAAATAAAAAGGTGAATTTGACCTTAGATTCCATAATTTCCCCCTAAATGGAACCACTCTTTAGATTTGCTCTTATGTATACATGTCCTTGCATTAAACTATCCTGGTTCCAATGGGATTCTTGCTACGTGATTTAAAATTTCAAATTACTTGTGTGGTTTAAATCTCTTCTTAAAAAGTCTTTAGCTGTAGGAAAGGATCATCATCTTTCTCGTATTTTTAGTGTTCAATAAATTAACATCATCCTGCTTTACACAGTTCCACTGTGGATGCCTTCCTGCATCAGGGGAAGATGTACAGTTTTAAACATTTTCAGTAGTTTTACATTCCTCAGAGAAGTTGTAAAATATCAAGCTGCTGTTGTCAACTTGCCAAAAAGAGAGTCTGGTTCCTTTTTCCTTTCATTTTAGGGACTGGGAGAAGTTATTTGCTTTTTGAGAGGTCCCTTGTCAACTTTTTAAAAGAGCTTGAAGTGAATCTATAAGCCATGAAATGCCTGACTAGGAAGAAATATATTTATCAAGATCTAACAGCTGGATATCTTGCAAGATGCTATGATCTCTTCCCAATTTATCATCTGTGCTTAAGCATGACTTAAAGCTGAGTTGTTTTTAATTGGTTTTGGATCAGGCACTGTTATTTATTCATTGCATCAAAGGGATGTTCAGGATCTCCGGATCTGGAACTTTACCCTGCTGTGCAAGAAGCCACATCACAAACTAGAAAGTTTCTTTGTGATTGAAATTATGTATCACAACACAATTTATTTTTCTAAGAGTTATCTTAGCTAGTATTTCCAAAGTCTTATGCAAAGTAATTTCAAGTTAAAATATATAACTAGTAGGAGCTAAAAGGAAATCTGCCAATGTTCTAAAAGAAACAAATGCAATTCTTATCTGCACGACTAACTACAAAACCCTACATTCATGCCATGAAATTATATGTAATTCTGGGATCTACCTTACTATGTTTGCAACAGTAGAGAGGTGTTTGATTGCAAACTCTATGGATATCTGCTGACTAAAGTGCTCTGCAAGAGCTTGAGAAAGTTATTATTTTATTCTCAATACTTTGTTAAAAAGAAAGAGTATTGAAACACAACAGAGTAAGAGAAAAAAGATTCCTGTCCACTAAGACATTTGTGAACTACAGGATCTTCTAGGTCACTACATCTTTTATGTGGTTAATAAATGGCAGGCCCTAATATGCAGAGCTCCTTAACTAAATTAACAGAGAGGCAGAATCCTCAAATTGTGCATTGATACTATATTATGATAGCACCCTTACCACAAGAAAAAAAAACCCAAACCCTACACTGTGGTGTTTCCTTTGGCTGTATATGTACTACAGACTGCAATTTCATTCAGAAATTCTGATTAAGATTTATCAATACAAGTGGCTGTTCTTGTTTACATGCTTAATTTCCTTACTTTGCTTATCAGGTTTGAAAAACCTTTGCCTACAACTCAAAAATGCCCTATAATACCATTTTAGATCTATCAAGGGAAACCCTTAATGAACTAGAAGTGTCAAGTATTACCCTATTTCATATAACAGTTTAATATTCAGAATGAATATTACAGGCAAATGGATTAGTTTTCCTTGATGTTTATGAAGTTGCTGTAAAAGCAGATGGATAATCACTATAGCAACTTAGCACATAAGGAGAGAGACATTGAAAAGCATTCCATAATCAGCACTGTGACCTTGACAGCTCTCACTTCCAATTGCCTAAGCAATATTTTTCATCTGTTGTAATCAGGCAAATTTCTTGCATACCAGTAAACCTAGTTGGACTATCCCATGACACACTCTGTGTTGGAGTGAACAAATCTAAGAAAGGTCATGCATCTCAGTTCAAGATATTTTATTATGTTTTCCCTTTGGCATCTCATATATTATTGTATTCCAAATTTACACTTAAACAATTAAGTAACAAGTTGATGTAATCTATCTCAAATTTTGTAAGACACTGTCTCTCCAAGGTTCTTCATGGACAAACTGAGACAAACAGGCTAGATAAGTGGACCACCAGATGGGCTGAGAACTGCCTGACCTGCCAAGTTCAGAGGATTGCTACCAGTGACAAGACCTCTGGAGAGGTGTACCCCAAGGGCTGATGCTGGGACCTATATTATTTAACAGCATCATTGACTACCTGAATAATGAGACTGAAAGCAGTGTTGGTAGGTTTGTAGATAATATGGAAGTTTGGAGCAGTGACTGATGCACTACACAGTTATGTTGCCAGAGGAGTGACACTAACAGTCTGCAGAAATGGGATGAGAGAAACCTCATGAAGTTCAACAAAAGAAAATGCCCAGTCCTGTTCCTGAGATAATGGCCTTGTGCAACAGGATAGGTTTGGACAGAGTGAGTGAAAAGCAGCTTGGCAGGAGAGGACCTGGATGTCCTGGTGGACACGAAGTTAAACATGAGCAAGCAATTGTGCCTTGGTGTAAAGGGTATCAAGAGTACCCTGGCCTGTGGTAGGAAAATTGTTGCCATTTGGTCAAAAGAGGTGAGTGTCCCCTTCTACACAGCATCAGTGAGACATATCTAGAGCGCAGTGCAAGGAAGACATGGATATACTGGACCAAGTTGGAAAAGGGTCAGAAAGATGATTCAGGCACTGAAAATGTGCTGTATGAGGAAAGGCAGAGTCAGCTGGAACCTGATGTGGGGAGTGGTAAAAAAAGGATGAAACTAGATAGAATCAGTGACAGGACAAGAGAAACAATAAGCACAAAATTAATTATGAAAATTCCAACTTAAGCATAAGGAAAAAATCTAAACACTGTACTGTGTGGGTGGTTAAACACTGAACAAAACTGTCTTCCATCCTTTAAGATGTTCACAACCCAAGTGGACATGGCCCTGAGCAACCTGCTCTTGGTGATCCTATGCTGAGCAAGGGGTTGACTAGAGCATTTCCAGATGTGCCATTCAACTTCAGTGACTGATTGTGTGGTAATGCATTGTGATAGGACTCGAACAGAAGGAGGTGATATCAGTTTTACTCCAATTAATCTCCTCATCTGCAACTGTCCAGAGATCTCCACCTTTCCTGTAGTAGTCCAGACAATGCTGCATCCTGTTCTGCTGCTCCTCTCATGAACTGGGATCATTATATAACTTTGTAATGGGAACAGAAATGAAAAAATCTGTACCACAACATTATCAGTAAGATCTATGGAAAGAAGAAAGCAAAAAGAAGAAATGAGACTCATCAAAACTTTCCAACAACTGGTATGTGTATACCTTCCTTCTGGAAAGTACTGTTTCCAGCTCCAGAAGGAGCAGGCAAGTATGTTCTGCTGTGGACCTACAGGTTGAGGGCATGAACTACTCTAACTTTACTATAATAACAAGTGAGAAGTTAGAAATATCACATTGGCTTAGCTCTACAAGTCATTTGGGCATGTGATGACCAGTTTCCATAAAAATCTCAAAGGATTATGTTTCCTCAGAATTTCTGGTGTTTTTTATTATTCAGCTGAGGTGAAAGTATCACATGAACAGGCCTTAGAACATTTCACAGATTAACCAGGGAATCCTGAATATTTACTTAGTGCTCAGAGGGATTTATGTGTAAAGAGATGCAGGCTTGTTGCTTTCTTGCATAAACACAAGTACTGAAAAAACAAGTTAAGGAATTCAAGGTAAGGAAGGTGGCTGACAGCAGAGAGTGGCAATGCCTTACTCCAGCAAACTGAAGGAGCCTCTCTTTTATTTTTTGTGTTTGTGCTCCAAGCTGAAAACAATAATACTTTGGTGTACCTTCAAACATTAAAAGTTAATAACCTTATCTTAATTTTAAAATCTCCATATTAATGAGATTTTAGATAAGGTTTTTTTTTCACAGTCAGGCCAAGAATGATAAATAACAAAAACCCTTATTAAAACCAGCATCAAGAATTTCTTCACACTCTAGCCGTTTTCCAAATAAAGATAAAATATCTAGCTTGTTGTACTGAACTGACTAATGGAAACTTTCCTGACTGACAGTAAAGATGCACTGCTATCACTTGTTTGCACATAGGGGATGAATTACCCTTCCTTCCCAGTAGAAAGAAGAAGCACATGTTGTTTTTTTTCTTCTTAAAAGAAACTTATATTTTTTTAAGGAAGTAAGAAGAACTCATTTACAGCAGCATTTGTCTTGCTGGGAAATGTATAATTCATCCTTGAACAGTGTCTTAGTTTGATGCTACACCATGAATGTCCTCGGGATTTCCTGGAGTTAATTTTGATCTGAAGGCCAAGAGGCTCCAAGATAATCTTATCACAGACAGCAACCTTCATGTTTTCCTTTTGATTATGGTGAAACAAAAAACACATGGGAAAAATACCACCATTCAAATGCAATTTTCTATCTGAGTATCTGAGAATTGAAGTAATGAAAGGAGCATCAGAGGCACAGGCCTTGTTTTATGACATAGAGATGAGAAATGAGAAATTCAGCTCCCTGAAGTAGCTGCACATTGCCAGTGGACAGTTTATCCCCATGGTGCTTTCTACAATGCTATTGAGTGCCCACTGCATGGTCCAAAGTTGCTTATTTGCCTAAATTAATACAGAAATCACACACATAAGCAGTCATTGAATGTCTTGTACTGCAGCTTGTTTTATGTACAACAGACATATATAGAAGCATCTTCCAACAGTCCTGACCTTAGAAATAGTTGGGTTTGAAATAATGATTAAAAATGTGTGGACAATGTGTACATAAAATTATTATACTTCAGGTTCATTTTGGTTTTTTTCAGATCAGAAGAATACTTATCTTCTAGTGAGCATATTCAGCCTTCAGAAGCATAACTAAATAAAAGCCTGAATGTTCAAGCTGCTCATGGCTTGGATGGGTGCACTGTTCTCTGGGTAAATACTGTCTGGATAGAGGGGTCCAGAAGGTGCTGGTGAATGGAATTAAATCCAGGTATTGATAGGTCACAAGTGGTGTTCTCCAGGATCCAGTTCTGTTTAATATCTTTATCAGTGATCTGGACAAGAGGATCAAGTGCACCCTCAGTAATCTTGCAGAATATACCAAGCTGGAAGGAAGTGTTGATCTGCTGTAGGGTAGGAAGGCTCTGTAGAGCCATCTGGACAGGCTGGGTTGATGTGCTGAGGCCATTGGTGTGAAGTTCAACAAAGTCAATGTTGGGTCCTGCCCTTGGGTCACAACAACCTCATGCATTTCTCCAGGCTTTTGGGAACATGTAAATTTTCCTGGCAGAAAAGGATCTGGGGATGCTGTTGATATCCACCTGAACATGAGCCAGTGTGTGCCCAGGTGACCAAGGAGGCCAATGGCATCCTGGCCTGTATCAGAAATAGTGTGCCCAGCAGGACCAGGGCAGTGATTGTCCCCCTGTGCTCATCAGAGGTGAAACCACACCTCAAATACTATTATGGTGAGTGGATCTTGGCTGGACACCAGGTGTCCACCAGGCTGCTCTAACACTCCCACTCCTCAGCAAGACAGGAGAAGAAAATGTGATGGTAAAAAAATTTGTAGGTCTATATAAGGCAGTTTCCTAAAGCAAAAATGAAAAGTTGCACACATGCAAGCTAAGGAAGGAACTTTATTCTCTAATTTCCATTAGCAGGTGATGTTTGGCCACTTCCTGGGAAGCAGATACTTAGGACACATAGTAGTTGCTCCAGAAGACGAACACAAAAAACTAATGCTCCCTCTTTCTCCTCCTTTTCTTAACTTTTATATCTGAGCAGATGTCACATGGTGCAGAATACCCCTGTGGTCAGTTTGGGTCAGCTGGCCTGGTGGTGTCTCCTCCAGGATCTTGCCCTCCCCCAGCCTACTGCTGGAGGGGCAGAATGGTGGAGACATTGCCAGTGCTGTGCAGCCCTGCTCAGCAGTGCCCAAAACTCGGGTGTCATCAATGCCTTTATAGGTACCACTGCCAAACACAGCACTGGGAGGGCTTCCATGGGGAGAATTAACTTCACCCCAGCTAGACCCAATACAAATGTGTTCAATTCTGTGCCTCAATAAAAGAGGCAAATGGCCTCAAGTTGCACCAGGGTAGGCTTAGATTAGGTACTTGGAAAAATTGCTTCACTGAAATGGTGATGAAAGCACCATTCAGGCAATGGAACTGGCTGCTCAGGGAAGTGGTAGAGTCACCATTTCTAGAAATGTTCAAAATAAGTGTGGATGTGACACTTGGGGATATGATTTAGAGGTGAATATAGTGCTGCTGGGTTAATGATTAGACTATGATGCTAGAAAGTATTTTTCAACCTTAATGATTCTATGATTCTAGAAGTCATTCCCAACATTGAGAGCTCTAGGGTTTTGCTCCTGCCCCTGAGAGAGCTGCTAGCTTGGGAACCAGTTCCCTTCATCTTCACCCAGGGCCATTATGGAGACACTCCTCTTGATCACAGAAAATCACCTGCTGGCAGTTCCAGCTCTGTGGCTCTCTCTTCTACACTTGGCAGTGAGATCAGGACAGTTTGCATTACAGTTTCACCAGCAGGGTAGGATTTCTTTCAAAAGTATGTGACACCTACAGGTTGCAAAGGTAGTCAGAGCTCTTAGCTATCTGACTAGCATATATTACATTCATTTTATTGCCTCTAGTAGACTGTGGGGCTTCATGAATCAGCACCTATTAGTAAACATGGAGCATGGTAACTTGAGCTCTGAGTTTGGTTTGAAATTCAGTGATTGCTGACATATTTAAAAAGCAGGTCTCCAGATATACCCTGTCATGTTTTTCATGACCTCACTGGCAACCACACAGAGTCACATACAATGTATGGATGTAAACCTTTACAAAAACATTTTACTATCTAACCTTGCCCTGTTAATCCTGGCTGTTCTCTTTTTTCCCCTGTTATATATACAACTGGAGCAGACTAACTCCCTTACAGTTCAATATTAATTCTTGCTTATTAATAAAGCCTGAAATTTTTATTACAATGGGAGCTTCATTAAAATAACCTTCTGAAATAATTAAGATGTAAAGATATTAATAAAAAGCACACTCCTAAACAGCCACATGAATATAGTCATCATCTTTAGAAACTCTTGAAAGAACCTCAGATGTTTTATTTCCCTTTTACTGTTTGGAAAATAGTGTTAAAAACCTTAATTTGCTTTCTCAAGGTCACACATTTAAGTTACTGACAGAGTGGCAATTGCAGGGTAGAAAAGCCAAGGTACTGAATGCTAGCAAACACAGCACTGGCACTGGTGCCCTCGGTCTAATCAGTGCTTTCCTACTCTTGGGATAAATATAGCAGGTTGTTTTTTTCCCTTTTCCCCTAAAGAAAGAGATGATCTGCAATTTCTGCTGGCTGCAGTGAATTTGGTTTGCTAGAGCTTCAGTGGCTGAAAATGAACCAGCAGCAGGTGGCAGCAGTTTGTCACACTTCCAGCCTACTCTGGGTTCACAGGCAACAATTTCTGGCCACATAAATGACATTTGCCTCCTGAATTTGTTCTGTCTTTCTGCAGAAAAGAGCTTTGACTCTTCTGAAAAAGGTTTTCTACTAGACTTCAAAGAAAGCTTGGTACTGGACAGCTCCTGGTGATGCCAGGTATGCCCAGCCACATATTCTGGTTTCCTTGGAAGACTGCCTGCATGGATGCAGAGAACAGTGATGTTCCAGGAAGCTTGGGTACAATAAGGAAGAAAGGGACATATATATATATTCTGCCAGTCTGTTGGGTACTAAAAGAGTATCCTGAATTACGTGTGAGGATCAGAATTACTCATGCAGACCTCTAAAGCAAGATTATAAAAGCACTAAAATATTCCCCAGGAAGTCAACCTATTATAAATTGCAGTGCTTAAGTGCTACATTTTGCTGCATCCGAATACATGCCAGTAATGTGTTTTTTGTTTATTTCCAATTAACATGCATGGTTTCTTCCTTCTTAACTTGCACTCTATAACACAAGCAGTGTCTCAAGGATATGTAAGCTAATTGTTTTGCACTGAAATGGCCATGTTTTTCATCTGTTAGCTACAGTTATTGTGTGCAGGAACGCTGTTAAAACCTTAGTAAACATTATTAAGCACAAAAAGAATGATGATAGTCAATGAACACTAAGCTGTGGACTAATGGAATGATGCATGGTACAATGTAAGAACAAGGGGAAACAACAAAAGGAATTTCACACTTGCAAGCAAGCTGAGCTTTGTGAAATCTTTAAAGATAAATTCAGCAGGGTAAAGAGAGTTATGCACATGCTGCAACTTCTGCTTCTTAGTAGAACAAGCTGGATCTGAGTAAAACCACCTATTTTCATGTCCTTACCAGGGAGACAAAAAGGGACAAAAGTCTCCTATACATATCATGATATGATACATATTATGATATACATATATGATTTTTATCTATGATAAAACTATGCATGTTCTAGCTTCTATTTTTTTACCATTTAATGCATTGAATGCTTACAGCTCCACTCAGGGAAATGGACACTAGAGCTGTGTATGTAAAATCAGCTTATTCTCACATGTTGATAGCAACTAATGTCACCCTCTTGTGCCTAGTATGGACAATATATTATGAGGTAGATGCATTATTTAAACACAGAACATTGTCATAGTCACCTTGAACAAGTGAATTAGGACATACTTTCTAAAAGGATTTTTAATGAAAGGTTACATACCTTGCTAAATACGGAACCTCTCTTTTACTGACCCAGTATTCCATTCCTGTTTATTAAACTGATTTCAAACATGAATTTTCCAAGACTGATTCACATCTCTTGTTTTCTGCTTCCTCTGTTCCATGGATGAGGATAGTGATTTGCATCTCCTGTTCAAAGTACTCAAACTGACAGAGAGCAAATTCTGTCTGATATGCAAGTAAAAATGAACTTGTGGTGGTACAAAAGAGAAATAACCTTCTGAAGGGTTAGATTTTATTTTGCTTTTATCCTGGAACATCAAGGAGGTGAAGGATACAAATATTTGTATTTTGATATTTTCTAATGCAAACAAGCATTTACTACACTCTTCAAAACTGTCTTGCCAAGCTGTTGTACCAAGCTGCATCATCAATATAGTCTGTGGCATTGGAACTAGAGATTTTGGAGCTAATTTCCAAATTCCCAACATTTGTGTTGAAAGAGACTGCAGCTTTGCAGGAGGCAACATGCAATGAAATTCAGCAGGACAGTGAGTCACTGCTTTTCCTTTTTTGTGCCTTTGCTTGTGTGCCATGCATCTGAGGTGCTAGAGGAGGTAGGTTATTGCAATGGTGAAAATCTGAGGGCATATGAAAACATCTCTGTAGAAGAGAGCTCTCAGGCTGGCTCATTACACAGGATATGGGAAGGTGAAGATTTGGCTGCCTATTTTAATTTGTTATCTAGGAGAAAAGATAAAAATGACTGGTTCAATTAGTCTGATTGTGCCTGAATTTTCAGAATATATATAGAATAGAATATCATAGAATCATAGAGTATCCTGAATTAGAAGGGTCATTGAGCCCAACTCCTGGCATGCTCTATTTAGCAGTGTTTGTCCCAGACAAGAATTTTCTTTAGCAATTTGAACCCCATTATTTACATCCTCATGTCTCTAGAAGATTTATAGAATGTTTCTCCCAACCAAAATCCACTAGTCAGCAAAATGTTAAAGTTATTATATGCAGCTACATAACTGTCTTATTTCAGCCACCTGTATGATATTTCTGACATGAAATTCTAATAGCTCTTGTAAGACTATGAGCAGGCAGTTGTAATGCACTGGACATTGACTAGATCCCAGTAGAATTAATACATCCATAAATTTATCTATTAATGTCCACAAGCCATCAAGCTGCAAGTTCTAACTTGTATGTCCCATTTGCTTTACATCAATATGCTAACACAGTCAGATTGGCAGTTCAGATTAATTAAAACCAGATTAAGAACTAGAGAACACCAACTTTTTTCTAGAGAGAATATTCTCAAAAATAAACACAAAATAGAAACAATGACTAACAATTACTAAGAAAAAGCATTACACAAGACAGAGAAATAAATCAAACTACAAAGTCTAGTTAATATTAAGAGTATTACACCTATGTACACAGAGTGTAAATAATTTGCCTAGCTGACCCTTGTTTCAATCACTTACTTCCTTTACTTCATTTTACATATGGGAAGAGTTGTTTATTTTCAGGTTTCTAGGCATGTTTGAAGAGGCAATATTGCTATACACACACCTTAACTTAGAGTACAGTGTGGAGGGTCTTAGCAGGAGATGAGAATGGGTAGTTCCTGGGAAATGCTCTCTCTGCTGCCCAGGACAATCTATGGTTTGACTTCAGTTTCAAGGCAAGGAATTGTCTGAAGAGTATTTTACAACTTCCTAGTATTGCCAGGTCTTCTGTCATGTGCATTTGTCTTTTCCTAGAAGATTGTTCTTTTTCATCATGTTAATGTAAGACTGGGAGAGCAGCTGTATTTCCCATTCAAACTTTGTCCCTTAGGGCTGTGAAAAGTGACCTTCAAGCTTCTGCTTAAGACCCTTCAGTTTCCTGAATAACTGGCAGAGAAGACTACTTGGAATCTTCTTGGAATTACAGGAAACATATTTTTGCTAATTCATGGATAACTCCCACACATGTGTTTGCTGCCTTTTTTCATTGTTGGGTGCTGCTTACTTTTAGGGAGGAGTTATTGTAGTCCCTACAGTATCTGGCACAATCCAGCATCTACAGAGAGATAAGTCTGAGGTATCAGAGCTGCTGCTGTTTTGACACATCATACACATTCCTTCTCCACTTTCTATTTTAGCTATTTATTTGGTTTTACAGAGATCGAGTTGCCTTATCTGTCTTTCCATTGTTAGGCAGACTTGCCTTTGACAGGTAAAGAAGAAAGTACAAGCTGAGCTGAACATGATGTTTGTGACCCATGAAGAAAAAAATCAGTAGCAACAGGCATGTCAGGAGCAGATTTTATTACTTAGAAACTTGATATGGTTTTAACAGCTTTTAATGTTTGATTGAACCAGTCCAACTATTCTTTGCACAACCCTGAATCAATGGGAGCAAGAGCAAGTTCATAAGTGTCAAAGCTATTCTTTTTACTGCCTGACTTTGGGGGAGAGTTGAAGAGATAACAAGTGAATTCCAGGGCAACACGTATCTTCCTAAGGCTGAAAGGATTACATTCTGCAGAAAGTAAGGGTTGCTTTGGGACACTTGTCTTGAGCATAATGTGTCCAGCTAAATTTGAATTGTCTTAAGTACTATTCTCCTAGCTATTATTAAAACTTAAATTTGCTTTAATTAGCCTTTATTAAAAAAAAATAAAAACTAACAAACCAAGCAAAAAACCCCAGAAACAATGCAAACATTAATGTTCTTAATATCAGTGGCTTTTTAATTATATAATATATATATAATTTATATAATATGATATATAATTATTATGCAGTACTTTGCTGAATTTGAGAGGAGGAAGTCTGTTTTATTAAAGTTGGACTTGCAGCATATTCAACTGAATGTGTATGTTTAGATTAAATCTGTAGGGATTTAAATCTTTTCTTCAACACCCATGTGGTTACAGTAAAACTAGATCCCAAACAGGTTACTGAGTTGCAAGAGTTATTTGCATGAAAGGAGTGCTGAAAACACTGCTATCTGAGTAACTGAAACAGTAATAAACCAAATAAACTTGCTCACATTTACTGGTGGTTCAGGGAGATGCAAAGTTCTGGGCAGCACAGGTCATAACTCTACCTCATCTCAGATGGAAGCTGCACTGGTGGGATGGGGGCTGGAGGGGAGAAATATGGCTAAAAGCATACCTGGCACTTCCAAGTGATGAAATGCCTTTAAAGTACTGGCATTTAAAGCACCCGTAATCTCAGTTGAGAATTAGTTTATTCTGGAGTCCTCTGACTCCCTTAGCCTTACTACTCTAAAATCCAGCTGTCATGCAGCTGGCAACAGGCCCATTAACTCTGCCAAATGATGGCTTTCCTATTTTTAAAAATGGTGAGATATTAAGTAATCAACCTCTTCTATCAACAGCTGAGTGTATCAGAAGCAGGTTTAAGTCCCTCAGAACAGTGCCCAGTAATTTACTGAGTTAAATACATCAGCATTATCTACTGTATTCCCTACTCCTTCCCCCTAATTCAGCCAAGAGTTTTTCAGTGATCTTTTAGGTGCTTGTTAGTAAAACATATCCTTGTTCAGGCAAGTATTTGCTCAAATGTATGTTTAGGCCATACAAGAACCCCTCAAACAAACTTAGCACAAGTACCTTCCATAATCAGGACCAGTCCATGGGAGGTGTTGTACTTTAAAGTTTTCTGCTTCACACTTGGTTTAAATTCTCTCTTGTTTTCAACCTCATTTCAAAGTGTTTGTGCAGTGTTACTTTCCAGTGCACTGTGGTATGCTTAACAGATTCCAACGCCTCTGCTTTGAAGGTGCAGACACATTACTGCTCTGAAGATGGAGCTAAAGATTTTTGCAAAGTTAAAAGGAACTAAACTCAAATAAAAAGAAGAGATTAAAACTTTTAGGGTTTTCTTTCCCCTTTTAAAGAACTGATAAATAAATCATGTTTTCCTGACTGCAGCTTTTAGAGTTGGACATCTGTAGCTCATTAGTTTACAACTGTCATTCAAACCAATTAATTGAAAGAATTAGGTGCTTTCTAAAAGAGAGACAGAACAAAAATAACTTCACTTTTCAAAGATTTCTTTTAAAAGTGTTTCTGACATTATCTGCTAAGCACAGACTAGTATATTGTTTCAAATCTATTATTTTTCTTTTTTCCGCCTCTTCCTTCTCCTCCACGTCATCTACAGCTTGGTTGGTATGTCAAAAATATCCAATAATTTCATTCCTACACAGAGTTTTCATTTTTGGAGAGGGACATTTTAGACTCCAGACCTGTGAAAAGATCTTTTGGATGTTTTTTTTTTCACCATACAGTGACCCAGTGTTTGAGTACTAAATCCTCTACATGGTAGTTCTCGGTCTGACTGAAATGATTTTAAATATTCTTTCCATGCTTGATGATATGAATTTCAAGATTTTCCAGTATTTTATATCTCCTAGAAGTTTTCCTTTTTAAAGATTATTGCCAAATATACTAATTTTGTTTTTCTTGACTTGATTAAACTGCAATGGAATTATGTGGTGGCACAGAGTCTACCTCCTAAGTCAGATGGAGAACTCAACAGGATTTTTGGCTGAATGAAGAAACCATCCCATCTAAACAAACACACAATGAGGGTGATGTCTAGCATTTCATGTTCCTAGGATTCTAAATGTGGCCAGCTTGGAGGGGTTAACAATCACTTTGATAGTTAGGTCAACTTCATGTTGAATCTTGAGTGTTCAAATTACCAAGTCTATTGTGACATTCAAATGGATTCAAAATGTAAAAATGTAAACTTAGCTAAATCTTATATGTTCAGCCCTGTAAACCATACATGGCTACTGGCTTTGGAGCACCAGCTACAGGAACTCCTCAGACCAATGGTGCTTTCAACGTCCCTTTCATCCTGACTGCCGTTTCTATGGCGGTTTCTAGAAATGCCAGAGGAATCAGAAGTTTAGTAGTATTTTCTGCTTCTTAAATTTTTCTGAGGAATTATATTTGATCTATTTCACAGAATCAGAGAACCAATTAGTCTGGAAAAGACCTCTGGGATCATTGAGTGTAACCTATGATGAACACCATGTCAATTAGACCATGGCACTAAGTGCCACGCCCAGTCTTTCCTTAAACACCTCCAGGGTTGGTGAGTCAACAATTTCCCTGAGTAATCTGTTCCAATGCTTCCAATAAACCTTTCGGTGAAGAAATTTTTCAAAATATTAAATCTGGACTTCATCTGGCATAACTTGAGGCCATTTCCTCTTGTCCTGTCACTAGTTGCCTGGGAGAAGAGTCCAGGCCCTGGCTACAACCTTATTTCAGGTGGTTGTGGAGAGTAATAAGGCTGAATAACCCCAGCTCCCCCAGCCACTCGTCATAGGACATGTGGAGTCTGTATCCAGTTTTGTGGTTATAAATCTCAGAGAATGAAGTAGTTCTAAAGTTGTCAGCTTTTTTATTCAAAAACCATTCCTCAGCACATCCTTGACCAGTGACAGCTGGGAAGGCAACAAAATCATGCTTTCCCAAATGAGTTTACTCTCCAACAGACACTTGCATAAAGGTCAGTTGTTTTCAGAATATAAGGCTAAAGCCTTGTGTTACAATATGTTTGCTAAAAACAATACATATAAAAGGAGTTTTCAGGATTATGGTTTTAACAATTTACATTTTCATTAATAGAGGTGAGCCAATGAGCTCAAAAATACCTTCTAAAAAGTTTCACAAAATAAAGATACTTTATGAAAGGGATTTCCCAACTTCCTGGAGCCGATGGTAGGGAGAGGGGAGAAAGAATATCAGACTAAACAGGTCTCATGATAATATAAATTTGTAATCCTGTTTAAGATGACTGCAGGTAAGTACCACCTTTCAGGACTCTAGGAGGCCCAAAAAGCTGCACTGTGAAAATTTCAACTGCCTGAGCTCCTGAGGAAAGGAGAGATTTTCTGTTAATTGTGAAGGTCTGTGACTCCATACAGTAGTCAAATGTTGACTTGAGATGCAGTTTAAACACCCTTGACAAGCTTATTGCAAAGTATGAAACAAAAGGATAACATCACTAGGTTAACTCAAAGATTTTCATAGTGAATACTATCAGGAATAGGTGGTTCTGAAGGAAGTCCAGGGTTATTCATAGTTTCCCAGAGATGAAACTTTTATGTCCTGTATTGTATGAGTTGCCCTCATTTTTTTAAAAAATTAAATATAGACCCTTACTATTTCTTGACTTCATCTCCAAACTGTTTCTGTGATTTTGCCTGTTGGATGGAAGAATACCTCAGTATCAGATTTGAAGTCATAAGGTGAAACTTCAGATTGCTTGTTCTGACTTCTGCCTGAGGAGTTCCCCACTCATTCACATGAGTGCACCAGCAGCAGCATCAGAGTAGAACTACAAAATCATTTAGGTCAGATCTTTAAGATCAAGTTAAACCATAAACCTAATAATGCTAAAAATACCACTAAACCATGGCCCCAAGTGCCATCTCTACACATCTTTTAAATATCTCCAGAGATGGTGACTCAACCATTTCTTTGAGCAGTTTTTTCCAATGCTCTGACTGTTTCAATGTTGAAATTTTTCCTAATATCCAAACTAAACTTTCCTGCAAGCTGTTCAGGCCATTTCCTCTTGTCTATCAATTTTTACTTGAGAAAAGAGATGGACACTTTTCCTACCAACTTGCAGCCATTGGAAGGATTAAACAAACTCATGCTCTCTGATCACAGTTTACACCTAAAATCTCCAGTGCAAAAGTTCAAAGAGTGGCACCCAAATTTTGAAGAAATCCTGGTTCTTTACAGGAGTTCTTCCCTAAGTCTGATCATAATTCTCAGTTTATATTTATCAGTTTGAACCTATGTTTTTTAGATATTCCTACTTTTTTAGATATGCCTTTTCAGGCAGGAGAAACTAATGTACAGAACTACCTCAGCCTTGCAATGATCACTGCACTGGAGTGCAAACAATTTTTATAGTAAAATGCAGTCACTAAGACTTTGTATAATTTCTAGCTTGGAGGCTGAATGATATTTTCCTTGAATGTGTATTTTACAATGGTCAAAGCTTTATATTTTATAAATCACTTTTTTTTTTTTTCACTGAAGATATCAGATTTTTGTAGGTTCAACTCATCATATTCCTGCCTTTCACCATGCCTGCTGTATTTCCCTTATGACAGGGCTCCTTAGCTTTCAGGAGGGATATGCTGTTACTCTTGCCTCTATGTCTGCCTGTTCATAGTGTGACTGTACACCATTTTTGTTCTTTGGGGAGAATGACCCAGGTTCTCCTGTCCTAAGCTGAGATGAAAATTTTGGAAAATTCCAGTGCTGAAAGTTTCACAGCACTTCAACTGTTATGGTTTTGATGATTATCCTTGATTAGAGAGATAAAAAATACAAAGAAAAGCAGCAGAAAACTATTATTTTGTTACTAGCCATCTGAGAAACTTGCCAGAAATTTTACCAGCTCCCCACATTTGTGAACTATTTTCTCTGGTAACTGTGAGTTTCCATGACATGCCTACTCTTGCCCATTTTCTCCCAACTAATTTTCTTTCTTCTTCTATTCTGAAAAGGCACTCTTCAGCAAGCAGCTGTGCTTAGTAAAGAACTTGTGCATGTCCTACAATGCACGTGTTTTCAGCAGCCTCCTCCCTAGACTTAGCAGCCATCAATGACACAGAGACTTGAAAGTTGCCAGCACATAAGGGTGTGATACAAAATATTCTCTGTAAAAGGAACAAAGTAAAAAATAAAGCCAAATTTCCAGATGCTACTTTTAGTTGGGATGTTTACAAGAATATGTGAAGTCCATATAATAATAACTGTTCCAACACAGGACCCAGAACAATAGTGCAAAGGATGCTACTGCTAAAAACAGCTAAAGGTTAAGAAGGCAGTGATTAAGCATTGAGAATCAGAAATACTCTGCAAATAGGCTATATTCAAGATAATATAATTTTCAAAGTTGTTCTTTTTGTGTTTGTTTTTAAAAAAGAAACAAGAGCAGAGAGAAACAGGTCAGAACCACAGAGAATTACTATGGCTTGTCTTTTAGAAAAATATGAAATAAATGCATGAAATTGTAATAGCACTCTATGCTATTTTAAGCAAATAAACTGATTTCTCCTCAGCATTTGCTGAAGCACTTGTGAAAGTATCTACAGAGAAATCTCATAGTCAGGGAGATGCAATTGAAAATGAGTGCATCAGTGATCCTCTTGTGTGGGAGACACCAATAACATTTGACACAGAGAAAGAAATTATAGTTCTCCTCTCTGGAAATATTTCTCCCACATTGGCAGAGCTGACATTCTACAAAGAATAACTACAAATTCAATTTATGCAGTAGGAAGAATGGGCCTGATATTACAAATCTCTTTATCGTTTTCAGCTTAGCTATCATTTGTGGAAGTACTGATTTATGAGTTATATTTTTACTTTTATTTCCTGCCTGGTTTTGTTTTCTCAGATTAAATGTCTTGGCTTAGGTAGAAAGGAAAACATTGAGGGTCAATTTATATGATTCCACTTGCTTTAACAGCAAGACAAGGATGAACAAGAACAAGAATAGAATTCCACCCTGGAGTTATTTTTGTCTAGGGAAATTAGAACACATTGAAATTAAGATTTTTGTTAAAATGAAAATGTTTTACCTTTCCCATCCTATAATAAGTCACAGGTGCAAAGGGAGTGCTCTGTGTCACTACCTGGGACAGTCTCTTCACTGATGCAGGCAACAGAGATATTCTGAATAGATATTACTTGAATTGTGTACACAAACTTTATTTTGGACTTTCAAGCTTTTTTTTTTCCCTTTTTTTTCTTCACTTATAAGTAAGCATCCAGTGCATGAAAAAGACAGTGTTTTATGAAGTTATAATGTTTGAATTTCTCCTGGTTATTATGTATTGTCATTCTCTTTTGCTTATTGTTTTCACACTCTGTAATAATGGAAAGAGCTGTCATAGAAGAACTGTAGGAAACTAATTGGAAATCACTCAAAGTTTGATTAATTAAGTGTAATTTACTTTTTGGCATTTTTGAAAGGAACAAATGCTTTCTTACAAAAGTAAAGTTGCTGAGTTTCATTTTATCAGAGTTAAGCTGCTTTCTTCTGAATATAAATGTTTCAATTCCCTTATTTTTATATAGCATAAAATCACAATAAACTCTGCATAATCTCTGAGCCATATCGACTGCTACATTATATCAATTTAATGCTGGCATAACTCAGTGAAATAAAGAGAAACAAAAATTTACTGACTTAAATATACAATATTGGTTATACACTGGTAAATTAATCCTATAATATAATACCCATATATTTTGAGCCTGATGCTTGAAAAAAAGGTTATGTAAAGTGGATAAAGAAATCAATAAAATTTGGCATTATTTTACAGGTTTGAAGTATAAAAATATGCTAAATTCTGTACTTCTACTTAATAGGTTTACAAACTTGAAAAACATACATCTAAGAAACAAAATGCCAAATGCCATTTGCAATATATTCCTAAAAATGAGCTAAATTTATGTTATAAGATTTTTTTGGTAGTTAATCTAGAGCCTGGCCTGAAATTCTTTCAAGGAGAGTTGCTTCTAGACTTTTAGACTTGTTTTGGATTAAGTACAAAGCAGACAAGCTACTGGAGTTAAAGAAAGAAAGAAAGAAAGGATGAGATACCTTTGCTTCAGTAAATTTCTTTTCCAGTGTCAGAAGTGAATTATTCCTGAAATTTCATGTTATGATCACAAAACAACTAGAGTAATGTAAATTCTTATTTCTTTTCCATCTCCCTTGGTACAATTTACTTCCTGGCTGAATCTATTTGTAGTGAAATCATGATGCAAATATCTGTGAATTTGGAGGTTTATATATTCAACATTTCTTGCTTTACCGGTCAACCACACATTCCTTTTCTTTGGTTGTCCAAGGATGTCGAGATTGTAATTAATACTAAACTTGTCAAATTCACAGGCAGCATAAAGCATTGGCCTTTAATCAATTTTTGACTTACAGAAATGTGCTCTGACAGGAAATGTTCAAAATGTGTAGGAGAAAAATATGGTGAACTGATGTATTTCAATTTCTTAAGAGAAGTTGAGTTGCTATTACTGGGATTCATTAAATTTATTTTAGCACAAGGCTGTGTTGTCCCATATTAAAGTCACTTAAAAGAAATGTATGTATTAGAAATTTGTAAATATAACTGATACACAAATAATGGATTTCTTTTGATTCATAACATATGCATAGGGCGAAAATCCACATGAACAAATTTGACTCGTTTTAGAAAAGCAGACTTTCATTAAAGTTAGTAAAAATCTGAAAATGTAGACAGTAAAGAGTAAGGAACAGCAGATACAGTAAATATATCAAGTCAAGCAGAAGACCAACAGATGTAACAGCTAACTAAGAAACTGTCCAGCCCACCTGGTGTTGCATATGCCTCTTTTTTCAGGTGCTGCAATTGAAATGCTCACAGAAGTTTCTGCTTCTCAGATGGCAAATCGTTCCTTAGAAAGGGAACAAAGAAACAGAAGAAATCTTTAGAATCACAAGCCTTTCATGGTTACAAAACCATTTCTGCCACCAATGTAGCACCACAAGGCAGACATTTAAAAATGGAAACCTCGGAAAAACAGCCGGCCCTCTGCCTGCTGCTACAAGTTACCGGGGGAAAAGCAGGGCTGAAAGCCTGGCATCAACTGCTCTGTGGCACCAGCTCGTGTGCATTTCTTGTGGCACACAGTGAGCACTGGAACAGTCAAGGTAAACAACAGAGAAGGTCAGTGGACCTTCTTACAGTATTTGGTGCTACTGAATGTCAGCACAGGCAGGTAAACTGACTTCTGCCTTTAAAATAAAGAAAAACTACAGTTTCTACAACAAAACTTCCTTGCTTTCAAGCAGTTACACACTTGACATTAGTCTAATTAACAGAGGTATTTGTTTGTTTGTTTTCTCATTCAAACACAATGGCACAGTCTTTGTTTAGCAAGGTAACTTCATTACTTTAATATTTGATACATCATAAGCAAGCCTCTGTCCCATGCAGCAGATTTTTGAGAATATTACTGCATTTAGTCTACTTTCCTATGGCAGGGGTAAACCTCAGGAAGATGGTAACTAAGAGAAAACAAATACAAGAATATCAGAAAGCAAAAGCTTGAATTTTTACTGTTATCTTTCCCAAACTAAGGCATGTATCCAAATATGGATACATCACACTTGTGACAAAATCTGTAATGTGTAAATGAAGTTATACAGGAACAAATCATCCTTGTTAAAATCATAGAACTCCGTACATCAGAGGCATTTAATTTGTATTGTCAGGGAAACAAAAAAAATGGTTCTGAGAACTCTCTTAAGAACTTAGAAAAATAAATAAATGTCATGATCACTGAGTTATAAAAACAAGCCTAATTCTCCAAAATTATACAACAAAACCCCCACAGATTATTACTTTCTTTGCAAAATAGACATGAAGAATATAATATATAACCCTTCATCCTTGTTAAACCTGACAATTACTGTCACTGGCTCATATATGGATCTTTTTCTTTTGTTAGCCTTATATTTTGCAGCTTTTTGATGCTCTACTCAGGCAGCTACATTTTAATAAAGTTTCCATATGTGTGTGTTGAATTTTAAGCAAAATTACTGTTCACAAAAACTGGGCAGGGAGGAGAATGTTCCCAGACAGGAGACTGCCAGAGAAGATCAAATCTCCAGTGTTTTATCATCATCAGTGGACGGTGCTCAAGGTTCTGATGATAACAGTGGCCCTTTAAAAAACCAATTGCTAAACATGGAGGTACTCTGTTAGAAAAGGAGGCAAAGAAGAGTACTGTCCTCTCTTTCACAGTCAGTACCTGGTGCTATAATTTTTCTGCTTAAATTGTTCTCTCAGTCTGCAGCTCACAGTTTGTGGACAGCCTCTGCCAGGCATAATTTTCTGATCAGCTGTTATTAGTTAGCCAACTTGCTATATTAGATATATGCTTCATCATTTAGATATAGATATGGCTTCATCATTTAGAGTTTTCTTTTCTCTTCTTGAATATTTCTTTCATTTACAAGCCTCCCTCTCTCAAAAAGCAGTAGGAATCTACACATTAAAATGTGTTGTATGCAAGAATAAAGTCTCTTTTAATAACACCACCTCAGTGCTCTACAAAGATAGGGTAGTTAGCCAGAATGCCATCATACCTTCTATAAGGTCTGTCAGGCATCCTGTTTTTACTCTGCTCTTGTATCACCTCCTGCTAATGCTGTCACACCTAAGAATGTTCTGCAATCCCTGCACAAGCAAAACAGTGACCAGCAATTGCCATTGCTTCTGCTCTTTAGCCATTCCTTTTCCCTCTAATGCAATTCCTAGTGGCTAGAATATCTTCTGAACGCCCTGAGGCATCAGCTAAGTTTCACAGCAAAAAGGAAAGTTCTATTTTACCTAATAGGAACAAAATGGGGTATTCACAGCCTGCTCTTGCAATCCTTTTTATTGCTTCTCAAAGTCATGATCTGGCAGCACCCAACCAGTTCCTTATTGATGATAAATCCCACCAGGGCACTTCTCAATCCTGCAGCTACCATCCCTTTACCAAGAGACAGCCTCTCCTCTCAGGAGCTGGCCATCTGTCAGGTAGCTGTGAGCAGTAACGCTGCTGCTCCAAGATTAATGTCTGTTGAGGGGCTTTTGTCCAAAGATATTTTTCCTGTTTCAGAATGGGAGATATGTCCTATCAGAAAGGCATGAGCACTGCTTCATTTTGTGGTTGGAGATTTTGAATGTACCAGTGGCCACTCGAATCTACAAATCATGAAAAGGATATTCTAACCAGGAACCAGAGGAGCTGTATAGGCTGGCTTTGAAACAATTCAGGGTAGTATCTTACTGCAAATAGTGTGTACCTGATACAATATAACCCTTCCATAAAGACAAAATTAGTAGCTTAAGAAATCCATCATCTTTGCTTTAGTTTTCTAAATTGGAAGCATTTGACTCTGCTCTTTAATTTAAAATAGTCTGCGTGGGCCTGCTTCACTTAAGAAGCACTGGATTGCTCTCATCCTCGAAACAACTTCTGAGTTTTAATCTGCAGCTAAACTCTAAGGTCACTTTTCTTGCAATTTTAGAGATCACTTTTAATCTGTTTTGAATTCTGAATTTCCATTGCCTAAGGTCTTGCTTCTGTTCCCAGAGAAATTTACCAGTTTTCCTCATGACTTTGAAATCTGCCCTGAGTATCAAGACCAGGTTTTACTGGGTTTACTGGGTTTGACTGCTGTCATACTTTCATTATCAATAGCATTTTATTTTCATTTGCTCTGTAGTCTTTTGCTGGTCAAACAATTGTTTTCATATTCTGGAAAGTTAATATCACTTTTTCTGTGACCCAACATTGTTACAAAGTTCAGGGAGATTGTCTTCTCTTCCTAAATCAGCTTCTCAGTGGGGCCATAAGTATAGAAAAATTTGACAGTTTCCATATTTTCTCTAGGGACAGCAGAATGGCAAATGCTGGCTGAAATACATAATTGTGTTCTGATTTTTTCCACTGGTGGGTTTTTTAATCCCTTCTCCTTGATCTTCAGCAGTCCTCAGCAATTCCATCACAGTAAGTGTGGGTCCTGGGGGTGTGCATACTGACACTGTGAAATGGTGTGGAGAGATGTTAACTGTGAAAAGCAAACAGGCTAGCAAATGGCTAGCTATAGAAAATTAAAACAATATGATTTCATACTAAATATTTCCACAAAAAACTCTGGAGGCAATGTGCTCTCTCTAAAGGGATGAGTTAGACAATGAGGTTCATACTACAACTTTTTAGAAAACCACTTTTCTCCACTAGATGTACGTTCAAGGAACCAAAGTATGTAATACAAACATCTACCCCCTAACACTGACAACACTGACAAAAGGTTTCTTAGAATGCCTGTCACCATTTTTCATCTCATTTGGATGATGAGTTAATTAAAAAATTATTTAACCCTCACTTTAAAAATCTTCACTTACAACAGAAAGCGGCTGTTTTTGAAATAAATTGGATGTCTTCAGGAGATGGAATTGAAAAGATTTGAGGGTGGGGAGATACACAGCTGCTGGGTAATTCACCCTACCTGCCATCTATAGATGACATTTATTAGACCCTTCAAGCCATTTGTGCAAAAAATCTGCAGTGGTTCCTCTGTTCCTCTGTTACTGAATTTCAATCAGTCCTATAGGGTTTTATTCCTGAAGTGAATCAATACAGAGAGTTATTTTCAAAAGGCCTAAGACATCTATACCCTATTTGCATTTAGAACATTATTTCAGCTTCTTTCCCACAGAGCAAATATCACCAGCAGCAAGACCACATCTTTTCATATCTGTACAGGGAAAAGAACAGTTTGTCACTTTGGGCAAAGATATAGAGATATTATTGGCGTATGCATTTGAAGATTTATTTTTTAAAACCCGCCTGTTTTAAAAATACAAAATACAAAAGAAAGAGGACGGGAACTCTGCCTTTTGAATTTATGTAATATTAATAATTTCAGAACAGATTGCATAGTAATCCTTCAGAAGGATTCAGAAGGCATTCTGAAATAATGCAAAAAATACCTTGGTTTAAAAAATGAACAAATCTCCCTTACTACAAACTCAAATTAGCTCAATAGAGAAACAGATCACATAACACATTGCCTGGCATTGGGAATTTTTACCACTTCCAAGTATGTGGATGTCTACAGATTAGGGAATGTCAGAAAACGTTTTAATTGAAATATTTGTCCAAATTTCAGATATAATTTTGACTGCCCTTTTGTAATGGCTACTTATGCACTCAGCATGGGCATTTACCTAGAGTGGATATTGACACTGATGACAATCAGAACATCACTTTTGAACATGTTTTTATTGCATTGCTGTGAACCTGACCCCATATAAAAACACCTGCAAGCAAAATTTGCTGTTTTTCATTCAGAATTCAGTCTGTGTGGATTATTTAATCACAGAAACACAGATTATTCTGACCTGGAAGAGACCCACAAAGATCAGCAAGTTCAACTCTTCCATGAATTATGCATGCAAGGATCAGATCTACCACCTTGGCATTATTATCACTATTCTCTAACCAACTGAGCTAATCTCAATTTAGATATAATTCACATGATATAACATGTAAATATCTGACAAAGCATAGATTTAATACAAGCAAGTAAAAATCTTAAGATAATTTTACTTTTGTTATAAAACTGGATGATTTTCTGAGTTCTCACCACAGCATTTACTCCAATTACCACATTTTCAGTGGTGAAAATGAAAAATTGAATTGATACAGAATATTCTTTTTGTGAGAATAACTATTAATGTGCTCTCTCAGTCAGGGGTCAGACTTCAATGATCCTTATGGGTTCCTTCCAACTCAGGGAGTTCTATGATTCTATGAAATAACATTGACTTGGATTAGTAAAGACTGAAGATGAATGAAAATAGGGTAAAAGTATAGAATGGTAGAATTCAGCACTTTATATTTACACATAAAGTTCACTTTAAAGTTGCATCATGCACAATTCAGTAATTATTTTAAATTACATGTTTTGAATTGAGGATAGAAACTACAAAAGTTTCTCTTAGGCACCATCATTTGTGCTTTCAGAATGCCCCATATATATTCCAGAATACTTTCTTTTACGAAAAACAGTAAATATATCTGTGATGCTGGAGTACTAGAGCAGAGGTACAGCAGTCCTGTGCAAAAGTCACAGAAGCATGGGAATTAAGGAGGTTTTGTCTGTCAGGGATTCCTCAGATCCATCTGACAGCTAACAAACACAGGAACCTACAATGATGTTCTGGGAAATTCTGGAATGTCACATAATAATTTGCTCTTCAGTCTGAGCAACTTACATGTTTATTTCTTGCAAGTCTGTTAAAAGAAAGAGAAGTGCTGCAAGATTTAAGACCAACACAACTGTGTTCCAGATAAACCAGTATATGATTTAAACTGTCCAGTCCTGCATTTTAAGCTGGCAACTTCACCTTTTACTGTTGTTTAATTTTATGCTAATTTTTAACGAAGTAGTTCTCCTAGCTTTAACTAACTGCTGACATTACAATGTCAGAGATTTCCTGTGTTGAGTTTAAATTCTACAATGCTTCTTCAAGACAGAAAATAAGCAAAAAAGTTGTGAAACTCTTTGGGTGTTCTGTCTGTGGCACTCAGAAGTGTTTAATATTTTGGTTGTAGACATAACAATAGGAAGCTGTTCTACAGAAGGATATTCACTAACCCTTGTTTGTGCTTCCTTACACTGCAAGGGCAACCGACTATCTCAATTTTATAATAGAAATGTTTAGAAACTAAAAGAATAACTTCATCATTGTTACTAGATTAAGATTACAACACACTTCATGACTCTGATCAGCTGCAAGGTAATGCTTTCAGCATTTATTTTATTTGTTTATAATGCAAACAAAGCCTTGAGAAATGTTAAAAATTAAATCTCCTGTTAAAGTCGTCGTAGTCTACTGTATTCAGAATCATAAGGCTCACAACAGCAAATTAACCCTCTGAATTGCCTTATTCTGAGAGTATAATTAATTTTCTTTCATGTGTGGAATGTATGATTTGCTTGAGCTTGTAGTGAATATATAGTTTTTAATTGGTTTACTGTTGCCAAAACCTCAGAAAATATACAGCAGCCTGAAGAGTCATGCAACAGAAATCTTCCTGCTCCATTTGCTTTATCAGACATATATCAATTATTTACCAGGCAGAAGGTGCAATATTATTTAGGGTCATTGAATCTATGGAAAATAACATCTGACATTTCTGGAACAGAGTGATATTGTAAGATCTTCCTGGTCTTCATTTATCAAAGGTGAGTCTCTGAGTAACCTCCAAGTTAGCACAAAGAAGGTCAGTTTGGACAAATGCATTTCCCTTGCCCACAGAAAATGTGCCCTAAGACATGAATAGTAGAGTAACACTCAGAAGTCCCTAAGAACTATATAATTAATTCTAAAAATAAAATAATATCATTGCTATAGTTCTGTCAGTATGGCATTTTCTGGTGTCTGAATGATAAGCCTTTTGCCTCCAGAGTTTTAGCTGGAGTCAGTTGGAGACCAATATGACTTCTATTAGCCAGAAGTGGAATAGTCAACCTCTCTCACACCAACACACATTTCCTAATTTCACAGGGCAAAGGCCTGATCTCAAGGCTGTGGTTTGAGAAAATTCTCTTTCCCTGAGATGCACAAAATGCAAGGTCCAAACTTGGTTCATTGGCCTCAGCTGGTCAGAAGTTATGAAAGTTGGTAAAAACCTCTCAGATATCAGCTTGGCAAGATTAAACGCACACTCCCTTTCCACACTCTGTACCCACAAAGCAGAGTGTAGGATAGCAGATATAGGCAGTAAAAGTTAAATGGGCACATTTTACTCTCACTTAGCCTGAGGCATACAGGAACTGTTTGCAATGGAAATGGTAGAGTATTTTTTCAAATTCAATACCTGCAGAATCTGTACGTATACTTTATATACTTGCAGTTACAGTGAGTGTTTAATAAGAAGAAGGAAGAAATATTTTAGCCTGTGAAATGCAAGATTAATAGTTTTTTGCCTGAGAATCCACACAGGCAGAATAATGGCCAGAAATCAGAGCCTGTGCCAGATTTCCAGCACCTCCACTGACTTTGAGAAGCAGCAGACAAAAATGGTCCAGATATGATGCTCCTTTGTGATTGGATTAGCCCCTAACAGCGTTAAGACTAAGTATCCACAGGGACTGAGTTCACTCCTACAGGGCTGAAGATGAAGGCTAAAGCAAAGGTTTAATCCAACTCATCTTAAACAAGCTAAGTGGAGCCCTAATTCTTCATGTCTATTTGCTCAGGTGAGCCTACCTGCCCCTGAGGAGCACTGCTGAACAGTACAGCTATGTGGTTCACTTACCTGGGGCTGTGGGAGGATTCCTGCAGTTCGGTGCAGGGAGTAAAGATCTGTTAGGTTCCATTAACCAGCTCCCTCTTCAGCTGGTATAGTGTGCCAAAACACCAACAGATACAGAACTAACAATGGGCCTCACATGCTGGTCATTATGCTGGAGTCTGTCAAATGGATGAGGTTTAAATGTGAGGGATACTGTGCCATGTTAGGCTCCATCTGGTCTAGAAGAAATGCTAACCACTTGCCTTGAAGGATTTAATAAAATGGCACAGGACTATCTTCTGCTGACATTAAAGCTGACCCAAGCAGATGTTGTAAAGCTATGCAAAGGCTGTGCAGCTCTAGCTGACAGTCTTGGGACAAGATTTGAACAAAACAGTAAGGGCTGGCTGCCCAGAATGAGAAATATGTTGCCTTATGTTATGAACAATTGAAGGTTATGTATTGATAGGTGTTCAAACTTTTGTTCAACTGCTGATGCAGCAGAGAATGTGTATTAAAATGATGTAATTAATATGTGGTCATATTACATACAACCATGATTATATTTTATTTTTTTGACAAGTAGGTCTTTTGTATACAAAAGTATTTTGTTGCCAGGGCAGATGCAGCATGCTGCTACTTTTAAGTCTCTTTCTAAAAGTCAGTATAAGGGTTAACATTACTGCCATGTCATGTGTTTACACAACAAAGGCCTGCAGAGTGTTTTTGGGGAATTGCCACAATAATTTTCTAGTATTTTTCCTTTTTGAGAGGGATATTTTTTTCACCTGTCATTCTAGACCCAGCCAGCAATAACTGGTGACTGAGGTAGTCTGGACGATCCTTATAGCAACTGTCCCATGTACACATATTATTCCTTGATACACAAAATTTTATTTTCTACAACTATTATTGCTCTCCTATTTAGCTCAGTGGAACAGTATAAATGCATGAGCTGATCTCAACCATTAGAATTTGAAATTGCAAGTTATTTAAGAAGGCCATGGGAATTGTGGAGATTTTTCAAGTGTATGTATGTATAAGCACATACTCTCAGTAAAATTTGTTTTACTATAGTGTGTTGTGTAAAGAAAAGATGGAGAGGAATAAACATAATAAACATAATAAACATACAGTCTTCCCCCAACTAAGCAGTAAAAAAATCACCTTCCTGTTGTAATAGAACAGCTGGCTACCAGCTAAGCTCCAGCTGTGAGTGGAATAGCTCTGTTGTACCACACCAGGAAGCAATATGCTGCAATAGGAAATACGAGGTTTGTACAGAAGGTTGCCTGTAGACAGCAGGCACAGCATGGCTACTGCCTAAGGGAAGGCAAGCCAGGAACTTAGGGGCACCTCAAGGCCTGTAGAGCACAGGGCTCACCTGCTTGTCCCACCAGTCCCAGCACAGAAAGCAAGGCAGACCTGGAAACAACAGCCAGACTGAACCACTGGAGCAGACTGTAAGAAAATACAGCAGCGATGAAGCCAGCGGGAGAGCAGCCTGGAAATCAAGCCACAGGTCAGGGGCTGGCCCTGCCATCCCTGCAGGGCTGCAGGGCCAGGCAGAACTCCAGGCCAGGGTCAAAGTGCTCCATGGCCAGGCAGGGACTACAGCTGAGCCAGACACATCAGTCCTTTGATACAGCTCAGGCCAGGAGTGGAGGATTCCTGGCAGAGGTCAGGTAGAGTTCCAGGGCCCATAGGTGTCAGATAAATCCCAGTTCCCTCAGCTCACCTTGGTCAGAGCCGTGCCATCCATGGAGTTTGTTCCTGGGCAGAGTGGGACAGGGCAGTGGCAGTGCCCTGAGGGCATCCCCTGCCCCTGCAGTCTTTGCCCAGCCCTACTCCAGCTCCATCTAGGGCCAGGGGCCTGATCCAATGGCCAGGGCTCTGCCCAGTTCCCATCTTCTTCTGGATGCTGGCTGTAAGAGTAAAACCAGCAAAAACTGGGAAACTAAGAAATGCCACTGCAATTTTAATTTCCTCTTACCTGATAGATTTGCAGGATTTTTTTACCTAGAACTTGTTACCTAGCCCATGTCACTTTCAAGGGAGAAGACCTCAGCTGCATCAGGCTGGAGATCCTTGCCAGTGGTTGCGCTTCTCTTATAACAATTTACTGCTATGTAAGAATGGAGGTGAGAGGGGAGATTCAGAGGCTGCAAAAGGGGGTATACTTGTATGAATGTCCTGATGAAGAGGATGCCAAGGTGAGAGAATCTCCCACTGCACCACTGCCTTCTCCTAGTAGCGTTTCCTATTGACTCTTTCCCTTGAAGTGCATGACTCCTTCCTTCTTGTGCAGCTATGCTTTTGGGATTGGGTGACAAGCTTCCCACATAGACCAAAGATTGGTTTGCCTTGTCAAAAACCACAGGGAGGCTTTAAGTGTCTAAAGCTGGGTTTTATTGAACAAAAACTAAGATAAAATTGAAAAAGCAGAAACTGCATTTCTGCAGGGCAAGACAATAAAATAAAAAGGAGTTTTATATGAGCTGCTTTCAAAGTATCCTTTCTCTCAGACTCGTGCTATGTCTGGCAATTTTTAAAAGAAAGAATAAATGCAACCCATATCAACAGAAAAAAATTCATCTCAATAACCTCTAAGGTATAGCTTGGTGTTTCCTGGCTACTCAGAAGCTACTTGGTCTCTGCTTATGCTACAGGTGACTGACTTATTTGTCAAAAGTTAGATTTTGAGCCTCATTTTTTGCTCAAAAAAGGCTCCTTAAGCTTTGTATGACAAGTTGAACTCGAAGCTTTGTCTCAAGGTGCAGAGCACTGCACAAAGCAGTTAGTAAACCTTCAGTGGCTGGATACCCTTTTTTAACAAGACATAATTTAAGTGTGGTTTGGTTTTTTTTGATGATGAATAGGGAAAACCTGTCTCTTTTGAAACTGTTGCTTACATGATTCTGGGCAGAAAAAAAAATCTGGTAAGTTTGCTAGGAATTGCACTGTCCAGATTTTGTCTGATGAGGAATATACAATCTTTTCATTTTTAGCTAAGTTGAAAACCATCAGCACAAATTGTATTTTTTTGGGTTTTTTGGCTAGACAGTCTAAAAGTGATAGTTGTCTGTAACAAATGGATGATGCACTTCAGTGTTTATATTAGCAAAGAGATATTCTTCATTTAGAGTTGATTTTCTTTGCTGCCCTGGATTTTGTAACTCATTTAGGGTAAACTCTTTTTATTTTTTGTGTGTAACTCCATGCTTATATCATAACTAGCCAGTTGACTAATACATACACAAATGCTTAGATGCAAAAGGATGGTGACATTCTGCATTTTCCCTGTTAAATATGGAGTGGAACAGATACAAGGTCCTTACCAGTGTTGCCTGTTACTTATGTGGTCTCCAGCTTCCATGCATAGTCTCTAGCAATGGATAGAGTTTGAACCATACATACTAGAATTACTTCCTCTATGGTGAGTATGGCATTTATTCATAGTCATATTTTAGAACAAAACCCAACTTAATGATCACTTTTAACATAGAAGCCCAGCTACAATTGTAGGCTGAAATTTCAAGTATTCTTAGTGTATTCTTTGTAGGTGATTGCTTTGGGTTGTTATGAAAACTCAGGAGTTACGAAAACTCATACTTATTCCTCCCTGCTCTGAATTGTTGGGCCTTTCATGGCTGTCTCTGTGTGCTCCCCACCCCCACAAGGACGAAGCACATCTTTCAGTCTATTAAAGGTGTCATGCAGAACAAAAGAAAGAATTGGAAAGAGGGATCTTTGATGCCTTTGATGTAAATAATGTTGCCTTTGACATCAATTTTGTGAGTCATTGTTTCAGGCAATATCCTGGCTCATCTTTCACAAGTAAACTCTTCTCTACTGTTATTAACAATGGTTTCCTTTCTCACTGCAAAGCATTTTGGCACCAAATTGTTCTGAATTATAACAGCAAAACATTAACCAAAGAATTATTGCTGGATATTGGTTTTCTCTGCCCGATCACACATACTAGATGCCTGGTGAGTGCATGAGTTAATGCTCCCTGCAATATTGTTTTTGTGCTCCTTTGTTTCACAAGCTGCAATGACGAGCCACTGACACTCTGGCAAATGCTATTTGCTTTGTTTTCTGCCATTTAATTTCCTGTAGCTGAGACTATCAGAAGATCTTGCAAGCAGAATGGTGTCCTGTAAACCGTAAATTGGGGAGAGATACATTGACATCTCATGATATGTTCTTTTATCCTCCCAAATCCATCATGTGTTTTGTATTGAAATGTTGATACCAGTTTTATTAGATGAAGTAGAGGAAAACAAGTATTTGGAATACAGTGGTACAGTCTGCAGTAGCCACATACAAATCTACTAGACTTTTAAGAAGGTGACTCAGTAGTTGTCTTGCATTTATGTTGTCATGTTAAGGAACTTCTGAAATGTTCTACAAGGCAAAAATATGCAAAACTTAAATGCTTTTTTTATTATATATATATATA
>VZRX01003943.1:0-19736 GCA_013398075.1 Notiomystis cincta | reverse complement strand
CGGTAGCGCGGCGGGCTCCGCTCGGCTGCGTTCGGGCGGCGGGTAGGGGAAGGGCCGCCCCAGGGCCTCCCCGTGGAAAACGCCCGCCCCCGGCACCGCGCGGAGCTCCGGGCGGGAAAGCCCCGCTGCCACCTCTGCCCCGGCAGGAAATGCCTTTTCCCGGGCCGAGACCCGCTGGGCACCCCCGGAGGAGCCGCGGCCGGGCCGAGCCGGAGCCATCGGCCCCGTGGAGCGCGGCCGTGCACGCACCACGCGGGCGTGTTGGCAGTGGGTCCGTGACGGGCCTTGGAGCCGGAGTTGCCTCCCCCAGACCCGGGCAGCTCCCGGCCCTGCACAGCCCAATGCTCTGAGCCCCCTCCATGGCCTGGAGTCTTCCTCTTCATAGCAGGAATTAGAGCGCGGTGATGCTGGATGTGCCTGTGAGAGACGGGCGTTGGCAAAGCTTGCACGGTGTTTGGGTGTTGCAGTACAACAGTGGGTTATCAAAGGGAAGGAATTATTGGGGCTTCTGTCGTGTTTGGGGTATTCTGAAGGCTCATGCGTAGTGTTTGTGAAGTGGAATAAAGGGTTATTTGGGGCCATTATGGTTGATTTCATGATACATAGTATGGCATTTAGCTTGGAGTTGACTAATTGCTCAGTTTGAAACAAATAAGGTTTTGCTTTCATATGCTTTGTACCTTGAACAGTAACTGAAGAACCTCAGCTATGTTTTTAAATATATTCATCATACATTGTGCTCCTATAGGTGTTTAGTCAGCTTTCAGTAATCTGTTGTGATTTCTGCCTGGATTTTTCACAAAGCTCTGTTTTACAGGATTTACAGTGTTTGCACCTCTGACTTTGGCACAGAAGTTGTTCAGCAAAAATGTCAACGATTGAAAAAATGAGTATCCTCGGAGTGAGGAGTTTCGGGGTAGAGGATAAAGACAAACAAATAATCACTTTCTTTAATCCATTAACTATTTTGGTGGGACCAAATGGTGCAGGAAAAACGGTATGTTTGGATTTGAGCTGTAAATAGGTCTGGAAGGCCTTAACATCTGAATAATAATTTTTACAGAAAGGTATTAATACTATTGCAAAAGTTATGCTGTTTGCTATAAATATCTTGTTGTGTAGCATTATTAGAAATCTGCTTTCATGCCTGAAATTTGCGGAGCACTGGTTGATATTTTTTTATAGGAAATTGATCCAGATCCTGATTAAAACTGCTTTTGCAAAGTACCATATTTTCATGATACTCAAAGATTAAAATTTTATTTCTCTCTCTTTACATATCTAACTCATTTGTAAATGTTTGGGCTGTTACTGTGGATTTGCCTGTAGTCTTGGTTACTCTAAATTTGTCTTTTTAACTATATACTTATTTCTGTTTTCTTAGACTATCATTGAGTGTCTTAAATATATATCCACTGGTGATTTTCCTCCGGGCACCAAAGGAAAAACATTTGTTCATGATCCAAAGGTAAGTCATAGTGACTGGATGTAATGTGTGTTTGCTCCTAAGTAAAATATTCCACTGCACTCAGGTTGTGAATAAAACAGGGATGCTCAAGTCATAGCCAGCCTTGAGCTGAAATGAGGAAAAGCAGAGAGCTGGGGGTGATTGGAAGCTGGAGAAGCACATACTCCTTTGGATGTTGAGAAGAATTTCCCTTCTTCTGTTTTTGTTTTGCTTCTGCCAAAGGTTGCCAATGAAACGGATGTTCGAGCTCAGATTCGGTTACAGTTTCGAGATGTCAATGGGGAGCTCGTAGCTGTCCAGCGCTCCATGGTCTGTACCCAGAAAGGCAAGACTCCAGAATTTAAAACACTGGAATCTGTCATTACCAGAACAAAGTAAGGCATCGAGAGTTTCTTCTTACTTTGGCATGAAGATAGGTTTGGATTTGGTACATTTTTATGTATCAGATAAGAGAAAATTACACAATGTATTCCTTGATAAAGCTGCTAGTGCTTTTAGATTATAAAGATGTGTAGTTTCATTGCTTTATCTGTTAGGTGATTGAAAAATCCTACATCTGATAGCTGAGGTGTTAAGAAATATTTATATCTGTTGACTTGCATTTATTTGAAAACTTTATTAGTAATAAGGGTCATGAGGCACTGGCACAGGTTGCCCAGAGCAGCTGTGGCTGCCCCATCCCTGGAAGTGTCCAAGGCTAGGATGGATGGGGCTTGGAGCAACCTGATTCTGTGAGTAGCATCCCTACCCACAGCAGAATGAATGAGATGGGTGGTATGGATGTTTCCAGCCCAAATCATTCCATGATTCTTTGACTGTAGGATACAGTTTGAAAGTATCATTGTGGGGAGTATGTAGGCTTCACTTCTTTTAGTATCATTTTCAGTTTCAGCCTGTGTTTAACTCCCCATCTCCACTGTTTAAGTATATTCTTCTAACTCAAGAGCTTTCCTGCCCCCTCTGGTGGTTCCTCAGAGTTCTGATATGTGGAACAGTCTGACTTCAAAGATTGGCAGTGTTAAATGCCTTTGTTGAGCATGGTAATTATGTGCTTAAAACTGTTACTTTTTGAATTTTTGAACGGGTATGTTAAAATGGGGTTATACTATTAAAATGCAGTTTAATTTTTGAAGAACTTGCCAGTAACTTTTTTGGGGTTTTCTTTATCTCCGTAGGCATGGTGAGAAGGTCAGCCTGAGTTCCAAGTGTGCCGAAATAGATCGGGAGATGATCAGTGCCCTTGGTGTTTCCAAATCTGTGCTTAACAATGTCATTTTCTGTCACCAAGAAGAATCCAACTGGCCATTAAGTGAAGGGAAGGCCCTGAAACAAAAATTTGATGAGATCTTTTCAGCAACAAGGTTTTTCCCTTTACTTTAATTAAATAAAAACTAAGCAAAACATGTCTTCTCATAACATAAATGTTAATGAAAATGTCTAAGACTCTGTTTTATACATCAGTAGTGCTGTATTGCCAAAGCAGCTGAAATTTTGCCTTTTTTAAAGGTATATCAAAGCACTCGAAGCTCTGCGTCAGGTACGACTCAAGCAAAGTTTGAAAGTGAAAGAGTGTCAGACAGAACTGAAATATCTAAAACAGAATAAAGAGAAAGCACAGGAAATCCAGGGTCATCTCAGCAACAGAGAAGCTCAACTGTCTGCTTCCAAGGAGAATGTAAAATCAATTGAGAGCCAGCTTGAGCCTCTAAAGGTAATTTCCATGAGGATTATGTTAATACTTTGATACAAAACAATAAAAGAAGTGAAAGCTGGATGAATTTCTTGATTAAAATCTTGCACTTTTGTATCTAATCCTTTGCCCTGCAGCAGGAATCAAGAATACCTCAACTCACCTGGCAGATGCTGCTGTAATCTGTGAACAGTCATTGAAGGGTTAAGAACAGAATTCTTATAGCATTGGGGTTTTGTTAATTTAAAATCTCTCTCAAATTTAGCTGGTATCTAAAACCATTTTAAGCTGTAACTAAAACAAAAACCAAACTAAAACTTAACATTCCCTATTTCAAAAACGTATTTACTAAAACTGGAGGGTTTGCACTTAAAATAATTGTTTATGTGGTTCATAAACTTATGGGGTATTTTACTTACCACATTCTTTTGCAGAGCTCTCTGGCAGCAGTTGAGCAGAATCTCACAAAAGTAATGAGGTTGGACAATGATGTGAAGGCCCTCGAGAGCAGGAAGCGGCAGATGGAAAAAGATAATCAAGATTTGCAACAGAAGATGGAAAAGGTTGCCTTTATGACAAAAAAACTTAGATTATTTTACTTTATCAGCCTGAGATAAACAGTTTTCCAGTTTTTCTTGCTGCAGATTTTTCCCCTCTATGTCTTATGATAGAAACCCTGCATGTGAGGAGTTTATCTCTTATTTCTTCAGTTCTGTTATGGTAAAAACTACATTTTTAAAGCATCAGTAATTGACTTAGAAATTTGTGTGTGGTGTACAGGTTTTTCAAGGAACAGATGAACAGCTAAGGGATAGATACCAGAACCACCAGAGAATAGTGAAGGAGAAGGAGAAGAGATTGCTGGACTGTAAGCGTGATTTAGAAAGAGCCACTAAAGAATGCCAGAGATTTAACAGTGAGAAATCAGAGCTGCTCATTGAACGAGGTATTTTAGATTTCATTTGTAGTCTTGTATGTTTTTTAATGTAACTAAGATCTGAAATGGTACTACTGATAATTGAAGTGACCTGAACTGGACAAAACTCCTGAAATGTGTATTAGTTGAGGTTCAGCTCACACTGGGGTGTGAGAGTCTTGCTGGTGGAAAGTTTTGGTGTTTTACTCCTGGAGTTTCTAATGTGCATTTTTTTCTGAGCTATAATTACAACATGTAGTACATTTTGTCATATAACAGAGGAAAAAACATCAAAGCTGAATGCCCAGCATTCTTCATATCTCACAGAGGGACTGGGGACAAGTCAGAGGGCTTTAGGGTACTGTTCTTTCAATTGTGTATCCTCTTTATGATGGATTATGGGAATTTCAGCAAAGCTATAATAGTTGAGTCACAGAATATATACTTATATAAAATATGTTTGGACTTTGTTTTTTTTTATCAGAATAACATTTTTAGTGATTTTAGGGGCTTGCTTTTGAATTATTGATAAATGTAATTAATAAAAATTTATTTACCTGAAATAGCAATCTCTACATATAGCTTGTTTTTATTCTGTAGCTTTTTATGTTGTTCAAAAACACTTCAAGTTTTCAAAGGCTTTAATAGTCACAACTGACTTTGAATCCTAAGCATGCCTTCTGCCTCAGTTTTTGAACATTTATGTCACTTTTTCTTTTTGTGAAGGTCGTCTTCAGCTGCAGGCAGATCGTCACCAAGAGCACATTGTGACCAGGGATTCCTTAATTCAGTCTCTGGCAGCACAGCTGGAACTGGATGGGTTTGAGAGAGCACCTTTCACTGAAAGGCACATTGCTAATTTTTGCAGATTGGTGAAGGAGAGACAGGAGAGAGATACAGAAGCTGCAAATCGTATGATGGTAAAAATTTTGTTGTTTGAATAGTGGAATTTTTATTGGCCATTGATGTGTTATTGGTCCATATGGGTCTTTATGGTGCTGGGAGAAAGTGTTGGTGGGGGGAAGTGAAGCTGGTTTTTTTCTGGAGTTCTTGCTTATGTGTCATCTGCATCTTTCCATGGAAATTAATTTTGGAATTAGGAGTGATCATCAAGGCTATTGAACAGGCAGCTCATCAGAGAGGTTCTTCAAGCAGTCCCCATGCAGGTGGATCACTGATAAGCTCAAAAATCTGATGAAGAATTAGAGTGGGCAACTAGTTAAAAAATAAACAACTTTTTGTTGAAGTCACATTTAAAATGGAGTTGCTGTCACAGAATGCTACTGGTATGGTGCATCTGCATTTTTCTATTAAAGACATTTCAGCAGATAATTTTGGACAAGTTGTAATTTTCTCTGTATTTCAATGTTTTACTGTGGTGAATATTGGCATACTAGTGTGAAAAAGTATTTTAAAATATTTTCCTGTGAAAAAATAATGAGTATATTACTGCTGATCTTCTTTCAGAGAGAATTTGCACACAAAGAAGCAATGAAACAAAAACAGGTAGATGAAATAAGAGACAAGAAAACTGGACTACAAAGAACCATTGACCTGAAATCAGACATTCAAAATAAGAAAGAAGCAGAGCTGAAGAATGTAAAATGTGAATTGCGGCAGTTGGAGGGGTTTTCAGACAGGGTTAGTGAGCTGGATGAGGAGATTGGCAAGACGGTAAGTTAGTATGTAAGTGAAAAAACTATAGAAGCTTGAAGTAAGAACTTCATTATTAAAAAAATATACCAAAATCCATACCACCACCCCCTCCTTGATGTTACTCTTTCAGATGAGTTTCTGCCCTTTTGATACCCTGTGTGCTTTGTCTCTTAATGCACCCTTTGGGTCAGGGTCTGTTCACTACCTTGCTTTCATACAGTGCACACATAGAATATGCTGCTTCTGCTTGGTGAGTTGTAAACAGGGTTATAGCACAGCTGGCAATTAGGGGATTGGTTGGTCTTAAATTATTGGGCCAGAAACTTCAGATTAAAAGTTCCATACTACCTGCATTTTTGGAGATAACTTGCCTGTGAGATGGACTAGTTGGTTATAAGTGTTTTATCTGGTGAAGTAAAGTTACAAGCATTTTATGTTCCAGCTGAACAGCTGGTTATGCCTTTGTAGCCAAATATTTTATGTTTGTTAGCAGTATATGAATTCTGCTTGACAGTCTTTTTTTTAGCCTCCTCACTAGGGTAATTCCAAATTTAATATATAGGAGATACTATAATACAGAAAATCAAACTAAATATTAGTGAGCTTCTGCTAAAAGCTTGAGCAAGTTGGGGTAGTGCTGCATTCCAGGCCTGCATTCAGTATCTGCTTGGGGCTTTCCTTGCCCCACACCAATGTCACACCTTTGTACACAGCATGTATTCTTTACAAATCTTGTCTTGTTCCTGTAACAGCTACTGATGCTGCTGCCAGAAAGCTGAAGAGATTTCTTCTGTTTCCTTTAGCTAGAACTTTATTGATTTTTGTAATTATTTCTGTCTTCTGGGCTTTTATTTTTTGTATAGGAACATGAGCTGGAGAAGGCTGAGAAGAACAGCAATATAGAAACACTGGAACGGGAGGTACAGACTCTGCAAAATGAAAAAATAAACCTGGACAAAGCTCTTAGGAGGCTGGATCAAGAGATGGAGCAGTTGAACCTACACACCACAACAATTACCCAAATGGAGATGCTGAAGAAAGACAAAGTAATATTTTTATCAATATCTCATAGGAGAGGGATGTAACATTGATACAGTCCCTCCAATATTTGTGTATTTTTCAGGTGTTTATCAGCAGTCAGGTGTAGAGCTTCTGTCAGACTTTATAGAAGCTATTAGCTTAATGAATGCATTGACAGTTATAAACCTGAAGATAAGAAAATTACATTTCAAATGCTTCATTTCCCCAGGCAGAGAAAGAAGACCAGATTAGAAGAGTAAAATCAAGACATTCTGAGGAACTAACATCACTGCTGGGATACTTTCCCAATAAAAAACAACTTGAAGACTGGCTTCATGGTAAAAATAAGAAGATTAATCAGACAAGGGATACTCTTGCTAATCTTAAGTAGGTATTAATTTAATTATTTCTCCACAAGTATTTATGTAATTATTAATTTAAATGCTGGAAAGTTTAATATGTTCAAAATACTTTTTACTTTAATTCATTAGTGCTTATTTAGGTATTTGCAAAATCAGAGAAAATACCCTGCAGAGTTCCTGTGATACAGAGCTGATACAGTTTGTGCTAGTTAAAATCACAACCTTTGTAGTGTGTCAAAGGCAGAGCTAAAAGCAGATAGCAAAACAGTGATCTGGAACATCCTTAGTTGTTTATACTAATCTTAGCTGAATGAATGTGCCTGGGGCTGGAAATTGCTGGTCTTCTCATTTTCTTGTAAGTCCCAGAGTGGTTAGTGAGTATATCACAAGTTCATGTGTGATTACCTGTTCCTGATTTCATTTGATTACATAAAACAGTTAGAAAGAGTAGGAAGTTTCTCATCAGTGATTATCTAGAAAATAAAAGGGATTTAAAATTAAACACTTATGCTGTACTTCGATGAATAAAATGTTGATGCTAAAGACTGCCTGAAAAATCAATAAAGAAGAACTAGCTGATAGTTCTGTAATTCCAATTTCAGATTATGAAAAACTTCCCATGGTTTTTTGTTTTGCTCAAGCAGTTTAAATCTTTGGGTTTGGGTAATAAAGGAGTTTCTGCATTCATATTTCAGCAAGCGACTGGCATCAGTGGAATATGATAAAACTTATGCCAGTAATGAGCTAAAAAAGAAAGAAGCCCAGTTGTCCCATCATGAAGCAAAACTTTTTGATGTTTGTGGAAGTCAAGATTTTGACAGTGACCTGAACAAACTTCAAGAAGACATTGAGAAAAGTTCCAAACAGCGAGGTAAATTAGCTTTGCTTTTCCCCTGAAACACTAATTGAGCTGATTATGCGCTGTTAATTCAACGTGAGTCTTCTGTTTGTTTTTCACCCAGCTGTGCTTGCTGGAGCCACAGCAGTTTATTCACAATTCATTACACAACTGACAGAGGAGAACCAGTCTTGTTGTCCAGTTTGCCAAAGGATTTTTCAGACAGAGGCTGAACTGCAAGATGTCATTAGTGACCTGCAGTCTAAACTGCGCCTTGCCCCAGACAAGCTGAAGTCAACAGAGTCTGAGCTTAAAAGAAAAGAGAAAAAACGCGATGAAATGATGAGTCTTAAACCACTACGGTAAAGTACTGAGGAAACCATATTGTTGCAGGCTGTTTTCTTTCAGATACTTGGAGTTTGAGGCTTTATTCTAGGGCTGGTTAATTAATTTCAAAGTGTCATTGTTGGGATAAGTATTCTGAGGAATTTGAGAATGTACAAGGGTAGAGCTTTCCTTCACAAGAGGGCACTCTTGTTCAGTGCTTTGTACCATCTCCTGATGGTATTTGCTGCAATGAAGTTAAAAACCAGCAGAGATTCTGTTTGCTTGTTTGTATCATCTGGCCTAAAATGAGGGATGTATTACTTTAGCTGGATATGTAACATAAATTTAGTTAAATGTGGGCAAGATTAAGGGATACTATTTTAGCTACTAAATCATATCACAGATTTTGTGAGCTTGATTGTCTTCAATTTATGCTGCTGTTTCTGACCAAGGAAGATCTTAGGGATTTATATTTTATTTAAGGCAAACTGTGGTTGAACTCCAAGATAAGGAAATTCCAGACCTGAGGAACAAGATCCAGAATGCAAATAGAGATTTAACAGGCCTGAAGGGTGAGATAGAAGAACAGGAATCACTCCTCCAGACAGCTTTGTCTGAGGAAGAAGGTGGCAAAGCACGTTTACAGGATATAGCTCTGATGGAAAGGTACCAGGTATGCTTTGGTAACTTTTTTTTAATACATAAAATGATATTCACTTGCATTTAAATATGTAGTTATTCAGTAATATGACAAAACTTTGAGGTCCTTATTTTAAAATACTTCCAAAGACAATATAACATTGGTGATTTTGTACTAATAAAACTTCAATTTACAAGACTTTTTTTTGAGCATCACAGAGTCCCATGAGTTCTGATTCAATTCTGTGCTATATGAACTGAAAAAAAGAGGTGTAATCCAGAACTGAGCACCACCACAAGTACACAAAAGTGTTTCCAGTCCTCATAGTCATTATAGGTCACTGTATTCCCAGCATCTCACATGGTGCTTCCTGGTTCTGTGCCATCTGAATGGTAAAGGGAAAGAGAAATCCTGCACTTTTTATTTTTCTCGCACAGGAGATCCTTTTGAGCAGTCTTCATGCCTTTATTACCAGCACAAAATCTTGGCTTGACTGAGAACCTTCAGAGGAGCAATTGGAGAACCAGGGGCCAGGCAAAGGACTTGAGAGCATTTTTCACTAGGCAGAGATATCAGCATCTCCTGAGGCTCCAACAGTTCTGGTGTTGCAGGGACAGGTTGCACATGGAACTGTCCTGAAGTGGGCTGGGGATATTAAAGGCCTGTGCATCCTTATTGACTGATTCCATCCAGAATTAGGAATTTAGGAATTCTAGTTCCTAGCAGCTCACATAACCCTGCTACTAAGTGTGACATTGCTCTGCAAGAGAAGGTAAATTTGAAGGCCTTGAGTGTCTCAAGCCCTGAGCTTGTTCTTATGTGCCAAAGGTGGAAAAAATACAGTTAAACACTAATACAGTAGTAATGGTACTTTTCCTCTTACTTTCAGACTGATATTAGAGATGTTGAACGAAAGATTGCTCAGCATGAGGCTAAGCTGCTAGGGGTTGATTTAAGTAGAACTGTGCTTCAAGTCAGCCAAGAAAAACAAGAGAAAAAACACTTGTGGGATACAGGTAGGCCTTACAAAACTTCTATTTAATTTATATGCTGAAAGTAATGTTCCAAAATACTTGCCATTCAAATTTTAGTTTACTTATTTTACATTCTCAAATAACTTTTCTCACAGTTAGTTGTTACTGGTTTTTAGAGTCATACCAGCTTAATTTAGAGGTGAATTTTCATAAGGCTTACAATAATGGTTTCAATAACAGATTGACTCTGTTTGTTTTCATCTGCAGTTACTAGTAAAATCGAGTTAAAACAAAAGCTCAAGCAGGACCAGCAAAGCCAGATTCAGCAGCTGAAGAGTGCAGTTAATGAGCTCAAGGCAGAGAAGCTGCAGATTGTCAGCAGCATGCAGCGGCGACGGCAGCTGGAAGAACAGACTGTAGAGTTAACCACTGAGGTTCAGGCCTTGTGCAGAGAGATCAAGGTGAGAAATACTCCCAATTGGCTAACCCTTAGCTTTGCTGGCCTTGAAATAAAAAATAATAACCTTGTCATACTTAATATTGTCCCTAGTCCTAGCAAACGGATTGGATTTTGAAATGTTTGTCCTGTGCTGCTATTGTGTATCTTTGGGAATTTCTAGAACTTTTTAAATACATACTTTCACATTTCCTTTTTTTTTAATACACCCTGAAAAGAAATAAGTAACCACATGACTTTTTTTATTTCTTGAAAAATTATTGATCTTTACCAGGATGTGAAAATAAAAGCTACTTTTTCCAACTACTTTTCAGGAAGCAAAAGAACAGGCACTTCCTTTGGATGCAAAGTTAGACAGATTGCAGCAGGAGAAGGAGGAACTAGTGAATAAAAGGACTGCAAGTAATAAAGAAACACAAGAGAAGGTTTGTTTGCTCTTGGCATGGCTGTGACATAGGCTTAGATACTGTTTTTCAGGCATGGGTGGAACTGTGCTACTGAGTTTGCTTTGAGGAAACATCAATGACTCCAGCAGATGCTTTAGATTGATAGAGCTTTTAGGGAAGAAAAGGAATGTGTCAGTCTGGATATGAACTCAATTGTAATTAACCTGTGGCAGTCTTGACAAAAGAATTTTGCAATATTTAGTGACTGATGGCATTCAAAAGCCCTTCCTAATAGACCCAGGAGGAAAGCAAGGATGACCATCACCCATCCTTGCCAAGAGACACACTGCTTCTTCCCAGGTTACGTGGCCCTCATTTGTTTTGGGGAACGTTTTCATGCTTATAAGAAGTACTGGGATTTTAGAAGCTGAAGACCTTATTAGAAAAATAAAAGGAGTTATGATAAGGAATTGTACTTTGGCCATAGTGTTATCCAGTATCTTTGATAGAGAGCATATCTGTTCTTGGACATAAGACCATATTTCATTTGAAATCTTTTCTCTGCAGATAAATGCCATAAATGAGAAAGTTAAAGATATAAACAAGTACGTGAAGGAAATTGAAAACTATATTCAACAAGGAAAAGAAGACTATAAAAAGGTAATCTCAAAACCAGTCAATAAAAAGTTAGCATCAGAAGTACTTTTGTTCTTAAATCATATACCATTTTCTTAATCTTTCTTTAGCAAAAGGAGTCTGAACTTGATGAAGTAAATTCTCGTTTGGCTGCCTCTGAGAAACAGAAGGAAAAGATAAGTAAGGAGATGGAAATGACCCGGCAAGATATTGACACTCAAAAGGTGGAGATACCATTTAAAGTATACTTGGCATAGTTGAAATAATTCCTAGTTTTGGTTTGTCTGTGTCTGCAGTGGTGTGAAATGAGTTTCCTCTTGATTTATTTGATCAGTTGTTAGTCAGGATAGCTGCTGTACATGCATTAGGTTGAAAATAGTCTTGAGATTTGTATGTGCAAATTTAAAAAGCATTTATTTCTATCATCTTATATGGTATTTCTAAGAGTTAAGTGGTGGGATATAGTCAGCATTTTCAGGAGTATCTTTATGTGGAAGATACCTGCCTTTTTAAGTAAGGTACAAACTGCAGGTACCAGAAGTTGCTTGCTACTCCAGATTTATCATGTACTTTAAATTCTTGTGCATATGTTTCAAATACTATTTACATTTCTTGTAGGAAATATGTCTTTCCCATTCTACCCCTTACTGTCTACTGTTGTAAAACTGAGATAGGGGACTTGGTTAAATCTCATCCAACTACTTGTCCTAGTTGAAACATGGATTAATATTCTCAAAAAGAATCACTCTTGTTGATCACTTGTGACAGTAAACACTGCTAAGTGTTATTGCAGTTTGAAAGAAGAAATAATACTGGTGATTTCCACTATATTTCTAAGACAGTGTAAATTCTTACTGATAAATTTTTATTGCTGTCCATTATTTTATGCTTGCAGTGTGTTTTAGAGTTGTGTAGAACTGATACACTGTAATTGCTAACCAACACACTGAAACATTATACATTTTCTTGCTTTCTTTGGAGCTAGATATGTGAAAGGTGGCTGGAGGATAATCTCACTTTGAGGAAGCGGAATGAAGAGCTAAAAGAAGTAGAAGAGAATATAAAACAACTGATGAAGGAGATGGGAGAAATGAAAGTTCCCCAGATGAAAAAGTAAGCACCTTCAAAGTAGAATGGTGTACTTTGCACACAAATTCATTGAATATCTGACTGTTGTAGTCACTGTGTTTTAGTGTGTCCTGTTCCTCTGTTTGCCCCATTCATGCAGACCACTTCCTCCTTCACACCTGTGTTTGCTTCATATCCCCATGACGACAGTGTCAATGACTCAGTGAAATTATACAGTGCTTCTGCTGAAATAGAGATATCTGCTCATACCTGTTCCAATCCAATCCTTTTCGTGATGTTTACTGAGAAATCCACATTTAGATAATTCTTGCTTCTGGATGAGAGTATTTAGTTTTCATTTCAGTCACTTCACAGCAGCAAATTTTAGTTTAGTAATAATTACTTAGATAATAAACACTTTTGAAAAGTAATTACCCCTTTGCTGGTTCTTGCTTGTGAAATATTTATTTAGCATGCTAGAGCTTACCCAGTAATTCATCTTATTGTGCTCAGTATCCATCTCAAAAATAATTTTGTTTTGTTTCTATATATAGCACTTTAGCATTTGAACTTGACAACTTGCTTCTCCCACTCAGAATAGTGATTAGGATATGTTCTTAACAAACTTAAAACTCTTTTTATTTTAATACTGTCTTCATTTCACTGGCATTAGTGCTGTAATTTTAACTGTTACAGACTTTATAGAAATGATACAATGAGCTGTTGTGTAACAGAAACTCAAAATTAGAACCCTGATTACAAAATTGAAACACTAAATACAAAATACTATGTATCAATGATGGTTTCACAGTGAACAGAAACGTTTGGAGGAGAAAATAGAATCTCTGAAAAGGAACCATCACGTTGCACTTGGCCGCCAGCGTGGCTTTGAGGAGGAGATTGTTCGTTTTAGAAAGGAGCTCAGAGAGCCCCAGTTCAAAGATGCAGAGGAAAAATACAGGGACATGATGATTGTCATGAGAACAACAGAGCTGGTGAACAAAGATCTGGACCTTTATTACAAGGCTCTTGATAAGTAAGTATTGTCAAATGAGAGTGATTCTTAAATGTTTTCATTTTTATTAGCATTGATAACCTTGATGCAAAAGCAGCTTTCAATTTCAGACTTCCAGGGTTACTTAGAGCAAATTGATATGGTTCTTTGAGATATATAATTTCTCTTCATGAATTCTGGCATTTAAATATTAAGAAAACATAACAACTCCCTAAGTGAATTAATGAGACTGTACTGGAAACAGCACAGGATTGGTATGGTGTAGGAAATTTGTAATTTAATGTCTGTAATGTATATATATTAAAAACATTGATGGCAGTATTTGGAAATTGATACAGTCATAGATAAGTCTGATATTTGTATTCCCAGTTTTCTGTAAGACTTATTTGGGGTTGTGGTTGTACATGTTAGGCCTTATATTTGCAGTACAGTAATAGGAGAGAGATAAGGAATGGTGCAATTGTTGTTTAAATCCTTCATTTTTAACCTGAGCCCTTCGACTTTCATTTCTATAGCAATGGATTTTAGCATCTTCTGGTCATATCTTAACATGAATAAGATGTGCCAGGTAGATTTCTGGTTTCCCATGACATCTTCTCAGGTAAATAATGGGGTTTTAAAGAATATTACAGTGCAGAGGGGTTTTTTTCCCTTTTCCAGTGTGGAAGGTAAGATCATAAGAAACATGTCTGGCATTTGATGGAAAGTGTAGCAAATTTGTGTTTGTTTCTGTTTTCTCTGGAAGCTTGTTTGCTAGTCTTGGAGTGACTGGCCAAAAAGAGCATCTCAAAATTCATAACCATATACAAAGTAGAACACATGGCTCCCTAAAAACCCTGTTTGTTTGGTTATAATGATGGAATAGCAGTGAACAACTTGATGGACAGTGGGAGAGGGGTTTAGAATCAGTGGATACATTTCAGGAAGTAGAAAACTGGTGCTTAGTGACAGAATTAGACACATTAAATATTAGGAATGAAAAAAGAGAAAGAAAGAAAGAAACATTTTTGCCAGTGTAGGAATACTCAATATACCCATGTCTTGAAAAAAGTATGGAATTTTGGACTTCTATTTAAAAGGGTTTAGTAGTGCTGGAAAAAGGAGAACAGAAGAGTATGTGGTTGAGGATACAGCATAATGGTCAAGAAGAGAAACAAAATAAAAGAGAACTTTCCAAGTTGAAACAACATTCTAGAGGAGCTCTGTTCTAAACTGGTTTGATAATAACAACATTAAATAAAGTAAACATAATATTAGAATGTAAGCTATTCCAAAATGTATTGTGTGAAGGTCTGATGGTCAGAGCATGTATCAGTCTTCCCTTTCAGCTGTAATGGAAATGCATTCCAAGAATTTTCTTTTTAGAATTTTTTGTATGGTATCAGATCATCTATTGTTTCTATTTAAGGCTAGACAGGAAAAGAGTTTTGTAATTTCAAGAAAAATGGATAAGCATCACTTAGCGGTAATCATCTGAAAAATCAGTGAGACAAAATGCTAACTCTAATGGCCAAAGCTGCATCTGGGGCTGGGAAAAGCAACATTTTGGGTGCTCTGTGCTATCAGATCATCTCTATTGACTTTATTTAGAGATGTATGATAAATATTGATGAGGAATGCATTCTTGGGGCTAAGTAAATATTTGAAAACACTTTGCTTTTACTTAACAAAACCTATTAGAGTTGATACCTCAGTATTCCCCAGAGCAGATGGAAAAGCAAAGGTAGAAAAAGTGTATGTAAAAGTCCATTTCAGAAGTGTGTTTTATTTCCACCACATTTTTTGAAAGAAGACATTGCCATAAAGTGAGTAAGCATTTTTTTCATTACAGAGTAGTTTTTCTGTAAAAGCCAAGTTAGAAATGCAGTGTCCTGTGCTTTTTCCAAGTGTTTTGTAAGATTTCATCTGTTAATGAACTGAAGTCATGCTGCTATGTCAGCCAGATATTAAATTAAAAATGATTAATGATATCCTGTGTTACTCTTGCTGCTGAAAAGTAGTTCTTGTCATAATGCCTGTTTGGGTAATTACAAACTATACTCTCACTAGGAATTCTCTGCTCTGAGGAGACTTCAGGTTCTCCTTTCCTGCTACTGTTTGCCCTGGTGGCAGAATGTGCCAAAGAGTAACACTCCTGTTCTGGAAAGCTTAACATCAGATTCAACTCCTTGGTGTCAGGCTGAAAATGAACCTTACACATAAATCATAAATCTCTTAAAAAGTCAGGTAAAGGCATTCTCCATTGAGGGACTGCAAATATATTTGTTGTCATTACTTTCCTACTTCTTAAAGCTGAGCTGTTTGTGAGCATACAATTATTCACACAGTAACATGGTGTTACTCTCTAGGTACTTCTCCATCCAAAATAAACTTGTGTTTTTAGTAAAAGTATTAAGGGAATGGAAAAGGACCTGCCACCTGCTTTAAAGCCCATAGCACTCCATGGTTGCACTTCTAACACCTTACATTTTTTGCTGTTGTTTTTTAGAGCAATAATGACATTTCATAGCATGAAAATGGAAGAAATTAACAAAATCATTCGGGACCTGTGGCGAAGCATTTACAGAGGACAAGGTAAGTAATGATTTTTTTTCCTAAGTTTTACCCATATGTATCCATTTGATATTGAGCACTGCATATGGAAAAATGTTTGTTCACAAGATGGGAAATAGTTGATTCCATTCTAAAGGCTGTACCTGTTCTTCACCACTGTAATCTTTTTATTGTACATTATATAGTAACTTGCAGGATAAATAGAGTTAATTTTCACTTTTCTGTGTTTTCCAAAAATTAGGTTGCTTTGAGACAGGAGAAGTGCATGAATTCATTCCTTCTATTTTGGAAAAACTAACTTCCAAGATGGATCTATCAGGGGGAGTTTGGAACTTTTGTTGTTATTACATATTATACCTCTCATCTCCCATTAATCCTAGGATATTTTTCAAGACTTTTGATAATGTGAAACCTCTCCTTCCCATTTTCAGATATTGAATATATAGAAATTCGCTCTGATGCAGATGAGAATGTCTCAGCCACTGACAAAAGAAGGAATTACAATTACAGGGTAGTAATGGTGAAGGGAGATACAGCACTGGATATGAGAGGAAGATGTAGTGCTGGGCAAAAGGTAATGGCTCTTTATCTTCAGTACCCAATAACAGGGATTCTGAAAACTCACTCAGGTGAATTCAGAGGAGTCAAGTGACCAAAGAACAGGCAGCTCCAACTCTGATTTATTATTGTGTACAACTTCCTTCACTCTCTCTGGTATCACAAAATATGTGATTGAACATCTGAACCCTGCTTTGGGCTGCCAAAGTCAATTGTTTCAGATGGGCACTAGGCTGATGCCCTGCAGGAGTGAAGGGTTTGACTTCCCTCTCTCCTCAAGTTCAAGTCCTCCCATTTTGTCCCTTCTTTGTTATCACTGAGGTTGCCTCAGCTTCAGGTCTGTCGATTTGCTCCCTGTTTTTTATTTTCTTTCTGAGCCCTTGGTCTTCTTTTTGCAACTGCACCACTTCTAAGTTGATAGGACCTCTCTTCCTCCCAAGTGGTGCTGCTTTCACCTGCTGCTGACTATAACCTTTCAGTTCATGTCACCAATCTCACACCTAGCCATACCTCCAGGCACTGCATTTCCTCCTGTGCTGTCAGCCCATTTAGCCTCAATAACACACTGGCCAAGTGGCCTGATGACACAGCAGCCGTGACAATACCTGTAGTCAGAGGTTCATCACATCTAACCACATCCACACATGTTGAGGGTTGTTTCCACCTATCTGTTCTATTAAATGTGTCCTCTCCTAGAGTAGTTTAGGATGTTGCGTTCGAGTCCTATGTAAGTGAGAGTGAAACTTGAACAAGTTTCTTAGCTGAAATTCTGAGAATTCCTCTTTGATCATGAAATGTGATGCCAGCAGTCATGATAATTGGAAAATATTTTTGGCAGCATGGTTTCCATTGAATGTTCTGTAGTTTTTAGTAGTTCAGAAGATCTTGTAAATATGATAATGCACGTTGATGCAAAACTAACATAGAAGGTGGTCAATCCTATTGTCTTCCATTTTAGTAAGAAGTCAGGAGTTCAGAAGCTGAAACTTAGTGATATGGAGACAAATTTCCACCTGCTGCAGTAGGGTGGGCTTGGGCAGAGTGTAGGGGTAATGCAGATGGCAGTTTTGTAGCTTCTTTACCTCAGATTAGAATCCTTACTTCCAATTCTGAATTTTGAGTACTTCTTCACAGAGTCAATCTTTGAATTCAAACTTGAAGTTTCAATGTAATTTTTCAATAATTAATTAGTTACTGTAATTTTGTGAACTGCCAGCGCATTGTTCTGTAAACTTCAGTCACAGTTTGTAATGGCATTAAAAACACGTTGTTAAGTGTAGATCCTCTGTAAACAGTTTGAAGCTTGAGCTTTTCATGGTTTTTTCCTTTCCCTCAGGTGCTTGCTTCTCTCATCATTCGCCTTGCCCTGGCAGAAACATTCTGTCTCAACTGTGGCATTCTGGCCCTGGATGAGCCTACAACCAATCTTGACCGAGAAAACATTGAGTCCCTGGCACATGCCCTGGTGGAGTAAGTGAACTCTCCTGGTGGTGCTTAACAGTTTTTTAATATCCAGTGAATTATATTTTAAGCTGGCATGTCTTTGTTGTGAGTTTTAGAGTCCCTCTCTATCTGGGAAAGAAACAAATACTTCTTACGTAATTTGAGGGACTTTTTTACGTGGGTAAAAAGAGTGGCTCATCAGCATTAGATTACTCAGTGGTTCATGTCATTCCTTATCAGTAATGAAATATTTTTGTGCTATGTGTTTGCAAGTTCTCTAACACTAACATGGGATTATATACATTAAACAGATAAATGCACACTCAGTGATATTTCTTTGTAGGATAATAAAGAGCCGCTTACACCAACGCAACTTTCAGCTTCTGGTAATTACTCACGATGAAGATTTTGTTGAACTTCTGGGCCGTTCTGAGTATGTGGAAACATTCTACAGGATAAAGAAGAACCTTGACCAGTGCTCTGAAATCATGAAATGCAGTGTCAGCTCCCTGGGCTCCTATGTTCATTAGAATGTCGAGTAATTACATGTTACAGACAGCTCAGTGTAGGTGTCTGAAAATGTAGTTCCTTCCTATCATATTCTTTTGAAGATTTGTAACAATTTTAGCCAGTCTAAAACTGTGAGACTTTTAAACTTATCCTTCTACATATTTCTGTGCCTGAGCTTAGGAATCACCATGATTTTAAAGAATTTAAATAAATACCACACAGTTAAATTTTGGTTGTTTTCGCTTATTTTTTGTGATGTTCTTTGTGAATGTCCTGTGGAGGAGATCCAGTTGCAGATTCTCTGGAATAGCTGCAGCTCTGCTGCTGGAATACAGCTTGCTCTCCATCTCTGGCAAGGTCAGACTGATGGGTGTCACTTTGCTTGAAGGTTCATTGCTACCCACCTACTCTACGCAAAACTGACAAGCTTCAAAGAGAACTTTTACTACTTTCTCTGCAAGGTAACCTAACTCTGGCTGTTCAAAGATAGAATTTTCCCCAAGTTAGTTTTGTTTCAGAATAAAGCAAAGGCCCATCTCTAACCAGATGAATGAGTGAATTCTCTTCTCAGCGAGTTGTGTCATGTTCTGATTCTTCATGGCAGCATCTGCAAATGGGAAAATGTAACATAAGTGTCTCAGAGATTCAGTATGGATGCTAAGCTTCATCTGCCCTGCTCTGAGTTCTTCTGAAGCTCTTTACCTTGGTGTGACAGCAGCCAGGTGCTCTGCAGCGTGGCAGCCCCAGGGAAAGCTGCTTCTCAGTGGGAGTGACAGTGGAAAGTCATGGGGGTGGCCTGCTGCAAACTGCAAAGGGCCTCAGAGTCCTGAGGTTGCACAAACCATGCCTTGCTGCTTCCAAGGCTGTGCAAGCCCTGAGGGAAGGGATTTCTGGGTCTCTGTGTCTTTGTAAGCAAGTCAGGGGGTACCTTGAACTCTTGGTAGGAGTCCACAGGCAGAAGCTGGACTTGGAATTCTTTAAATCCTTGCCATCAGCAGTGCTGGGCTGACCCTCCTCAGCAAACAGTATATGACCAAAGCACAATTTCAGAGAAAAAAATGTTTAAACCACCACGGAAAAAAGTTAATTTCTGTAACATCAGGACATTTCTCTTTGGCAAATACTTGAGTGAGCCTAAGAAAATTGCATGTTGTCTTCCTCCTCTTCCAGGGTGCAGGAATCCCTTTATTTTGCAGGAGGCGGCTTGGACTCCTTCATA
>VZRX01003942.1:235736-319236 GCA_013398075.1 Notiomystis cincta | reverse complement strand
GCGGCCCCGCCGGCCCGGGCGGGGGACGAGCCGCTCCTCAGGGGCATCTTCGAGATCGGCAAGAGGAGCTGCGACGTGGTGCTGAGCGCCCGGCGGCTCCGCTGGAGCCCCATCCTGCCCGAGAGCCCCACAGGTGGGACGGGGCGGGGCGGGGCAGGGGTGTCCGCCCGGGCCGGGGCGGGCTGGGCTTCCCGCGGCTCTCGGGGCAGCGCGGGGCAGGCTCCCTACGCCGGCATTGCAGTGAAGGGCTGAGGGCGCTGCTGTCGGGCACACCTGCTCCCTTCGAGGCTGCTTTGCTGGCTGAAAAGAAAAAGAAATTGTTCGTAACGCATTGAGTGTTGTGTTGTACCTGAACCGGCTCTCTCTGGCAAGAGTCTTGTCTTCTTGGTGGGTCATACGAAAGGGACAGAAGGTAGAGAGGATGTTTCTGTGGCCTCTTAGCCCCAGGCAGAACAGTAAGAGGATTTGATTTTGTTTCTGCGGCATCAACTTTTCCCGGCTTATACTCCTTGGCAAGTACCTAAAGTGGAGCACAGAGAGGAGAGTGCGGTTTTGCGGGATGTGCCTGAGTTTTGCGATGAGGCTTCTGTTGTGGGTCGTCCTTACTCTGTGGTGTTCACACGGCAACACGCTGACAAAGTGTGGTTAAAGGATTTGATCAAGTGAAACGAATTATACACAAAAGTTTAAGAAGCAGAGGACTGCTGCTTGAACGAATCCAAATAGACATTTTTCTCCTAGAAACTGTGCAAACATATGCGTAGTTTTAAAACTGCGTTCACACTCCTAAAGGTGCTCGTTTGTTTGAATGACCACCCAGTGTTTACATGAAGGAGAAAGCAAAGTTGTATTCAGGAATGCAGTTTCCAGGCAGCGTGTTTGCGTTCTGGGATGGCATGGTTCGTTTGTCCAGGCTTAAAATACCACAGTTATTTTAGAAGTGTATTGGAAAGAATAAAAGTTGGTATAGGTAGGATCTCATAGCCATAGAGTCAGCATTGAGAGAGGCAAAGAAGTAGTCATATGCTCACAGAGGAAGTTGTTATAGTTCATTTAATGTAAATTTCGTGTTGGGATACCGGAGCTACCGAAACTGAACAGATACACAGCCATGTCCTGCTACTGACTCCTGTCCTTGGAGCAGTGTACCCGTGGTGATGCAGTGCTGCACTCAGACTTCAATACCTGCTTTTCAGCAGGACTGCTGAGTTCTCATCACCCTGCACCTGCTGTGGGTGCAGTCCTTCCTCTTGGGGAGCTAGTCTGGGTGCCTTAAGTAATGCTTTTACTCAGTGCTGAAGGTTCTCTTCCTTCCCATTTGGGATTAACTACAGGTCTCTGGGTATGTGATCTGTAATGTGATTTATCAATTATTTAGGTCTGCGTGTGGAGCTCGAGTGCCCCTTTATGTTCTACCTCCTTTAATATAGGTTGAATTGCCATATATCAGGAACTAAGGTCTGTAATTATCTTGTAATTGTCATCAGTGAAGGATTTTAAGGTACAGACAGGCACAATTTTGGTGTGTATTGCTCCATGCTTCCAGAGATGGGGAGTATATTCTGTGGTTGGGGATTTTTGTGCGTTTTGTATATTTGGCTTTTTTTGTTTTATTTGGCTGGTTTGGTTTGTTTGTTTTCCTAGGAAAAATTCATCCTCCTCGGTTGCTACTTTGTGTAAGATTTTTTCTTCTTCAGGTTACTCATACAGACCTCAGAAACTTTTCACAGTTCCTCAAAGGTAATGAACTGTGCCCTGCCTAAAGTCAGACCTATAGCAGATGGCAGGACTTCAGGAGTCTTGTGGAAACAGCACTGGCAAGCTGCTGCCAATTGTATCAGGATTTGGGTTTTTACTGTAAATGTATTAAATATATGCTGAAACTTCTTTCTCTGACGGTTTGGTTTTATACTATGTGGCATTGAGCTGCTGAATAGTTTCATTTTTGAGAGGCTGCAGTTGCAGCAGTCAAAGGTGGGTTCTGGAGCTTGAATGTTTTTTGTCTCCCTCATTCTTGGCTCCCAGTAGCATTTACCCTGGGGTGTTCTGTGCTGGTGCTGGGAGGAGCCATCTGTGGTAGGGTCTCGTTCGTAGGTAAGCACAGCAGTGCAGTGTTCAGAAAAGGCTCTCTGGACAAGTCTTTCCACTGGGATTTGGCTTCTGTGTGCTTTCTCCAACCCAAAAGCTTCATAATGGAGTTTGCCTTAGGCTCTGAGAGGTCAAGCCAGGTCTTCATGCTTTGCAAGTGCTGCTGAACGTCTCTTGCTTGGACTCGTACATAGCAGTTCTTCCTATTTTAGGAAAAAGTCTTTCTTCTGTGGCAATTGCTACAGTCTGTCAAAATCAGAGAACCATAAAGTAGTTGCTTTCTTCCCTTTTTCCTAGCCTGCCACCCCAGTTCTCAGATGAGTTCCTGCCTTGCTGAAGTTGCCGTTTGCCGTCCACAGCTGCGCGGCTCCGACTGCGTGTTCTCACACGGGGTAGTTTGTGCAGCCTTGGCTTCTCCACATCCTGCCAGAGCTCAAAGCTGCTGCTCAGCGTTCCCAAGCAGGGACCTGTGCTGTGCCTGGGCCCAGTCCTGTCACAGAGACACAGTATGTGTAGCTCTGCCCCACTGTGCTGTTCCTGTGGGGCTCTAGGCAGCCCAGTCATCAGGAGGGCTTCCTTCTTTACTCTGTTCTGGATTTCTGCACCTTCTGTCTCCAAGAGGTTCTTGGCTACTCAAGCTTGCTGATGATTTTCAATGGCTTCCTCCATTGTTCACTCTACAGCAAAGCTCCTACCTCTCAAATGTGGCCCATTATGGATTTTGTGTGTTATTTGTTACAACAAAGTGAGTCTTGGGCAGGCAACTGGGTGTGGGGCCTGGAGGAGTGCAGGTGTCAGGTGGGAGTGTGGCTGAGTGTGGGGCACAGCTCAGCTGTACCTGGGTGTGCAGCTCAGCTGGGCCTTCTCTCCTCACTGGGGGCAGAACCCCTCTGACCCATAGCTGGTTGCTTGTTTTTAGCAGTGCACTGGGTGCCCCAATGAGAGGCAGAGCTCACAGTCAGTTTTTTGCTAGTTTTTCCTCTAGCTTCTTTCTGTGTGGCATTCCTATGCTATAAATATAATCGTGGCAATTAAGAAAAAGGCAAGACTTCTCTATTAATAATCCAGGCCTGAACTGGAGAGCTGCATGTTTTGAGTGCTGCTTCAAAATTATAGCAGAGAAAGCAATCTTAAGTACAGATTAGAATATTATACGTGATTTTTACAAGTTCCCAGAAGATCATTTGTATCCTCTTTTTTGTTGTTAAATAAAGACTTTAATGCTGATATATTTTTAAAGCCTCCAGCATGTTTTTGAAGATTGCCACAGAGTTTCCCAATGAACAATAATTGCAGCTTTTCAGCAGATTTCTGTCAGGTAGGAAGTGTAACAAAACTGGCACTTGTCCAGTGCTTTACCAGTATGTGAAGTCTGGAGGGTTTTGATCATGATGAAAAAATTTGTAAGTGTAATTCCTTGTGTGTGTGTAGTGTACTAAACTGAGTGGGGTATGAAGCTATTCTCTGACTGACAGCTTGCAAGCTGGACTGACTATTTGGATAAAAATAGTAATAATTTGGATAAAAGTTGCTTTTTAAGTGTAAGTAATCGAATATAATTTCTAAATTAATTAATGAACAAGAAAATAAGATCTTGGAGCAATCTAGAGGGTAATGTAATATTGAATATATATTTCATAATGAATAAAATAAAAATAACAAATATTTTCATAATGAAGTAAAGCAAATCAATATATTGTTTAACTATACTGTTCTTACCTTTAGTATACTATAATTCTTGTTGATAATTGTCTAAAATACAGATTTATAAATATTCTGTGTAAATGCAGCAATAAGGAAAAAGAATCACTGATGTATTTCAACAGTGAAAGAGTCAGCAATAAAGGACTTAAAATTAATTCCGAGTGCACAGTGGCCTGTTGCCAAGGCTATTTAGGAACAGATGTGGCTGAAATAGATACCAATAGTCTGTTTGGGATCTCTAAAGTAAGACATCTGTCAGTCTATCGGTCAGTCAGGAATAATGGAAATGGAGACTGGCTGTTACAAAATGTCAATTACTGAAGTTCCAGGAGGACCAAATTCAAAGCTTTTGATTCTACTCCTGACATGTAGAGAACATATTTTCTCTAAGTGGCTTATTGTCCAAACAGAAAAACTATTTTTAAGGAAGAGACATAAGAATAAATAATATGAAGTGTAAGTTAAAGTGAGGTGTTCATGTGCCACATTAATAAATGGCTTTAAGGTGTAAACTGAAGGAGGAAAGCATGCAGTTTTAAACAATCCAATTTATAAAACACTCAAATCTTTTTCCAGGAAGTCAGTACAATTAATGTCTTTTAGAAAAAGGCTTTATGAAGCGGCAAAATAATTTATTAATCTGCAATTTATTGGGGAAATTTAAAAATATTTATGGAAATAGGATACACTAATTAAAGGAGTTTTAAAGTTTGTTCTGTATTTCAGGGGACTTTAGAACAGAATATCTTGACTGTCTATGTGGTTTTTTTTCCTTAATCAGAAGATCAGTTCAGGTGATTGTGGTGTAACTTACCTTGTTTCATGCTTTCTGTTTTTTCTTGTATTTCACACATTTGTGCACCTCTTTGCTTACATTGAAAGGGGCTAACATACTCTGCTTATCTAATAGGGCCTTTTCTATGCACTTTAATTCTCTACCTCCAAATAGAGAGATCAGATATTTAAATCTTTATTCCAGAAAAAACTTTCTATGCTAGTTCTTGAAAATGATATTTGTGTGTTCAGGTTTGCACACACATTAAGTGCTGCCTGTGTTAGTGAGTTGGATTCTGATGCTACAGGAATTTGAAATAACAGGATTTATTTAGCTTTCATAGAAAGTAACCCTTCCTCATGGCCTTTGAAATGCAAAACTTTCTGTTGATGATACTGTGGTTTGTGTTATCTTTAAGCTCTCATAGGCCACAAACTCAGCAAGTTTTAGATGTGGGTAAAGGCGATGGGTTTTGCTTTTGTGGTTGGGTGTTTTTTCTTTGTTTCTCCTGTAGCACTGTGTAATGATTATTAATAATAATTAATAGTAATAATAGCATTGCCAGGTTCTGTTATCACAGAGAAGGCAGTGTTTTGCTTTATTCCTCTCCTCTTCCTGCCTGGGGAGCGAGGATGGTGCCTGGCTGGTGCACTCTGTATCCTCGGGCAGTCTCTATTCCTCTGCCAGGAGCAAGGCAGGCATAGCTGGTGCTGCTTTTTGGCCACTGAGCAGGAGGATTGAAGAAGGGTGGGAATCAGGGGGCAGTCAGGAGTGCTGTGGTGGGCTGGGCTGGTTTATTATGGGAGTGTAGGGGTATTGGTGCAGTGCCCTGTGGGTGTGGGAGTGATGTGGGTGTGCAGAGGGGACACTGGAGCTGTTGCTGGGCAGACAGGGGGACATGCAGGCTGGTGCTGTAGTCTGAGGGGCTGTGGGATACAGGGTGGGGGAATCCCAGGAGAGTCAGAGGAGATATAAATAAGGGATGAGGAGTTGAATGCAAATTTGTTTAAAAAAAAAAGTTTTCAAGGTTCCGTAATTTTCTTCTTCACAGAGTAATTGACAACTCTTGACTGTGCCTTTTGGGCAAAGGTGTGCAAGAGTCAGTTGAGGGTCTTTTTTATGTAGCATGATGGAGAGAATCCAAAAATGTATATTAAAAAAGAAGTTGATATGTTAACCAATCTTTGATGCCCGTGCTAGTGATATTTTCATATCCACAATAGTCCTGTAACACTGAGTCCCTATCTTAATGTAAATTACAGTTCTTTCAAAATTGTTAGAGTATGCAGTCAAATCCCTTATCTAAGTAGAACTCTCTTATCTCAGTTTCTTAATTATCATGGGTTTTGGGCCATTCAGAAACACTCTGTTTTTAGCCCTTCTTTCAGATTCTAGATGCTGTTGTATTCTTAGTTTGATGGTTATTTTACCCTATCATCCCTGAATCTGTATCCCTCTGTTGCACACCTTTGTCTTTTTCTATTGCATCAAATGTTGCCTGCTTATCTTGACTTTTAAACCTGGTTAATTGGAAAAGGCATGATTTTTTTTTTTTTTGTAAGGTTGCAAAATAGAAATAAAGTCAGGAAAGTCTGTCCTCTGCTCTTGTTGGAATCAATAAAACTAAACTTAGAAAAACAATTTTCCTCTTCTTGTAAATGTCTTGTTAATTACCTGTTACAGAAGCAGAAGGTAAAGAATAGATACTGTTGCAATTATGTAAAACCCAAACAAGTAGATATTGGATAGAAAAAAATCCCTTTTTGTTTGGTGTTTCATTTAGGTGTATCTGGCCATATTAGAAGGAAGTTTTTATTCAGTATGTGCAGAACTCCAAAGATATTTTTATCCTACTAAGACAAATTATGAAAAACCTTGAGGGGCTGAAAATCTGACAACATAACCTGAAGAACTGAGTAGTCCATGTACCTTAACGTGAGTGGGTCGTGGAACTAATGTTTTCCTTTCACAGAAATCAGTGCTCCTGGTTTTTATGACTTATGTTGTAACAGTATGTGCAGACAAAAACCCATAATGTGTTGAGTATCTGATACATGTATTACCATATTGCCATAAGGAACTGCTATTATGTTAGACACCAACTGATTTTGTGATAGTGTTGGATTTCTCTCACATATGCTTATGTTTTTGTACAGATGATCCTTTAGGAACATCTGCTAGTTTTGTGGTGGTATCTGCTGTTTCCTTTCAAAATTTGACCTTTTTGTCATTTAGTACTGTGACTGCTATAGAATTGTGTTTTACTGGGCTCCTTTTCTAAATCAGTTCCTGTCTCATAGACATTAACTGTCAATTTTTTGGGTTGTGATTTTTTTTTTTCCAAATTTTTTAACTGCTGACTTGAAATAAATGACTAGAACATTCTTCCTTTCAGTTGTTCAGGTTGTTTCAAAAATAATTGTGTCTGTGGACTAAAGGTGTGGGTGGTACATCTCAAACTGTTTCTCTAGGGAAGAAGTTTTGGAACTCTAATCTTGGAATTTAGGAACCCTTCCCCCTTTAGTTGAAGAGCAGATTTGAACAGTGAAACCAGGTGTTATAAATAAAAACAAAATGGAAATTTTAGGCCTGAATTTTTGTGTGAGCCTTGATGGCTGGTAGCCTGCCTGTAAGGAATTTGATGAAAAACAATTCACTTCTTACATTTAAGATCTCGTGCAGCTTCCTCCTTCCCCACAGTCACTTTTTTGTCATAGGAATATATTAAATCACTGACAACAATTTTCCCAATGACTGTTTAACCCACAGTTCTGTAGTCCAGCATGTGGCTATTTCCTGCCTGTGTGTTGTAAGTTTAAAGAAATGGTCAGTTCGTTAGCACAGTTCAGTGCTGAACTCTGAATTTCCTGTCTTTTGCCCGTTTGAGCAACGTCAGATGGTTGTTAGTTGGATGCTTTTCATGCTGAATAGTTGCTGTAGCTGTCAGTTTATTTGAACTGTGACAATATATCTGTTCTGCCAGTCCATACACTCAAGTGAATATAGGAAAGTATTCTTTGTGAGGCTCTGAAAATGCAAAGCAACAGATGTTATGTTCTGCACAGTTATAGGTATCCTGGAAACAGATCTTTACACAGTGCAGGCAGTCCTGGAAAAACAAAATTTGACACGTGAATGATCAAGTTAAGGGTAACAGCAATAAATCCTTATGACTAAATATAATGCTGTTTTGCACATACTAATTTGAGTTTGGGTAATTAAGTGCTCATTGTTATATTACCCTCCCATCATTTGATAAAAGTTTAAAAATTATCTTGTATTTATATTTTTCTGCATTGTTTTAGTACACCATACTAGAAATAGAATAAGTATTTTCACTTAAAAATAACATATGAAAATGACTTTTGGAAAGAAGCCCATGTAATTCTAAGGAGTGAAAATTCTTGTTAAATAAATTGCTAACAGTAAATAGGAAAAAAAATCAAGATAACTTGCTGGATTTCTGTGTGAAAATAGCACGTCTTTGCCTGGCTGATCTGTTGACTGTTCTGAAGATGGTTCAAAGTGAGATTGCTCCTGTCCAAGCCCTCTCCCTGCTCTCCTGTTTGTTGCTTGGCCTTCTGGAGATTTGTCAAACAGCTCTGTCAAGAAAGGTACTGAAAGATTTCACGCCTGGATGGTTTTGGGTTTCCCAAAGGCCTGCTCTGTCACATCTATGTAATTTCACTTGGAGTGAGGTGATTAGCTAGGGATCAAAATTATCATAGTACCAGGGAATAATACACTGAAAGTTAGATGGCTATAGATGCTGGTAACTCATGTCAGCATCAAACTTTGAACAGATTTGTGGTTTCATTCAGTGAATTCTGCAGCTGGCACATCCTCGAGTAAACATAAGTGTATTGTATGTTACCATGATTAGGAAAAGATTGTCTGTTTTTAATTTTGTATTGTTTTTATTAAAGGAAAAAGAATACTTTGAGAATTTCATGTTAAATGTAATGTTTCTTGGTTGCTTAACTGCAACATGCTCATTAAACAAGGCTAGTAATAACTAGAGTTGGTTTGGAAAACAATGCTTAGCAGAAAAAAGAGTACCTGATCAATGTTTGTTTCTTTTTCTAACTTAGTACAAATGAAAATTAAATAAGAGATGTTTTTTTGGTTTTTTAGCACTTACATTTGTTGAGTAGTTAATTATTTAAAATATGATGGAAGCAAGCAGGTGGTGATTTTGAAATTTTGTCCCTAGGTCTCACTTGTTTTATGGAAACTGTTTGAGGAAAGTACACACAGAAATTCAGTACTGAACTTAAAATGATTTATATGTATAAGAATGTTTGTATTGCTTAAAGCAGATACTGCTTTCTTCATTAGCATTTAGCAATATTGATTTTGTGTGGGAGCAGAGTAATAAAGGAAGTTCTTTCCTACAGCACAACTTCAGAGCCATGGCAGTTTTACAGATTTGACTAGGCAACAGTACAGTGGGTCCAAGAGTTGGAATAATTACATATAGTGTAATGTATTGATCCCTTATTTGAGTGCCATCAGCTTGGAATAAAGATCAGGAGCTGGAGCTATACCATTCCTAATGTGTATGATTATAGGTTTATCATGTGGAAAGTGTCATCTGTCACTTAAACAGTTGTTAGTATTATTATGTTAAGGATAATTAGAACATAAATAGAGAATAAAGCAGATGTTTGTATGCTCTATAAACCAGCAGTTATTTAACCACATCTTGAATGCTGTGTGCAGTTCTGGTGTTCTCAGCAAAGGCGAGGTGGCACTGGAGAAGGTTCAAGGGGTGACAGTGGTTAAAGGTACAGAAGGTTTCTGGAGGAGAGTGATGGGCTAGGCTGGCACTTCTTGGTCTGAAGATGGGGCCTGGACAAAGTAGGTGGCAGTTTTGCAGCAGAACAAATATGGTGCTTCTATAAGGCTGAGAAGAACCAGGCTGAAACCCAAATGAATAGCTAAGAGAACTGTAAAACTTACTGCCAGAGGGTTGTTGATGCTAAAAGGTTTTGTGGGTTCAGATGGAGATGGAAGGCCTCATTTGAGTGCTGTTAAATGGGTAGAAACCACAGTCAGTTCAGGGTGTCCCAAATGAAAACAGGTGGGGAATGGAAAAGTACTAGTGGGAAACAGAATAAATGCTTCCTTTATTCCTTCTCTTCTCTTAGCATCTGCTTATGGCTATGGTTTGATATAAGATACTGGGACAGATGGACATTTGCTCTGTCCTGGTATTGCTGGCCTTACATACCAGAAACCAGTTAAATTATATTTAAAGTATATTTTGAGTAAAAGCACACACATCAGTAGTCTGTAATTGCACCTGTGTCTGCAGTGCTGAGCAAGGTTTAATGATAAAATTTGAACTTCAGTTTGCCAAGTCTTCCATTTGCAAGGTGCTTATTTTTGTTGGTGGAACAATACAGTTTAAAGAAAGTATGCTCTTTGCCTGACAAAATACCAAGGGGTTAATTTTATTAAATGTTGGTTAAAAATTACAGTGCAGTAGCAGACTGAATTTCTTAGCCATAATTCCCTTGAAAATATTGTTCATATGAATGCTTATAATTGTTATAGTCTTGAGTGGTTTGCTTTTTTTTGTTTGTTTGTTTGTTTTTGTTTTTTAATATTTATTTTGTTGTGGAGAAAAGATGTTAAATTCCAAATGCAGTGTTAGACTTGTACAGGATAAGAGTCTGAAACAATTGTGAATGATTTAGTTTGATTGACCTCACAATAAGGAAAAAGTGTAGCTTCAATATACTTTGCTGGTATTTTTCCATAAATATATTTGAGAAGGTTTCTGATGTTCACAGAAGACAACCCTTAATATAAAACATCCATTTCCATTTGTTATCTCAGCAGCCTAAAGATGTGTGCCAAGGCATCAATACTGATTATTTCTTGAAGACAGGTGGTGATAATTTTCTTGCACTAATTCACTTTATGGCTAAGTCAAAGATTATTGTTTAATTTGTAATGTGTGGCTGAATATGTGTAGAAACGAATATTTGTTAAATTTACTTTTAAATAAGCAAAATAGGTTCAGTGTTGTGATGGAGTAAAATTTGCATGGAATAGTACCAATAACACACTGTGCAAGTGCATGCTGGAGAGGTTGAAGATGCATCTCTCTCTGTTGCTGTGTGGGTGCTCTGAATGGGAATTGCTCCCTGGCTCTGCAGCCATGTGCAGGATCTTGAGGCTGTGAGTAAAATCCATCTGCAGGTAAGATACTTACTTCAGCCTCATAGTGGTAATCCCTGTACATATTGGTGTGACACTAGCACTTAAAAGTTTGGGGGGGTAAAAATTTATGTGTATTATGGGAGATTTGAAGTGCATCTTTGTCATCTGATGTGTTTATTCAACGGTGAAAACTGATCAGAAATTGGCTTGTTTGGCTTTTTAGCGGTTTGGGGTTTTTTGATTTTTTTTTTTTTTAATATATCTATCAGTAATCTTTCTGTTTAATTTTAGTACTTAGTGCTGGGATTAGGAATGGATATGTAAATGTGATGTGTAGGTGCAGTTACCATACTGGAGATAAGAGAAATTGGTAGTAGACGTCAAAGAACTTGCCTGAAGTACATGGGAGATGCTTGTTTGAGGTTGTTGATGCATGCCAGGATGCAAAGCAGACATTGTGGAGCATTTTGGGGTGGGTCCTTTTGGAAGTTTTTTTTAATGAGTGGCTCCATTTTAAAGCAGTTGATCATCCTGTCAGAAAATAAGTAGGTTTCTGTATATAATTTAGTATATACTAATGTAGCTTGATATAGAAGTGAAAATTATCTCTGTTCTTAATTTTGAATTTCATGGTGCTCAATGTTGATGGTTTATTCATAAAGCATTTTACATGAAAGCATATTCTGTGAAATGCATTCACTTCTCCTACTTTATGCCCTGCTTATGTCACAATTCAAAATGGAGATCTCCAGATTTTTGAGAATCTCATGAAAATCTCAAATAATGTTTTTACGACTCATTACCATTTATTTAATGTAATTCTATATGGTATAACAACACAAAATATTAAACAACTCAGTGGCCTCACTTGATAATTTTGAGTGTATTTTGATTTTTAAAATAGCATTATATACGATTTTTTAATGGACTACTCAGCTACTCCCTAGAATTATTTTTTCTGCTGAACATTTTGTAGACCTGTTGACAGGCTTTGTCAGTGTGTGATGACAGACTTTAAGTTAGCTCAGAGGTCTCTGTTATGTACAGCTTTCGCTGGCCGTGTGCTGCGGCGTGTCCGCGGTGGTTCTGCCGCTCGCTGAAGTGAGCGCATCCTGAGCTCTGCGCAGACACACGGGCACAGGTGGGCGTCCTGGTGCCGTGCACCATGCAGGGAAACACATGGCACTACACAACATGGGGCAAAGAGCACGCAGTGGGAGTTGGGAATCATTTTGTGGATACCTCGGAAATTGCTGCTCGCTCATGTACGGGTTGTGATTTCCAGCGAGGGCGGGCGTGTTTCTGTATCGAACGTTTGTGAGCAGACAGCCCTCTAATGCTGTTGTCCTGACTTTGTGCAGAGAGCAGATATTGTGTGAGCTTGTTTATGTCAATATTTTAATAATTTATCTTTATAACCGCTTTTGAGTGTATTTATAGTAACATTGGCACCCTGTGTACAGAAGATACAATCAGTGCTGAAAGGAAACTTGCATCCATCTGGAAGCAATAAACTTTTCTAAAAGACTGCACAGTGTTACTTAATCCTGTGATTTCTTACTGTGAGTGAAATTAAGGTTTGGTTCAGTTGTGTCACATCGTATTGGTATCAAATCTTTTGTGAGAGCTTTGTCATAGTGTTAAGCAACAAAAAAAAAATTGATGAAAGTCTGAGAGTGTAATTTCCTCAGTCACAGAATTATGCATCGTTGCAAATGGAATCACTTCTGTATAATAAAAATAATTGTAATACCAGAAAGCTTCTGGAGTGTTGTGTTTTGTGAGCTTTCTCTTGATATGAAATGCTAATCTGTATACTGCACAACTGACTAAGAATACCTTAAATTTGATGTTGTGTTCTAGGTAATTTTTGTATTGTACATCTATCATGTAATATAAATTAAATTTTTAATATGACTAAATACTTTAGAAAATTAGAAAAATATGAACAATGTCCATAAGGAGAAGGGAAAAAAAAAATCTAAATTACAAAGATCATCTGTGAAAAATTCTGGGGGGTTTTGGTGCTTTTAAGTTTGTTACAAGCGTGGTATACATGAACAAAATAGGATTCATTCGCCCCTGCAGGCAAAGTGGTGTAGCCTGCATTCTTCCTGCTCCTAAGTGGCAACTGAGCAGTGGGGTGAGGGAAGGGTTTTATGCTTGTCACAGGATTCTGGTGGTGCTATTGCCATCTCTTGCCCTTGGGCTAGTGTAGGAAATGCAGATACAATGATACAGAGAATGGCAGAGTTTTCTTCATAAATCTCTGGAAAAAAAATAGACAGAGATCAGTGAGGATAAAGCCAAACGTGTAGAAGTTCTTGGATGAGCTCATCTAGCAGCTGATAGCTATGCTTTGATAACTAAAAGCATGACTAGCTAGGGTACATGAATTATCAACAGTTTATAGAAGGAAACTGACTTGTGTTTAGAATAGGCTGCTTGTTCTTTTTCCAAAAGAGAGTAAAATTCAGATATTTGAGGCATATTGAGTTCCTTGAAACACTGATATTTAGCAGTATGGGTGGTTTCTAAATCTGTGTTTGAGGCTGAGGCAGATCTAGTGCTAGTAAGACTCCAAGTAAAGTAATTATTAACTTGTATTTAATCAAACTGAGTAATGTCATGGGGCCATAAGAGGCCATTTGTTTCCCCACTTCCCCTTATTTTCTGAAATGACAGAAGTAATTGCCAATTGTAACATAAATTAGTAGGTACAAAACATTGTGTATGTGTGAGATATTTTTGAGGAAATGTAAAATTAAGCTCAGGTTTCCTCTTTGGGGATTCTTCAGTATGTTTCAGCTGTATATTTCTGCTAGCCCGTTCTATTAAGTCATATAGGCAATTAGATCTCAGACTTCTGTTTATTTCAGAAATCTCCCTCAAAATAAATTCCATTTTATGATGGGTATATGGTGGGTCTGTGTAAGACCAGTCATTTAATCTAATGCTTATGCTGCAGAGGTTTTGCAAAATGATGGAAATCAGTGATGCTTTTAACTCTGTTGTTACTCTGAAGTTTCTCACATAACTCCTCTCACTTACAAAATGAAAAGCCTCAAAGTTTCAGACACTAAATGAAAGATTTGCAGCTACTTTTCAAATCATATTATGAAATTAGGCAGTATGTGGGCCATATTCTTAACATAAAATGTAGAGCTTTCTGTAGGGTATTTCCAGTGACCTCTTTCTTGCTGCAGTGTTAATAAGAAAATGTAATTATTAAAAGCAAAGCCTTTGCTTCATGCATCCTCTCAAATGCGTCAGGATGGGAATCAGTCATTGCCTGCCTTGCTTCCTCTCAGCTTATCTTGTTTTTCTAGCATTATTCCCAATAGATCTTCTTGTTATTTTTAAATTCATCATTTCCCTCAACTTCTTTCTTGGAGAATGAAGGGGAAACTCTTCCTTAAGGTGGAGCTTTTTTTCTGGAACAGCATTAGGCCTTCTGATAAAGCTTCAGTCACACTTTTCTTATTTATTTATTTATTTATTCCATAAGCCATTTGACTTCTTTTCAAACTGCCAGTTTCAGTATGTTTTTCTAATGAAATTCTGCTGTTAGCCCTTGTAATAAGCAAGGTACTTCTTCACTGCTCTATGTGGGAGCTGAATCAGGACACTAATGAAAGCTTGATGGATAGATGTCTAATGAGCTTCCTGACAAGAGGAAAGGCCTTTTCCATGGCCTGCTGGACATCAAGCAGGCCCAGGATGCTGTGTACAAGTGTCCCTCTGAGATCTGGTCCTGCTCAGGGGGGAAGTCCCCAAGCCTGGTCTTTCCCCACAAGGCATCAGCTCCAGCAAAACCAGCCTTTGAACTGTACTAAGCTATGCTCTTAGAGTATGGGGTCAGCTGAACTCTTCCCATGTTTGCTCTGCCAGTAGCCAGCATCCTCTTTTCTTTTGGTTCAGCCAGAACTAAGTAGTTTGGTGATGGCTGTTCTTTTTCAGAAGTTTGCCTGTTGCCATCTTTTAAAGCTGTAGTGAAATTTAAGTAAGCTTTAAGTGCTCGAGTGTGGTGCAGCTCAAGGCTTCGAGGACTGCACCAAATGTTCCCTAAAGCTCTTCTTCCTCCAGCTGCTGTGATACAATGCCATGCACAGGGGCTGAATGTGCTGCAGCCCTCTTGGTTTGATGGGGATGGTCAGAAGCTCGAGGATTAGTTTTTAGCAGATATGGTGGAGAACAGGGATTGGAATCGGCTGGTTGTGGTGTCTTGGGGGAAAGAACCATTTGAAAAGTGGTGAGAGACAAGAGGGGAAGATGAAAGGTAGGAGGTTACAGTTTTAAATGGATTTACCCATGTTGTGAATATAGTAAAGTTGTTAAGAAATAAGTGAAATTATTCTGTTTTGTAATGTGAGTCTTTATCCCTTGATTGAGATTTGCATTGGAAAATTACTGGGTTTGTTGGTTTTTTTTTGCTAGTACTGTGTTAAAAAATTGAAACTTAAAGTACAAATTTATTCTAGAATTTAATTTTTTTATTGTGCCAGTTATTATATTCATAAAAATACTCTTTTTAGAGGTAGCTATCTGTGATAGTTTAAAACAAGATGATTTCTTTAAGCTAGAATAGTGGATAACTCCTTGTCTAGTGAAAGGTAACGGAATGTGTCATTATAGTTTTGTAAAATGGAATTTTATTCTGAGACATATAATTTTTTTAATGTCACTAGAGCTCTAAAGAATTAAGATAAGCCATTGTGCATCTTTTGCAGTTCTTGCTGACTCTTGTTGATCTGTGTGGTCTTTGGGGAGTTAGCAATTGGAAGTGAAAATGCACAGCAGATTGGCTCGAGCCATGTTGACTTCCTGCTGATGAAAGGGGACAGTCCCAGTTCTTCCTTCTTCCCTGCTGTCAATTTTCTTAGCACTTTGTAGCTCTCTAGTTTTATGGGCCTTGTGTTGAGCTGATTGCAGCTTGTCAGGAGGCTAAGCCAGGGGAGGAGGAAAGTGGGCAGTCTGTGTTGCTTTAGGGAGTTGGTTTGACTCAGCTGGGTTTTGCCAGAGCCAGACCTCAGGAAAAGGGCTGGGCTGCACACTCAGGGCAGGTGAGTCGAGTGTGGGTGTCTGCACTGAGAGAGGGATTAGCAGCAAGGGGTTGCATTTGCTTGGCAAAATACATCTCTTCACCCTGAGATTCTCTGGAGAAGGAGAATGAAAGTGGGTTGTATCCCTGTCAGATGTTTTTAAGCTCAGTTTTCTGCCCTGAAGGAATACAGCTGCTGCTGCAAGTGAATAGCTGCCGTTATAAGGTGAAGTTAGTGGTTGCACCCTGCTTTTACTCTGCAGCTCTGCAGAAACTGAGATGCAGCTCTTCAGTCCCTTGCAGTACCTTCTGAACTCCTTGCTGCTCCCAAGCAGGTCATTGCACACCGTCTGAGAAATGTGTCTCTAGGTTAGGGCCTTGCTGGTGTTGAGCTTCTCCTATGGCACCTTTCAAAAGGACTAGAGTAACGAAAAACTAATCTTCAAACAAAAACCAGCCCCTCCCCAACCTGGCCCTGCTGTACCACCACCTTCTCAGCTTACTGTTAGATACTTTTGGCAAGCAGAAAGTAGAATTTTGCTTTCTCTGCTTGCAGAAGAGAGTAAGAGGCATAGCATCAAATTTTGCCAGAAGTGTTGCATGACCCATCTTTCTGAAATAAAAAATCATTCAAAATTCATATGTTTTGAAATAGCTTTTCTGTCTTGTGTTTAGGGTGCTTAAATAAGTGCTAAGTAGCCAGACAAGCTTTACAGTGTTTCTTGGCTTTTCTGGCAAGAATGATCATACCTATTTTTGTCACTGCCAGCCCTTCTTAATCAATAAGTAGCTGAAAACTGTAGAGGTTTTATGAATCAACTGTGTGCTACTTACTGTGCTTTGCCAATTTACAAGAGAGGAAAAAATGGGCTTAATAATTCATGGGCTAATAGGTGCTGTTTATATGCATTAGACATTGTCATATTAAATATTTCTAAACATAAATTTTTGGACATACTGTCAAAACGGCTTTAATTTTTAATTCTATTTATTTTATTTTTGGGTTTATTTTAATACAGTTATGTTTTATTGTATGTCCTGAATGGTTATTTTGAAAGTAGTGTTCATACAGTGTAGGATGGTCTGTGATCAATTTTATAATAAAGAAGTGTTTTATAATAAAACTCTTCTTTAATAAGTACTGACCATTGTATTTTCCTTGGTATGGTCTTGATGATTTTTTAAAATTTTGAATTATTTCTGTTCAGTTTCACTGCACTCAGCTATATCAATCAACTATTAAGGGAGTTAACTTTGAGAACATAGTGAGACAGAGAGCCTAAAATGTGTAAAAGATTTATCTCCTCAGTGTAGTCAGGGGGAATAGGTGTCTTGCCAAAGGTCAGAGGAAGCATTTGTGGCCAAGGGAGTATAACACACTTTGCTTTGTGCCCAACTCTTGTACTTGAATTATACAGTCACATTTCATGTGTATTTCTGATATTTTCTATGTACTCCAGATAATTGTTATGGAAATCAAGTTCTTAAGTGCCATTTGTAGATGCTGGGCCTCTGTGGTAAAATAATCCAAAAAGTGGTTCCTTGCTGAAGCGTTGGTGTTTATATTTAAATACCATGTTTTCTTTAAAACTGTTCTATTTTTCAGTAGTACTGCTTTTTTTCTTTGTGTATATTTTAATCAATTTTGCTGTAAGCATGAGGTAATCTATTTGTTTAAAGCCTAGTTTAACACTCTTAACTAATTAAAATTTGGCTTGCTATTTACAATTAAACTCTATTTGTGTGTATTAGTTCCTCCTCTTGGTTTAGCTCAGGTTGATTTAGATTTTTTTAAAAAAGAGATAGGACTACCAGAAATAGGAAAAAATGTTAGATAGTGTCATTGCTTGAAATTAGTGAGACGATAAATAGGGGCATAAAACTTCCTAGAAATTCATCTATTCAGGCAGGCTTTTCTTTTTTTCATGCTGTATTTGGAAAAAAAAAAGTGGACATGTGCAGAAACTGTGAGTACAATTAGCGTCAAGCAGATAAATCCAACTCTAATCCTGTTTACGCTCTACATCAGACAGATGTGCTGAGATTGATTTAGACAAGCCCTTGGCTTATAGTAACTTTTTTTTTAAGTGCCATATATTCTGGTTTTGTTGGATCTTTGTTAAATGTTAAGTGCTGTTAGTTTTGCTCTTCCCTAACGCCTGTAACCTACTTTGTGCAGGTTCCCTCTCTGCTTTCATGATGACAGGGCAGCCTGGTAGAAGAGATTATCTTTATTCCTTGTAATTAAATTGACTTTTTTTTTTTTTCAGGAGATACAACAATGGGAAGTGGGTACTGAATTAAATAAATAGCATGATATCTAATAGATGTATACTTAAATCTCTTGCAAGAACAGATGGTACCCAATATCTTTCTAAGTAATGTGAGAGGACAGTTAATGTCCTGAAACTGCTCACAATAACCAATGTGATACTAACGAGCCAATACGGTTTTGGAAGTTTAAAAAAGTGTCTAATCCAATATATACTTTATTTTAAAAGTAAGCTTGGTTGTTATCTCATACTGGAAATATTTTATAAATACAGCTCATGAGTTAAATTTTCTTGATCTGAGTTGCTGTATAAAATTTTACCGCATTTGTGATGGTCTTATTTTCAGTAAGCAGAGAAGATGAAAACTTTAGGATATGTCTGGGATTTTATGCAGATTTTTTTACAACTTTAGTAAAAATGGGCTGTTCCAATCCTACTAGCTAGTTCAACATTTCCTCTAGAAATGAAAACTTGAGGATGATGGTTTTTTTACAATTCAGCATTCCTAGAGTTTATCTCCTTCTCTGAGATGCATCTGGAAACATATTTGTGTAAAACAACCAAAGTCAAATAGTTGTTTTGAAAGTCTAGTGCTGCCTAGCAAGAATGTTTTCTTTTAAATATCAAAAGTTTTGATGTGCATCTGAGCAAAGTAAGAATTTGATAAATACAGAGTAGGAGGCACAAGGAAATAAGTAACTGGCTGAAATAGTAATGAAAAGAGAAGGCAGACCTTAGCTGGCTCATGACTAAATGTCATTCTATGAAAGCTAGTGGTGAATAAAAAGTATTTTAACAGGTCTTCATTTTCCTTGACTTGTGCAGGACAAATAGGCTAATGTTTGTAACTTATCTGTGGTGCACATCCTTAACATTGGCATAATAGAGTTTGTGGTATCCTCAGCAAAACTAACACTTAAATCCAAAATATGATTTATTTAAAAGTATGATTTATTTAAAAGTATTTAAAAAGCAAGCCTACTTAGAATATTTGTACTGGTCTGGGGAAATGAATGTGCAGCTCAAGTTATTGCTGCAGAATGGCTGTGGTGATACATCACATGTCTTTGTTCACTCATTTTCCTTAAACATTGAGGTTGTGTGCTGGCATTTTCAGTGGACTGTATGTCTGACAGTGAGACTGTGAAAAAACACAAGCAGACCCCTCAAAAATTCTGTTTTAAAAATTAAAGCAGGTCTTTAATATAGATATTAAACTATGTAGTTCTAGGGGGATGATTGGGACACACCAGTCAGTTTTTCATTTCACACTTACAAAGACTATTTACCCTTAAATGTTTTAGAAGAGCAGTACCAAGTTTGACAGAAATGAAGATCTTGGGTTTGGTAATGTTAGTACCAAATGTATTTGTACAATATCCACTTTGAGTCTGTGTAAAATCATAGTTCAAATGGAATCACTCAGTGGTTTTTTTCCCCCTCAGTTCCCTCATCTTTAAGGATACATTGAATGAAAATACTTTTACAGCAGTCATTACAATACTTTAAGATTTATGTTGGGGTTTTAAAAAAATTATTTAGGTGAGTTTCCTCCTGTTTATTTGCTGTGTCCTTCTGAAAATCTGCACTACAGACAATTTCCTGTGTACTATCTCAATGCACACCTACATTTACTTGTCACAGTATTCCTGCTAAGAGTGGAATGATTTCACTCCAGCTTTACACCTTAGTAGCTGATTTACAGAGATATTAGGATGATAAAATATAACAAGTTGGGAGAAATATGTGGGAAGTGTAACAAGGTCACGCTTCTATTTGTAGCAGGTTATTTGGTATGGAACAGGAAAAAATGGATTGGTTGAGAATTGTAAGAAGAAGTCATATTGACTTGGGCTTTAGCTGTGTTAGCATGGCTGAGGAGAAGTCATCCAGGATTCCTGGACAGAGGGATGATCGCTGCATGGTCTCCTCCCAGAAATGACATTGAGAAATGTCAGCATCAAAGCGTTGCAAGAATTGACAAAGTTGTCTTTTTCCTGCCCAGAAAAAGTACATGACTTTCTGAAAGCCTCAGCTTTCAGAATATAATGAAATAGGTGGTGCTGTCCATCTTTTCCAGGATGACAGATAAAATGGGCTTTTCCTGGCACTTCAGTACAGCATGTATCAACTATTCATCAAACAGAATCTGTTACAGTTTTTGCTGTTAAGAAAGCAGATTTGCTAGATTTGGAAGTTTTCTGATGTTTCTTGCCTTGGGCTGCAGAGGGACCTTTATTGGTGTGCTGTATGAGATCTGCTGTAATTACAAAGAAAGCAGGGAAAATCTTCTTTCTGTGTCCCAAGAATCTGCTACCTACAGGAACAGGGACATTTTTCCTTCAGTTTGTGTATTTGACTTTGTTTTTGAGGAATCAGAATGCAGCTCAAGAGAGCAGAAAAAAGAGAAGCCAGTACCACAGTGGCTCAGTTGATACATCTCCAAATGCACTAGAAATGAAGTGATAGCCTCTGCAGCCATGTAAATAACAGCCCCGAGATAACAAAACCTTCCCTTAGCCTAACACAAATCTTCCCTGGGATGGGGATCTTGAACTGTCATCAGAACTTTTTTGAAACAGTTTTTCTTGTCTTCTGAACCGAATTCATAAATCAAAAATGAAAGCAAAGATGGGTAACATAGTTTTGGTTTATTTGTTTTTGCTTATCTGTTTTCTGATATGTTTCTGATGTAAACACGAAAGGCAGTGGCTGCATCAAACAAAAATTACAGTGAGCATATAGTCAGCTTGGGTCATAGCACAATTTCTCATCTGTGATTTCCAAGTATATGACTGCTGTGATTGCAATGATTTAGGTGAATACAAAAAAGAATTTCCTTTTTGAATGTGAATTCACAAAAAGTATTTCTTGGAGTGTGAAATTTTATTAATTTCTTTGAACACCAGAAAGCTGAGTAAATAACCTCTTTGAAATTTGTTTTGTTTGTACAGCTGGATACATACCAAAGTTGGTAAAATAAAAGACCAGTGATTGAGGGAAATGGTATGCAATAAGTTTTAATGCAAGCATGAACAGATGCAAGAAGTGAAGCTAGAGATGAAACCCAAACAATATTTTTTCAATTTTTACTTCCAATTATATTGGTAATGCTTTTCTTTTTATTTTTTTCCCCTTACAGGTGATTCCAGTGTGGCTTTACAGGCTCAAGAGGAGATTATTGAAATGAAAGACGTCTTTTCAGTAAAACTGAAGCGTCGTCGTTTTGCAGGGCAGAAAAAAGGTGGTACTTTGTTGGGTATCACCATTTTTAAATGCTTGAATAAAGAAGAGAATAAGCTCACAGACTGTGCTGTCCATTTAAATAACTTAAGTGAAGATCATTGTCAGTCATGGTTTAGACATCTGAAGGAAATTTTGAATGGTAAGCATTTCATTGAGGTTGATGTCGTGTTTATTTCTACTGGCAATACTTGAGGCTGAGTGAAGCTTAAAGAGATCTTGCCTGTGGAATTTAAGACCCAGATATGAATCTTATTTCTGGCAAATATTTACTACTGTAGTTTTACATGGTCAAGTGTAAAATTTAGGAAAGTGACAATAATTGACTAATGTATCTGTAAAAATGAAACAAATTGATGCTATTTTTCAAAACAAGTAGTTTTCTGACTGAAGAGTCTTCTGGGAAATCTATTTCTGAAAGAAAGAACATATTTTGTTGATATTTTAGCTTGAAATTGCATCACACCTGATGGTACCAGAGTAGTTGCACTTCTGGGAACTCTCCAGGAACTTTCTGGTGGCAGTTTGGGAAATCCCACTTGAGACCTCCAGATTCTTTAGGAGACTAATGGGAGAGACTTTCCTCCTCATAAATTCACAGTTGGCAGTGCTCTTAAGGTTCTGTGAGACTCTTGTATAATTTGATACAAAATTTATTGACACTACTGATGGGAGGCAGTTCTTTACTTTAAAAAATCTTTGTGTTTGCCTAGGCTAATGCCAGTTTCAGGATGCTTTGTTTAACTGGTTGTAGGGTTGGTTGGGTTTTGGGTTTTTTTATTTATTTATTTTATGGAAGCTCTATCAAAACTAAAAAAATATATTCACTATAATGGGGAAAAGAGCCCCACAAGAAATCCAAGCCTTTCACTGTAGTTTATATTTGATGGCACAGAATATAGCACACTTTTGATTTAAAAGTGATTTAAATAACTAAAACAACATCCCCTCCCCAATACCAAACTCTGATTTAGCTCCAAAAGGTGCCTCTGTTTACAGATTATAGCAAATGAGTTTGTTTATTACAGAAGAAAAACAGTCTATCTTGTAACAGACTATTAGAACTCCAGCTGAATTGTTAAGACTGAGCCAGTTTATGGAATTCAAATCTTGTACATCTGTAGTGTTTGTAACAGCACTCTGAATAACAATTTATGATGTCACAACCAGATATTAGAGAAACAACATGAGTTATTAATGGTGCATTCTTACATTGTTTGTTTACAGTATGCTTTGGATTTTCCCAATGAAGATGTCTATTAAAAAGTTCCTCCCCTCTTCCCCTTTTGAAAGACTTTATCATGAAATATCTCAATCTGCAGAAGTGCCAGGATTCCTGTAGATCTCCAGCTACCCATAAAGGCAAGGACATTTGCATAAGGAGCAAATGTCTGTTTTGTTCCCAGATTACCCTCCATCTATCAGGAGCAGTGATACCATATGTTCACAGAAAAAAAAGCTGCAGTATCTCTAGCTCAGGTTGCCTTGACCTCGAGGTGCAGTCTCTGTTTTATAGCTTTGTAATTGGAAGCCACCTGAACCTGAAAAAAAAGTGTTCTGTGCAATGCTGTTTCAAGTTCTTGCTTCAGTCTTTCTCCAGAAACTCTGTCCTGGCACAGATTTTTTTGGATCTCTGATCAGTACATTTTTTCTCCTTGCCTTCTACTTCAGGAATAAACAAGACTCAAAGTGATAAAAATAACCAGACAAAACTCTCATAATACCAGTTGCTAATGTGTATATTCTTCTAAGTGTGAACTACAAGTACACAATGCAGTTGAGTTCTGTTAATTTCTCAGCAACTGATATTTCTGTGTGAAGCAATAATAGATTTTCGTAGTTTTTGCTGCAGCTTTTTTTAATTTTTTTTTTTTAAATAATAGTGCTGGAGTCATTGTTGTCAATGCACTCAGATTGGCTGCTTCTGGTTTTATCCTTCTAAAATAGTAAAAATTACTTCCCTGCCCTCCCTCCTCCCCAGTCTATCTGATCACAAAGTAATTTTTCATTAACTGCTGCATTATTTACTCGAAGGAGTATTTTAATTCTTTCTGTGCTGGAGCAAATTAAAAGCAGGTGATTTATCAAAGTAGAACATATATATATTTGGTCAGTAATATTTAGACATTCTGACAAATGGGAGTACATGTTACTGACAGGTGTGTTTTCTCTGCAGATAAATGCAATTTCTACTTGTTTACCTTACTCTTTGACAAGTTCTTAGATTTTTATCCATATTCATTAATTAAAGGACCAACAATAGCAAGTTTATCAGTGATGATATGAGCTAAAGTTTACCTGGAGATTTCTAATGAAGATTCCTGATCTATTAATGATTTTATTTTTTCTGAAATTTCATGTACACAGTTTACTCTGTGCTCTGTGTCTGGTATAAATGTTTTTTCCCCTGTTCATTTTTATTGTCTTCATCATGAATGTCCTTTGTTGCTTTGGCTTTGTGCTCAGAGTACTTCAATTTAAAGTTTAACTGGGCTATAACTTTTTATAAAACCTGTTATCACATAAGTGAGCACACACAGATATATTTGTTTAGAATTTAGTTACAGTGACTGGTATTATGTTTTTTCCTGTGTGTGTGTAACAGGGTAACAAAATACATGTACCACCATCTTCCCATACTTAACTAAGTTCTGATTCTCTGCCTGATGTTGCTGCTGTTCCAGTGATGCCAGCCAGGTTGGAGAGCTTGCCCAGTGAGATGGTGTTCCTGAAACCTGATCTGTACATCACGTGTTTGTTAAACTGCTGCGAGATAACCACTGCCATCTTGATGCACCTCTGCAGCCTTGGCTCTGGGCTGGAGGCCCAAAGGGCAGCTTGGACAGGGTCTAGGGTGCTCTTATCTCCTGTCAGCCCTGGTGCACACCCCACTCTCAGTGATTTCCATTTATACATCACATCTTTTTGTACAGGACTTAAGGACGTGGCATGTGGGGACACTCTGTGCCAGTAGAATTCACTGCTTAGTCTAAAATCCTCAGCACATGCAAATACACAGTGGTTCTTAAAGGGTTGAGGCAGGCTCAGAAATGAGAGAAAATGTACAGTTGTCAATGCTCATCTGTTGTTTTTTTTTTAGCAAGATAAGACTTAACAGCTGGTTTGAAAAAGCTTTACTTAAAAACTCTGTAAATTAACAAAACTCAGTAAATGTGATTAAGAATAAATGATAAAGTAGCGAAAAAAGCACGAAGTGCATTTTATTTTTATCTGCTGTTTGGTACTATCTATCACACTGGGATTTGATATGAAAGCCTGAAACTTCATGCATGAAGTTTTAATTAAACCATTAATGTTAAACATTAACTTAGGTTAGTTAATATTAACAGTGGTGTCTCCATAGTTACATTAACAACTCTGTCTCCTATTGTTAGTTTTTCTCATGTATAATATTCCTAATGTTGTATAAAGTATTTATAAATGTCGGTGGTAATGACATGATTCCAGGCTCTTAACTTTTGTAACATAAACCCCTTTTCCTAGGGCCGGGGCCTGAAAGCAGCACAGATGTATGTCTGAGCACAGCGTCTCTGCTGCCCTAGGAGCCTTTGTTTTCAGAACACCCTGATTGACCCACCACCCTTCATGGTTCACTGATTCACTTGATAGATCAAGTTTAAACTAGTGCATATTAGCACATTTGTTAGTACTAGGGGAACAGTTGGCCTTCCTGCTTTAGGCTGCTGGCTCGTTTCAAATGGAGCAGCCACGGAAAACAATGGCAGAATACCAGTTAGGAGAGCCCCAAAAGGCTGCCAGACTGGGATCAGTTGCACACAGTAGTCAATGACATTGATTCATTCATATAGATGTTGTTTAAAGACAATTAAAAGATTATTATTTAAAAACACTTTAGAGAAGCTTCACAATAATACGGCGTGAAAGTTTAATCTTTGGCTGTTACTGGATAAGCTTTCATTAAACTCAATTGTTTGGTGTGTTCTAACGTGTCCAGTGCACACCAGGAATGATAAAGTATTAAATTTTGTCATGATCATCCTTTCATGTCAGTTGGCAATTATTTGGCAGAAACAAAATCACTTCAGCAGTGGACCATCTCTGCTCAGAAGCCTTGTTTGTGAAAAATATTTCTGTCAATGAAATGTTTTATCTCTTTAAAAAAGTGAATTGATATTCAAATAGTCATAAAGAGAATATTTTAATACTTTGATCCCATTAATTCATTTGGTTCTTGAAAATCTTGCTAGAATTTATGTATTAGCTCTGATATAGTTTAGAGCAATACCCCAGTACACATAATCATAAATACATAATGGTTTAGAATTGTATAATGAATGAATTTTTCTTAAAAAAAATTAAAGTCAGCCATTTTCTCAGAAACCTGGGCTTTTTTCCCCCACCAGCTGAAAAGTCTATTTTGTTTTGCTTACTTAGAATTTCATTTGAGACTTTATATTGCCACCTAGGGTTAAATTTTTACATGTAATACTCAAAAACACTGAAGTGAGATAGTGATGTTTGCTTTTATCCCTTCAGTTTGCTCCTGATGTCTGTTTCACAGTGCTGTAACTTGCACTGTCTGGGTAACAGAATTTTTGACACTTCATCTGTTTCCTCCACTTCTACAAACTATTTTCCTATTGTTCCCTCTGCTTTGTGTATTATATTCTTATATTTGTATGTTTGGGGGGTGTTTTTGATTTGTTTTCTATAAGTTTAAAAGTATATTTAGATATCCATGACCAAAGTGAATTTGTACAGTTTTTAGCTCTGGGTGTTGGTGGGGGGTTGAGTATTAGGAGGAGCAGCTGATCAGAGCTTCTTGTAAATAAGATAAGAAACCTGACAGCACATTTATGAATTTGGTTAAATATTTTCTCTTTTTAAGCAGGAGTCCTTATTCTTACACTTTTCCATTTAATTTCTGCTGACACTTTAGGCAAATGATAAAGTCACAGAAATTTTGTTTTAGTCTTAATATTTTTATAACTTGCAAAAGACTGCAACAATACCAGTTAGTAGATTTCAATTAAGACAATATTATAATGTCCTTATGGTGATTATTTATATATGTTAATAGTCTTTGGGAGCTTTTGTTTAGTCTTCCTTGTTTGTGTTGTAGTTCCTGTAATAAGGAATTCCACTGCACTACATACCTGCAGTGCTTGTTTCTGTTTCCAGAGAATCGAGAAGAATTTTTAGGTTGGAATGGACCTCTGGAGATTATCCATTCTAGCTTCCTGCTCAGGGCAGGTGAGCTTCTAATAAAGATCAGGTTGCTAAGAGCCATGCCCAGATAGGTTTTGAAAATCTCCAAGGATGGACAATGTCTCCCATGGCTTAACTGCCCACATTGCGAAGGGTGTTTTTGTTTATTTCACGCTGCAATATTCCTTGTGCTGCTTGTGTCCATTGCCTCTTTGTCCTGCAGGAGGCCTGGCTTGCTGGCCTGTTGCTGCCACTGGAGATGCTTCAGGAAAGCATTTAGGTAGATGTTGTCCTCCAGGCTGTCCAGCCTGGCTGCACTGACTCCTGCCTGGAGCCTGCTCCAGCCCTTACCATAGTCATGGTTCTCTGTTGGACTCACTGTACTTCATCTGTCTTGTCCTGGGAGGCCTGCAGGTGGAGGCAGTTTTTTAGCTTCGTGCTCAAAAGATGTTGGGCACAAGCCATCCTTTGGGCTGCTGCTGTCCTCCTGTTGCTGCTCCCCAGCGAGCCCCTGCCCCTCCTGGCCACGACCGCGGCGTTCGCTCGCGGGCGGCTCCGCTCCATCGGCGCTGCCGGTGCTCTCTGGGGGAGGCTGCCTGCTTGGCCGGGCCCCAGCCCATGCTCTCAGGGGTTTGCTGGCTCAGCCTTGTGCTGGGCTTTGGGTTTGTCTTTACTGAACATCTTTGGGCTTTTCTCAGGCCTTTCTCGAAGCCAATCAGGGTCCTCGTGGGCAGCAGCCCTTCCCTGCAACACATCTGCAGTCCTCACCAAGTTCCCTGTTTTCCTTTTTGCTCCTTTTTGCAAGAGATGCTGTTGAATACAAGGGTTTGTTACTGAAGATGTGCAGATTCTCCAGGATTAATTTGCTGTGCAATGACTCAGCACTCTGTGTGACATTTTGATATAAATATGGTTATACCTTTTTTGATGTACATTTTTTTTGAGGTTATAGCAGCAAACTGATTGAACAATTTCCTCCAGTATCTTTAAGAAATCATTTAAATTTTCTGACATAAACTGGATAAAGAGCTGCTTTTCCTTTCAAGATTCTTTGATGTGTTTAAATAAACAAAAAAAAAATCTCTCTTACTTTTATAATTATGTATCGATCTTAAGGAATACTTTCCTCTTTAATGCTGAAAAGGTATTTAGCTGTAATTTCTTTGAGTAATTGTTCCTGTTCAATTGTTGAGGTAGAATAAGTGGAATGAGCTGCAGCTGACACTCTGAAGGTACATGTGGCAGTAAAAATTGCAGTAATATTTTTCATGGGGCGGGAAATGTGGTTTTATTCTTGGCTCTTTTTGGAGTTGTGTCCTACTACTAATTTTGTTCTTGAGTGTTGAAAGCAGTACACTTGCCAGATAGTCTAGCTTTTATTTGGCTAAGGAACTGATAGTCTGCCCTGATATTAAAGCAAAATTTAGAATTGTTCAAATCATGTATTTTAAATAAATACCAAAAGAAGAGCAGTATGGCACATTCCTGCTTGCTTTTTGTGGCAAAGCAGCCTCACTGAACCATGGCAATTGTGGGAATTCTAGAAAAGAGAACTTGAAAAGTAATATAACTGGTTTAGTAGGAATTATTTACTCTTCAACAAAATACCATCTTTCAAATAATAACACTACTAATCACTATTAAAGACAAGGTTCAGGTTTGCATAGCAGTGTTTGTTACTCCAAAGCCCTAAATGAACAATAATCCTCAGATTTCCAAATGATACTGCCAAGTTTTCTATTTCTTTATATTTTTGGGGCTCTTTCACAATGAGGAGATTTCCTTTGGGCTGTTGGATTTGCAATTTCAGAAAAGAAAAGTGCTGGATTGTGGTGTCAGTTTTGTTGGGTGTACTTTTCTCTGCCTGCTGGGACTGAGTCATATTAAATTCCAACAAGGAATATGTTTGGGTTTCTTTTCTCTTTTTGTGCCCAAACTTTTAGCTTCACTCTCCCCCTGTTCCTAAATCAGGCTATGACATATGCACTTTTTTTCTGGTTCCTGTTTATTAGCTGTACACACAAAATTAATCAGTACTGTAATTTAAAGATAAGTAGTGAACATGCAAGAAGAAATTGAGTCTTTTTTCTGGACTATAATTTACTTATCCTGTCAAAGTATTATAATGGTTCTGATACTAAAAAATCATTTAAGCTGTAAAAATAGTTTGGTTGTGTGTAATCTTAAATGTTTTGTTTTCTTCTCAGGCTTTCAAAACAGACCAAAATCCTTGAAAGTGTTTGTTAATCCAAGCAGCCACAAAAGAGAAGCCACCCAGGTTTATGATGAAAAAGTTGCACCTCTTTTTAAACTTGCTGACATAAAAACTGATGTCACAGGTAAATTGCTTCAAAAGTATAGCTTGATCCTTTGTGAAACTAATACCTAGGGATGTGAGACAATTTGAATTTTCTGCTAATCCTTATATGCAAGAAGTGCATTTGGAACTCTAGTGAATACAACACAATATATTTTTATTTTGTCAAAAAGTGCCTTAGCAATTTATTGATTCAATATTTTACACCTCTAGCAATCAATACTAGTCATCTAGGCTTTTTCCTATGTCTGTTGTAATTGACTTGAAAAATTATCAGTCTCAGCTTAAACAAATTATAAGAGGTCTCATCTTGCAGTTACTCCTTAAACTTCTTATGAAATGACAGCTAGTTCAGGTTGCAGGCCAAAAATTATTCTGATAAAATCCAATCTAGCTGTGAGAATATAATAATGCAATAATGGTAGATGATAATTACCTTGCTAATTTTATTATCTGCATCTATGTATTTTTTTAACTATTTAGCCCACAATTTAAACTAAAATCAGTTGGAGATTAAAGACACATTAGAAGAAATGTGAAAAAGATTGTCTGTATTAGAATTCTGTAGTGATAATTTCTTAGCTACCCTGAAGTGAGAGGGAATGACAGCAGATTTATACAAGTTTTGATTCTGAAAGACCTGCAAGGCATGGATGATAGTGTGAACAAACTAATAATGCTGTGACATTAGAAATTGAACTTAGCCTTGTTTGATCATAATCTAAATATAAATTTAATATAAGTGGTAAATACAATTTGTAGAGGTTTCAGAAACATTTTTACTAGTGGAATAAAAACACTTTTAAGTTTATTTTTGAAGTATTTGTCTTTTAAATTTTAATAGGAAACTTCTGAGTTAAGCCAGAAAAATGTTTAATGGCCTGTCCCTTAAATAAGGTTATTTTGGGAGTGTGGAAATACTATTGTGCTTATTAGCTGCCTAACACTCCTCCTACAGGCAAAATGAGAAAACTACATTGCACTTTTCAATGCTGGTAGAGAACTAAATAATTAAGAATTACACATTACAAATGAAAGAGGGTGGTGGTAGGTGCTGAGTAAAAGTCCTGTCCACTGACACCCTGTTCTAATGAAACTAAGCACTTTATTTCAAGTGGATTGAACTGGGTTTTTTCCTCCTGTAATTGTTTTGAATTTTGTGAAGTTGGAGTGTGCATCTTGCTGGTCCCTCTTTTGGAGCATGGCCAATATTTACATAACTAGTGGTGTACAAAGGTGTATTAGGGACTGAAATTGTGAAGGCTTTTGTACAGTTTTTGCACTGAAGATAGTTTACATTTAGACTTTTCCACATACACAAATTTAAAATTCATTGAATGTGAACTTAAAATTTGTTGAGCACAAAAATTTTATAGCAGAATTGGACCTCTGAAGTGGCTTCTAGTGCATACAAAATACAAAATTTGCAGATTGCTAAAAACACCTCAGAGCATCAAAGATTGACAGTGGAGTGCTGAAAGACAGATGTCTCTTCAGCCAGTCTTTTACATTGGTAGCTGTTGCTTCCTCTCTGATCAGGCTTTCCAGATCTTATTCATCTTTGTAGCTTCTCTTGGAATAAACTTCTTGTGTCTTTAGAAGTTTGGAGTGGAAATATTCTCTCCTACCCAAGGACACAAACCAATCTAAAGATATGTATGCAAATAAATGAGTGCTGAAGTAACATTTGCTTTTTCTAATAATTTTAAAATTTTCTAGGGTTTTCTTTATTTCTGTTTTTCCTCAAATTACTTTGTGTGCTACACTGTATTAATTTCAGTAAAAATAACCAAAGGTCTTATGGAGTGGATTGTGTTTTGTTAGGTTTTTGGGTTATTTTTGTTACATGCAGTAAGCAAATCTCTGAAGTGCTTAGTGCACTAGAAAGTGTGAATTAGCAAATTTAAACTGAAGCAGTACTTTTAACTGTAGCTAAGGTGAAACAGTAGTTAAAATCTGGCCTTTTTTAAGAATTGGGCAATTTTTTGTGCTGCAGCTGGGATATGGCTGCTAGGATAACAACAGTGACTCTTCCACAAAAGCTCACTCCACTGTTGAGATATCTCCAAGTACTGGCAAATTTGATAATTGGAGCTAGTATTTTAGAAATACATTAGTATCTTGCAAAATCTTACATATAATTAAAGAAAAATAAATAAAGGAAACCCTGAGAGAATCCTAGCTTGTCTCACTTCTTTTCCTGTTTTTTACTCTTTTGCTTCCATTTATGCACACTTACAACTTGGACATTTAGGCAAAAATAACAACCCTCCCAAACTCCTATTTTTAGAGCAGAATCACAAATGGAAAAAAATAGGTGTGAGAATTGGACAAATAGCATTGGTTTAAATGTGCCATATGTAAATACCAACAGACAACTGGTGTTGATGCTGGATGAAAAAAATTGGTTTTAGTCTGTGACATGAGTGCCAGTATATTTAGGTGTCACATTTTGAAGTGTTGAACCAATTGTATATTGCTTTTTCTATGTGTAGAGGCCAAGCCCTTTGTTCTGGTTTGCTGTGTGGAGAGGGAGGTAAAATGTTTTTGGAGTATGTGTGACTCTGTTCAAGTGAGGTGCACCTTGGGTGTCCTTCCTTCAGAATGCTGTTATCTGACACTTAAGAACAAAATGTTCTTGGAAAAGGAAATCTTTCTAAATTATGCATTAGAAATAGTCAAAAAATCATTAAATAATATTTTTGTGATAATATTTTTACTAAATATGTGATCTGGATCCTTCTTCCTATTACCAAAATACATTGAGTAGGGTTTTTTGTTTTTCTCCCTGAATTGGAACAATGCCAAATATTCAAACACTTAGATTTTTTTCCAGCTATCAGAATGATTTATACATGCCCCTCTGGAGGTTGTCAAGCCTGCAGAAAACTTTTTTAGGCATGTTTTTTTATGTCTGTGTTGGATTTTTCTAGGTTTTTTCCTACTTGAATGATTCTCTATCATTGTTTTACCTCATTATTTTACTGCCTTTTTGTCACAATGTGTCAAAATAGATCCTCTGTCATTCTCTCATCAAATTGTCAATTTCTTGGAATCCCCCAATCTCAAGCCTTGAGCAGTTCTTCTACATAATTTCCAAACTTAAGCTATTAGATGCAAAGAGGATGGATTTGCTCTCAATCTGCCTAATGTTGGTAATTTTTACTGCCTTTATTGATTTCTCTGTAGACCTGAGCCCTCTTTATTTTCATGTCCTTGTTCTTTGAGTGAATTAATTCTGTAATAGTAAGCATAACTTACTTCACATTAGGAAAGCACTGAGCATGTTTCCTGTTACAAAATAAATCTTATTTACTGTTCCATTTTAATTAGACTGTACTCATAACTTTCTAAATGTCATCATGTTCATTTAAAAAGGCATGTAACCTGGTAACCAAGTCTATGTTTTCATGGGAAGAGTTTCTTTCACAGCTAAGCAAGGGTAAGATATTTGAACCTTTCTGCATTTTTGCATGATGCACATTTTCATTGGTCATTTGTCCCACAGCCTACAGATATTGATAAAAGCATAGCTCCCATTGGTAATGCAAAGCTGAATGTGGTAGCTGAAATAATGTGCTTTGATATTCCAGAGAGGCCCTGCATGGGAGTAAATTCTGTAAATAATTCCCAGAAGTTATTACAGTGGTAGGTGTTTCTGCAGCAAAATGATAAATCTCTGCCTTCCCTATAATCAAAACAACTCTAGTTTTTAATTAAGAATTTTCAAAACACCAAGCACTAGAACTTTGCTGGTACTGATTGTGGGATTTGAAAATATAGGCAATTTATGCAGTTTTTTTAGTGTGGAGTGTAAAAATTGGATCACTTCTATTTTGATTTTGTTTTCCTTGTTTTTTTAGGAGAAAAGATATATACACACTATATCCACACACATACCTGTGTGTGTGTATATATAGGAAGAGATAGGGGTGTTTTCAGTTCTTGTAAGCAGCCTCTGAGTAGTCTTTAGAAATACTGCTGGAACAGGTACAGATATGGAATGATTGTTTCAGACACCAAGACTAATAATTTTAGCAGTGTTTAGGGAACACTGGAGAAAAGCCTTGAACTATGCAAGCACCAGAGACAGACAAGCATGAAAGATTAATGTAATTTTGCATATAATGATGCACATTCTTACACAAAAAATCCATCTGCAAGTGTCATGTCAGTCAGCAAAAATCTTTGATGGGTGGCTGCAGCTGGGCTGTCTCTTCTGGCAAAGCTGCCCTAGAAAATGCTAAATGTAGTTATGGTGCTCTGTGCCATCTGTAGTATGCCAGTTTATCCTGTCTTCACTGGCATTTACAGTACTATATAGGGTATCAGCAAACACAGAGACATCAATGTGGAGTGACAGATTCATTTCCTCCAGAGGCTATGAACTCTGGTGTATACTTGTGCCACCTTCCTCTGTGTGTTATATTCTGTTGTCACTGGTATTTGGCTTGATTTCATACTTCTGTGTTTAACTCCTCTTATTTTTGATTTAGCAATTTGCATATCCTAACACAAAGGCAATTAAATTTGATTGATCCTGGAATAATTCAATCTTAACTGAGGATATGCTTGTTTTCCTGAAGTTTACCAACTATGTCAGTGCTAAAACTTGCATTTTCATGCAACAAACATCTTCTCAAATTTTCTGAATTTAAATGCATGAAATAGAAATGTATCTGATAGTAGCTGAATTTGAATGTTTGGCCTTTTAGCCAGCATAACTGTAAAATATAACTTCTCATAATTTTAATGCATTAATGATTTTAAAAAATAATCAGAACTGAATTACTCTGTGTTTCTCATGTTGGATAGGTAAAATAATTAAAACCCTTAAAAATTATTTAATCTGCTGATAAATGATGTTTTCCACAGTAACTGAATATGAAGGACATGCTCTCTCAGTGCTTAAAGAATGTGAACTGCAGGCATTTGATGGGTAAGTTGGTTAGTGACTATGAGTGTTGGTAAACCTCCTCATGTTATTTTTTATTTGTATTCCAGTCAGAATTGTGCTAGTGGGTATTTCATGAGTTACCCTGTTTCTCATAAATATGACACCTGGGAAAGTCAGTTTTCATTAAATATTTTGATATTTATTAATTACTGACAATAGAAATGTATCTTGGATTCATAAATAACAGTAGATAAAGAATAATGGTAAGTCAGAAAGCTCTCTGAAATATGCTTCATGAAAGGTTCAGTCTCTGTATTTGTAAGAATACAAAGATAAAGAAATAAACTGAAGCTTGTGACTTGCAGTAGTGAACTGGAAGTTTATATCTCAGTGCTTTCTGTAAGCAACACTCCTATGTGTTAATTCTTTGTCAAAGCTGTTTGTTTGTATGTATAATTTATTTTCTCTGATTTCTCCAGCTACCATTCTATTTTGAAAGACCCTAAGCATATGTCTCATATACTCTACCTTTTTTGCTATCCACTTTTTTTTAGGGACATGAATATTGAGGCACTTTGTCAGTTTGGCTTTTCCCCCTGACTTTGGTGACAAACAGGGAGACTGAATTTGTGATGCTGCTGGATTTTCCTATTTTGTGCAGAGACAGAAATAGACAATGTCCATGCATGTATTTCTTCCCTAGTCAGGAGCCTAAAGTATTAAGGATATTTAGGTTAGCCTGGGTTAGTCTTACCTCAGTAATAGTTGATTAAGAAAGTTGCATCTGATGGTTAAATAGAGTTTTTTCCTCTCAGAAGCCTTCTTCAAGGTCTCAGTAAAATTTATTTGCTAAAGCCTTTCTACTCCTTGTGCATAGCAGGTTCTCAGTGATTAGTGCTGGAATCCCAGGTGCCTCTGCCTGCAGAGATGGTACCTCTATTTCCAGCCAGAAAGGCAACTCCTGATGATTAATGCTAAAATAAAAAATAATCAAAATTAGCAACGTTTTCATGTTATTCCTTGGGCTCTTTATCTAAACAGCTCTCCAAAATCAGAGGAAAATACATCTGTTTTCAAAAGTTTTAACAATGAGAAGACAATCCCCACACAAGTCCTTCTGAGTATACAGTTTATCAGAGATTAACCTGTTTTGCAACTGTGACAGAGAATTTTAAGCCTGGGAATAAACAAAAAATGAGCCAAAAGACAGGTGATGACTCCTGACTGAGCAGGAAGAAAATGTGCTTCAAACTTTTGCATTCTATTCTTTAAACTATATATTGTATTTTTTTATTTAATGTGGCAGTGTTTAGCTAGATAGAGGAAACATTCCTAAAAACTGGAGATTAAAAATCAGCTTGGAAGTAATAATAGAAACTGAAGAAAAATGTTAAAGAACAGGAGGTAATTGAATTTAAATGTTTAATAACAGGAATAGCATAATGAGTTTTTTCTTATAAACATATGACCAGTTTTGCCTGGTTGAATTATTGGACATAGTTTCACAATTGCATTCATACAGATTTATGAAAAGAATATAATTTAAGTGAATTCCTCCTAAAGTAACTCTGACACTTCTGTCATAAAAGCTTGGAATGTATTATTAGTGTTCTTACCATTAAAATATGTTTACTAATTTGGAGAATCGCTGTAATGTGTACTTAAATAAACAAAAACAAGGAAAAAAAAAGTTTGCTGTAACAGAGCTTTTACAGACAAATGCATTCCTCTCTATAGCCACAGCAGGTGGGAGTTTAATTACGTGCTCCAGAAGCAGTGATTAAGTACCTTTGTGCAAAGGATTGCTGGCACTAGGATTTTAAACCTTGCTAAATCCCTCAACTGCCTGCATAGAGTGTGAAAATAGCTGTTTTCAAGTGTTTTTATTTATTTTATTGTAATATTTGGTGAGTTATTATTATAAGGGCAATTAAAAGGCACTGGAATGTTTGTATGGGTCAGCACTGAAAGATGTAAAGAGCTTTCCCAATGAGTCACTTAAACATGTGTTTGGTTCTTCCATGAGATCAGATTATGTGCATTATGTGTGGTAAGGTAAGAAACACTTTGTAAGTTCTTAAATATATTTACTCCTACTCAGGCAGGAAGCAGAAATAAGAGTGCTTAATTAAGGAATACTCAGGTGACATTCACTGATGTGACAGTGAAGGCCAAGCTTGTTGTTAAAGAAGGAATCTATTTTAGCTTTTTGAAATATCATTGTGTATGTGGTGTGAGGTAGCTGCCTTGCACTTTTGTGTTCAGCTCTGGAAGAGTTTGTTTGGAACAGTCTGGCATTTCTGTTTTGTAACAGGGTAGTTTGTGTTGGTGGAGATGGATCTGTCAGTGAAGTTGCTCATGGGCTACTCCTCAGAGCCCAGATGGAGGCTGGGAAAGACACTGACTTTGTATCCAAGCCTGTCAGAGCACCGGTTCCTCTTGGAGTGATACCAGCAGGTGAGAATGAAAGGTACTGTTACTTGCTAAAGCTTCAGTTACATAAGAGAGCTAGTCAATAAATGTCCTGAATTAGTGATTTATATTGATTGCAAATGACTTGATTTTAAATTGTAATGATAATTTATAGTAATGGCACAGATGAGCTCTTTGCCTGAAGGGAGAAGCTGAGAAAGAATAAAACTAAAATAATTTTTAGCTGATCCATACAAGATCAAGTTTCACCCTTATTTCCTGACAGAAATTATACCAAATGAAAACTTTGTTTTCTAGATTTCCCTTTCTTGCATCACCAGTTTTCTTGGCAGAATTCTCAGTTGGATTGATGCTTAAGGTCTGTTTTAAAATAGTGTCCCAGAAATACATTTTGTGCATTAAATTAAAAAACAAAAAGTACACACAAAAACTACTTTCTCTCTTCTTAGTTTTTCAGACATGAAAATCTCTCTCTCTTGAAAAGTCTACTCTATTATTACCTTGTATCTTGTGGTGTGGTTTTGTTTGTGATGGAGGTGTTTCTGTGTCCCTTCTCCTCACAGTTTTTGTGTTTTCCCTTCTTGGAGTGTAGCTTTGCCCAGCTGGAAGCTTTAGCAAGAGCTGCTGTGGTTTAACCCCAGGGAGAGCCCAGCCCCACACAGCCATTCACTCACTGCCCCACCAGTGAGATCAGGGAGAGAATCAGAAGGGTAAACGCTGGAAAACTCTCGGGTTGCTGAGATAAAGACAGTTTAATAGAAAAAGCAAAAGCTGCGTGCACCAGCAATGCAAAACAAGGAATTCATTCCCTGCTTCCCATGGACAGACAGGTGTTCAGCCATCTCCATGAGAGCAGGGCCCCATCACACATAACAGTGGCTTGGGAAGACAAATGCCATCGATTCAAATGTCCCACCTTTCCCCCATTTTATATTCTGAGCATGGTGTCATGTGGTCTGGAGTATCCCTTTGTCCAGTTGGGGTCACCTATCCTGGCTGTGTCTCCTCCCACACTTCTGTGCATCCCCAGTTTCCTCACCAGCATGACAGTGCAAAAAGCAGAAAAGGTCTTGGGATTGTGTTAGCTCTGCTCAGCAATAATGAAAACATCTCTGTATTATCAACCCTGTGTTCAGCACAAATCCAAAACACAGCCCCATATTAGCCACCTCAAAGAAAGTTAACTCCAGCCCAGCCAAAACCAGCACAAATCAGTACAGTCAGGATTGATTCTGGGCTGGTTTATGAATTGCTTCTGTTGAAAAGAAGAGAGGTATTTTTGCATGAACACTACTCTCTGGTGTGGATGTTTGCTAAGACTACTTGACATAGTTTCTCAGATGTTTTTAACTAGTGAGGGAAAAATGCCTACAGCCAGCAAAACAGCAAATCACTTTTTTTAGTTTTCTACAAAAGAAAAAGGAGCACATCACTTTGAACTGAGCAGGCAGATTTTTAAATGCTTTGACTTGGTTTGCACACATAGAAGCCACATTAGTTGCTTGTAAAGCAGCAATTACATTAGCTTTTTTTCTGGTTAAAAAATCCTTGGTAAAAGAGACAGCAGTGCAAAGACATGACAGCAATGAATTTGAGTACAGAATTTGGGCCATCACTTACCAGCTCAGTTACTCTGAATATCTCGATGGTGCTGAGACAGAATCTCCCCAGCAGCTGACTCCACGTCGTGTGTGGGTCACTGTGAGTCAGAGTCGGTGCTTAGTCTGCTCAGTTCAAGACAAATATGTCATGATCAAAAAAGAGCTGTAAACCCAAAATAATTCCATATGGTTTCTTACACAGAATGGCACAGATTTTGTAAAAGAGGATGAGAACAATTTATACAATGATATTGTGAGAAATACTAGTAAGTTCTTAAAAATAATCTGTTGTTTTTTTGATTTCCATATTGCTGATATTCCATGAGATAGTCAGTTAGTAAGCAGGTAAGTGTGATGCTTGTTCTCATGAGGATGCAACTCTGGCCAGTTAACTTCTTTTTCCCCACCAGAAATCCATTGTACAAAATTACTGAGATTTCTAGACAAGTAGAAACAGTAACTGTATTACAGGAGAGTATTATGTGGGTGGCTTAAAATCTGGTTTTAGCCTCTGTAATAAGTAGTTAAGACAGCATTTTGAACTTTCAATCATCATGATGGGAAGGAGATGCTCTTGAAACAATTTACCTCCTGAAGAGAGAGGTCCAGAGGGGAGTATGTTTTTACTGAAATACTCTACTGAGCTGCCTTATTGTGGTCCAAATCAAATGGATGAGATGTGGGGAAGCCTGCAGTTGTAGTGCTGGCCATTAGCAAGAGTGTTTGTTGCTATGGGAACAACTGCTAAGAAATTGTACGGAGGGAGAAACAGAGAAAGGGGAGGGGGAACTGGAAGGACATTAAAAAAGCTATCCAGTTGTTACAGAACAAGAGACAATCTATATCTGATGCCTGTAAACCTTTTGGTACAAAGTGGTTCATTTAAATAAATTCGTGATTCCAAATTAATTCAGAAAATAAAATATTACTGAGGGACTGTTAATTTCTGTGATATTTCAGGCAAAGGACCAAAATGTTGGTGCAGTTTTCATCAGAATTTTAGCTATGCTTGACTAGGAAGTCATTACATCACATTTATCTGTTTGGATGGGGGAGACATTAACAGCCTTATGAATATTCATGTCGTCTGGTTAATTAAGTTAATTGTACTGCAGAAGTGCTTGCACTTCCAAGGACAATTTTTTTCTCTACAATTTCTGTTTGGTACCTTCATCAGTCATGCTTTACATGGCCTGCAGATACTCTGTTCTTACTGAGATGCTTTTGCACTTTTGGTAGGAAGGAGCTGGTAGGAAGTTGTTTGTAATGTCAGGAAAACAGGTTGATATTTTGAACAGAATTACGTTTTTGGAGTAATAAAATCTTCTTTGTTTCTGTAAAAAAAAAATGCTGATGAGAAAGATGCTGGAAATGTATGGATGAAACCTTTTCACATTAAATTGAGTAGCTGGAGTGAGAACTAAAAATGTGACTTACTAATGTGTGAGGGGTGCAAGTCATGGGCATCAAAGGGTTTTAGTCTCTGAAGTAACATGATCGTGTTCAGGGGAACAGTTGTTATTGGTAAATAATATCTTGAGCTTGCATAGGGGAAAACAGATTACTTGGGAGTATGAATAATGGCATTAAAACCATTATTACTGAATCACATTTAAATCAGAAAAGCTCATATTATTGTTTTTGTATAACTTTTAAAGTTTTTGCTTTGTTTATGGGCTGTGTGTTTTGGGTTTGCTTGTTTTGGTTTGGGTTATTTTGTCTGGCATCCTGTTTGTATAGCACTTTATTCAGTCATTATTGGGATCAAAAATGCTGCTAGGCATGTACTAAGTGGAGTTTTTAGAGAATATGATGGTGCTTGCTCCCACAAAACTGGCCTTGGCCTAGTTCTTCAGCTTGTGCAGGGGTGGATGTGGTACTTGGGTTTGAACACAGAACTTGTTTTATCTTCCTCGGAGTCGTAAAAGGGTGGGATTTTGCTTTGTTTACTTCTGCAAATGTTAATGAGCTCCAAAGATTTAAGAGGAGGATGCAATTACTTGTGCCTATCCTGTTTAGTAGGAATGAGATTTAAGTCTCATTAAAGTCAGTTTGAAGATTGGTACCGACTTCAGCTGTGGTCGTTTGGTATCTTGCTGCCATCTGCATTGATAAATTACTCTTAAATGAGGATTGCAGCTTAAACTCATAGCAGGCTTGATCTCCCAGACTGTTCTGCCTTGTGCTCTTTTATTAGCTTGATCTTTAGTGAGAAGGGAAGTATATTTTCAGAATAACAACTTCCCTGTTTGCACATACAGGAAGTAAGCATGATTTGCTTGACTTGTAATGATTTACTGCTTGTGTGTGTGTGTGATTTCCTTTGTTTTGGAGAGATACCTGTACACAGTTGATAAGAGTTGTGTAATTCTGACTGAAGGAAATATTTGAGTATTTTTGAGTTTCATCCTTAGCTACCTTCACTAGCAAAGCAGAATGAGTTGGGTCTGGAAGTTAAATCCATGAAGTCATTCAAACATGAAGTAGTGTTGGGCATATACTTGTAGCATTCTGTGAAGAATTGCTTTTTAGATCAAATGTAGGGGGTTTTATAGTTTTTGGATATCTCTTACCTGAATAGATGTACCTCCCTTTCTTCCTGTAGCAGGAGCTCAGAGTTCTTCTCTCTGATGTCATGGCAGCTTTCCATGAAGTCCTGAGTTACTTTCAGAGCTCTGAGGACTTAACAGATGATCTGTGAGATTCCCAGTTATCTTAAAAATTTTTATTTAGAGAAACTTTTATTGAATTGTTCATCCCTTAATCAGTGATATGAAGAAGTCACTGTTCTGCCTGCTTGGTGGCAGACTCTAGTGCTTTATTTTCCAGAGGTGAGCTCTTTGGCTCTGCTGCTTGGCTAAGTAATGCCAGAAATGAGACAAATTGATATGAAATTTTCTAAAAGCTATATTAATTTAGGAAAGACAACTTTGTTCCTTCTTCATGATTTTAAAAGTAAATTTATGTTAAAAGTCAGCTGACGCACAGTATTTTATGATCTAGGCATTAAAGCAGAAGGGCAAAATTTACATAAATATCTCTCCATGTTTCTCACCCAGGTAAAGTGCCTTGACATATCAATCACCACCAGTCATGGCCCCTCAGAACTCTGCTGCTTTCTTTTACAAACTGGTTTTCCACTCTCTCTTTCAACTCTGTGCTGACATTGCTGGGTTTTGTCTTTTTCTTCTGTTTGCCACCTGCTTTACTCCCTGCCTTGTCTGCAGATGTCCTCTCCTCTCCTGTCTGGTGGCTGCTGGGGCGGCTGCTGCCCCTGTGCAGGCAGTGACAGCCACAGGGGATGGGTCACTTGGGGTGCTCTGAGTGCAAGTTCACCTCTTGGTCACATTCTGCCTTCTCTGTTTCTCAGCCAGGGAGGAGGTCTTATCTGTGAAGCTGATGTTCAGTAATTAATTTTTATTCACTCTTCCTTCTAAGAATCTAAAATGTAACCTGCAAGAAGGACAGCAGCTATCTTTGAGTGGATCTAGTATCATCTGGCTTGGAAAATGTACAGTTTTACACTGTCTGGGTATTATTTTACCAACCTAAAAATATTCCCCTAATACATCTTATTAGATAATCTGCCTTGTAGTTCCTTAGTACAGCACTTGGAGGTAATTATTAAGGAGATAATGAAAAACCCCAAACAGGCAGTATTTTAAAAAGCTTGTTTCTCCCCCCCCTTTACTTTTTATGGCACTTATGAATGAATTTGCAGAGAAGGTTTTATAGACCTATGGAAGTTTTAAAGATTGTAATTTAACACTGTTCAGCATTTCTGTTGTTAACAAGACAGTTTATGGGGAGGCTTTATTTTTTTGAAAATGCAGTAATTAAAAATGCTGTGTATATTTGTTCTTGCTATTCTGTGTCTCTCCTGTTTTTACAGCAGGTTGTGGTTACTTTTCCAGGTACTACAAATATTTTGGCCCATACACTCTATGGTATTAAACATGCAGTGACTGCAACATTGCACATTGTAATGGGTAAATATTTTTACATTCATTACCAGATTTTAAATAATAAAGCAGCATGTAGAAGTCTGTCATAAGTTGCTGAGTAAAGGCATAGCATTTTGGTGTCTCACTGTAAACTATATTGTAAGGCTTTTCAACCCAAATGATTCTATCCTGGTTTTAGCCCCAGGTGCATTGCTTTTAAATAATACCAATTTCTCTAAGAAAGCTTTATTCATAGAAAAAACTGTATCATTTGCCACTGGGTCTGCACAATAAATTGATTTTGAATGTGAAAATGTAATTTTACTAAAAGGGAAAACTAGGTTGCTAGTGCAGACCTTATTTTTGGGTCTTAGCAAATAGCAAGTACTTAGGCAATGTTAATATTACTCTCAATGCAGTCTTTCTTTAGAACTTTTTTTTTTAAATTAAAAAGAAAAGAGAAAAATGGAGAAGGTCCATCTTGAGTATCTCTTTTGTTGGTCTTGCAGTCTGCAGTAGAAGAGCCTTTGCTCTATTTCTCAAGTAGTAATACAAGCCCTTTACAGGGAAAATCTAAACCTGTATTTCTTTAAAAAATCAGAGACACTGAATCTAATGGAAAACGCCCAAGGTCTATTACAGAAAAAATGTATATATCCTATCTTGAACAGAATTAAGTGTTTATATTTTATAACTGTAAACATGACTACATTTAAAAGCTATATTTAAGAGTTCCCATATGTCCTTCAGTACAATGTTCAGTTATTACATATATTTGGTGAAATGGTTGCAGAGATTTATGCAAATATTAGTGATACTACCTTTTCTTTGGTACTAGTTGTTGCAAATGTGCACAGAATTAAGAGTCAGACCCTTTGCAGCCATATGAAGTAGCCAAATGTTTTACCATAGCTTTTACATTTTCAAGCATCTGAAATATCTGCTTTGATACAGTGTTAATTTTATCTAGAGTGATTCTGGGTTCAGTTGATAAAACTTCATTTCCTGGAGAGAGAGGAGTCGGGAGGGTTTTCCCCCCCAGCTAAAGTTTGATGTAAAAGAAGTGGTAAGCTGTGTGTCATTTGAAATATAGATGTTATTTTTCTTTCTGTTCTCCATCTGTGCAATTTTAGGGCACCTCCAAGCAGTAGATGTGTGTACTTTCAGCACTCCAAGCAAGCTGCTGCGCTTCGGGTTCTCGGCCATGTTCGGCTTTGGGGCGAGGACTTTGGCTCTGGCCGAGAAGCACCGCTGGATGCCCTCCAGTCAGAGGAAGGATTTCGCTTTTATCAAAACCCTGGCAGATCTCAAGTATGCCAAGAGATGTTGCTCTAGTATTTCCCATTTTCTTGAGGGAAGTGCAATAATTATTGGGATAAAACTATAGACAGCAGTAGTTTAGCTGTCTTAATTGCAGGCAGATTTAACTCAGATGTGATGTATATCCCTCTTACAAGTTAAAGAGGAGATGAGTTCTGCACATTCAGAATCTCCTTAAAATCATCTTATCTTTGATAAAAGTCTGTCTAACAGTCAGAATATTGGTTTACATCATAGTAAATGTCCATACTTTTCTAGGCCAGAAGAATGTGAATTATCATTTCTCCCTCTACAAATTCCACAGGAAGACGCTCCTGAGAAGGACAGGTAAGTAAAACTGAGTCAAGATATTCCAAAGCTAAAATAATGTGTCTTTGAAGAACAAAGATTCTTTCCTTTATTCAAATTTAATTAACAGGTGATATAATATTAAAAAAAAATATTTATTTTGACAACTGCGAACTTGTACACATTGTAAAGTGTTTCCTGTAGACTGTTATAGAGGATTTTGTTACAAGGCAATCTTCCACTCAGTATTATTGATTTATTCAGTTCCACTAATATATTACTTTTTTCTAAAGTATGTGTTGCTTAAATGTGCAAAAATTACTTTAAGTTTTTAACCTACATGTTTCCACCCTTTCAGAAAGAAGAAAGAGAGAACTCAAAAAGGTGAGTTTCTGCTTTTAGGATTTTCTAAAAGTGAACCATGTCTGATTAACTGGAGTAATATAGAATTACTCTGTTATATTTAGGTAGCAAGGATCAATGGCAGAAAATTCAGGGTCACTTCCTGAATGTGAGCATTATGGCAATCCCTTGTCTGTGTTCAATGGCACCAAGAGGCTTGGCACCTAATACGAGGTCAGTATGGGTTTAGAGAATTAGTCATGTCTATAAATTCTGACATCTTACCTTAAGACCTTGGCTTTTCCGAGAATATGAGCCTATGTTTAGGTAGTCTAGTCCCTCTGGACTGGGGGAGGGAGCATAGACTGCAGCAGACTCGATAATCCCAGGAATTGTAATCAGTTTTTGGATCAGGCAAATAAGGTCAAGCAGTCTAACTAGAATTATGAGTGGATAATTGCTGTGATTAAATTAGTTGGCAAGTCTGACTTAAGTAGTAGTCATCGAGCAGTCATCTGTCATAGGATTTGGCTTTATGGGGAAACTTCACCCTTAGATTTTATTTTATTTTTTCAAATATAAAAGTGTCCCTTGTCTACTGCTCTACAGCCAGCAAAAATGAAATAAGAGTCTTTCTCATGCTATTAAGGCCTAAAATTCACACTTGTCTTTTTCTTACTATTATTTTTTGCTTTGTTTCCCTCAGAACTTGAGAAATGCAGCTGCTAGATGCAGGGTTTGGGGAAACAAAGGAGTATGTAACCTGGTTGTTGACATGGACTCATTTTGCCTTTAGCTTCTTGTTGAGAGCTTGCTTTGTGGTGACCAAAACAGTTCTTAGGTGATAAGTATTTGTACCTGTTGTGTCCAGTTGGCAATTGAGCAGAATAGCAAGTACAAACTTTGTAGTATGTGAAATACAGAATGCTCCCTCGAAGAAGAATGGAGAGACTCCTGTGTGTGCATGAATGTGTACCAAAAAACCCAGCACTGAGGAAAGTTGATGTCTCTTCTGGTTCATTAGATTGTCATTGGGTGAAATTAGAGCAGAATTGATGAGGGATTTTTCTTCAAAATTACTGGCTTGTCTAGTAGAATATGACTTCTTGGAAACAATGTAGAACCAAATAATTTGTGATTAAACTCTTAATGAGGAGTTTTCTTTGCTTCCAGGATGCTGCGATCTCATTCTCCTCAAGACAGTGCTCCAGTGCTGTCCCGTCTTAGGAACTTTGTTCTGCATTTAGTGTTTTTTACATTCCAGTCAATTGGAAAATTCTGATGAGAATTTTAGCTTTGCTTTCTCTTCCATCTGTTCTGCCCCCTTTCTCAGTGACAGGGAACTTTGTGAGAACTCCATGCAATCATTGCAGGTTTGAACGAGCCAGTTTCTCATGTGGTGTCACTGCTCAGTGGATTTCCCTATTTTTTTTTCTATAAGAGCACCCCTTGTTCTTTCATCTCTTTTAAAAAATAATCTAAAAGTGTGGTCAGCTAGTAGAGTATGAAGGGTAGACTCAAACAGGAGCTTCCTTTGTCATAGTAAATGGCATATCGACTGTAAGTCTTTTCAATATGGGAAACAAAGATGTGGCACTGATTGTTGGAGACTTGAGACCCACTATGGAGGGAACTCATCTAGGTTACTTCTCTCCAGTTTCCCCTAGAGGTTTCTGCCATGTGAAGACATGGATAGTGGGATGCAAGCTTTGGCTGCTGCTGTAACACCAGTTACACTGGTCTAAATCTGCAGAATCATGTCCAGATATATTTAACTGTCTGTGCTGTGAGCCCTGTGGGATGTGTTTTTCACAGCATAGGTGTTGTGCTTCACTGCAGATGGGGCTTTCTAGAGAACAGTGAGAATCCTTCGTCATTTCTGAAGATGAAAGGCCCGAGTTCTGAGTGCCCAGGAGTCTGCTGTGCCCTTTTATTGAAAGAAATATGATAAGGAGGCAACTTTTTAAATGTCATCATCACCCTTTCCTGAATCAGCAAAGTACTGCTGTTTATGTAACAATCACCCTCCCAGATAGTGCTGCTGCCATAGTCTGAGAACATTCCTGATGCAGCTGTTCAGTAGCTATCTGAATTATCACTACCAGTGCTGTTTGGCTGGAAGTAATTTTTTTAACACTCTTAAGATATTCTCCAAACATAAATGCTGAATATGTAAATAAATATATGGATGCATAGATGTGCAGAAGATAGGAAATACACCATGGCTTTCCAGAAGGCAGTCTCAGCAGGGATTGCCATGTTCACCAGATACTCTTGTTGAACACTGATTTGCCTCTATAACTCAAATAGGACTTAGGCATGGTTACATGGATATTCCAGTAGTTGGCTTCTGTGTTCAGGCACATTCCTTTAAGGAATTGACACTGACTCACTGTCTGAGCCCAGTTCTCAAAGATGCTAAAATACTGAGTGGTGACTGGATACTGAGAGCCACTGAGCATCTGCACTGTGGGGGCCCTTCTTGTTTAACCTCTAGTGCATGACTGTTTCATCTCCTACAAAATTCTTAGTCCTTAACTTGTTTTGTGAAATGTATAAATAGAACTGTACTAAGAGCTGCTAAGAGTGTGAGTAGTGGCACAGCTGAAGATGGCAGCCTCTGTTGGGGTGTTTATGGCACCCATCTGCACTGGGCCGGTGCTGGGGGGGCTTCCATGCACCATGGCAGTGTTTTCTGGTACAACTCTGCCTCACAGCACTTATTGCAATTGTTGTACTTTGCTGGAGAGAAGTGTAAAAGGAGAAATTTGTGATCCTCAATGTTTAAAAACCATCTGTTAAGTAGAAAAGCAGGGGTTTCTTAGATTATATGTGCTGCATTCAAGAAATTATGGATATTGATAAAGGACTACAAGTTATTATTGCAAGGTATGTTATGAATATATCAATGCTAAATAACTTCTGTGCATAATTTATATTGATCTGTGGGGTTGGGGTCAGCTAAAGGATTTGAAAAACCATTGAGACTATCCTTTTAATTTACTCTTGTAGGCTTTTAAAAAAATTTTCATGTTTAATGTAGGCTATTGAAGAGGCTGTTATACTTCCAAATAAATGAATTATGATTTTGGTCTGCTTTTCAGGTTGAATAATGGAAGCATGGCTCTTATTGTTGTACAAAATACTTCTCGAACAGAGTTTATAAAACATCTGAAAAGATACACCAGTGAAAAAAATCAGGTACCTTAAATTTCCTTCTGGTGATTATAAAAAGAACAGTTAATCGTGAAAGTAGACAAGCTGCAAGAGTTAATGTTAGCATCCTCATAAGGAGACTTAGCTTCCTGTCAGAATACATTAGCCCCTTTTTATCTGATTTTTTTCTTTTTTTAAATCACTAGACTAATACAGATTAGCCTATTTCAGTCCATCTGTTGTGCTTTAAATTGTGTTTGTGTTGTACCATAGTTTTATGGGTGTAAAGCCGTTTCACCACAATAAGAAAATGCATGCTGTGCCTGAATTCTGTGTAGTGCCAGAGATCAAGAATGCAGAACTGGGGGGGGGCATCATGTAACTGTCAGAAATGGGTAAAGTTGGTAATTTCAGCAGGTCACAGCCTGCTGTGCTGGTAGCAGTGGGTTGTGGGCATTGATTTTTAGCAGGTATGCACTCCATCTAGTTAGGAATGTTTGCAGAACTGCATTTCAAAATTGTAGTTGTTGCAGTTATTGTTCTGTCTTGGAAAAGAAAAACTGAAGCATCAAACACTGCTCTTACTGCTGTCTGAAGCCCCACTGCATGGCCCAAGCACACTGGAACTCATTCACATGCTCTGGGATTATGTGAAATCACTTTACCAGGAGGGTTTGTGTTTGAATTCATCTACAGTCAGGGAGTTTGGGGGAGAGATGGGTGACAATTCCAGATGACAGCACTAATGGCTGAATTGATGAAATGCTTTAAGCTTTCCAGTTATGCTTTTGGAGGGAGGCCTTGCTTTTCTCTCTGCCTCTGTAGTTACAAATCAGACAAGGAGATGTGGGCCCTCCTTTAAGCTTAAGACTGTTTTACTAGAATTCTAACTAGCCTGGTTTAGGACAAGATTACTGGTAATGATCCACAGAGCACAGGAAAAAGTCTGCTTGGACTTTCACATATTTTGAAAGTATTTGGTATGTGCAAAATACACAGATTGATTGAGTCCAATGTGGGAATACAAGTGGAACACTACTATTTTTTTCTGAGGCACTATTTAGAATAAAAACTCCACATTAATCTATAAATGCTAGCTAGGATATGTATTGATTCATGTGGTCAAAGCTTGAATTGAATTTTCCCACTTAGGACAAAAAAAACAGCCAGCTTTTTAATTTCAAGTAACCCATTTTGTTCTAAGCTACCACCTGTATCTTTCGTCTTCATTTAATGCCTATCTGTGTTTGGTTTAGTTCAATTTTCCCTTTGTTGAGACCTACACAGTTCAAGAAGTAAAAGTACAACCAAGGCTTAAAAGTGGACCTGATGCCAAGGAAAACGTGTGTGTGAATGCAGAAGGAAATTACCCTTGGAATATAGATGGAGACTTAATGAAAGAAGCATCAGAAGTTCATGTTCGGTAAGGTTAAATATCCCAGTTAGGGACCATATACCCATAATCAGTGCTGCAGTCTTAGAGGTGTTACATCTCTGTAGGGCACAGATGGCACCAGAGTTGGGTGTTTTAAATCTCCTACAGTAAAACTGCTGCACACAGCTGGGCCTCTGCCTGGCTGCCTTGTGTGCATCTTTGGAAAGCTTTGTTGTAACTCACATGGCCTTTCCATCCTGGTGCTTCTTCAGCTTCCAGTCCAGTTCTCTTCTTTCTTGTTGCTTTACTACTTCTTGTTTCTTCCTTCCTGTTACTTTCCCCTTCCATTCCTTGGAGGAGAACAGATGTATATAAAGTGTCTCCATGAGGAGCTCCTTTTGGGATGAGGATTCCTACTTGGAAAGCAGCATGTCTAAGGTTAAGAAAAACATGTAGTTCTCCAGTTGTGGAAAACTTAATGCTGCTTGAGAACAGTTTCCATATCCAGCATCTAAGAAGGAGACTACAAATACATAGGAAATGGGGGGATTATCAGTGGAATTAAGTGGGCAGTGGCTCTCATTTTTCTGCAGTGCACAGAGGATTAGTTGAAGGCACACAGCTCAGAGGAAGTCTGCTATGTGAAATAAAAGGCAGATCATGTTGTAGGATATATAATATATTCTTCTAAAGATGATCCTCAAAATGTAAAGAAGATTGTCAAAATGTAATTCACCCTGATTTATTTCCATATAAAAGCTCATACTTACTTGTCGTCCCCAGCCTCAAAAAGCAGCAAACCCCTTGAAGGAGTTGATGACATTTGATTGATAAAGTTTGACTTCCTTGCTTCACAGGGTGCATCCTCAGCTTATTGATCTCTATGGAGTGAACACTGATGACCTGGAGAGTTCCCCAGCAACGTGCAACTGCATCTAGGAGGGACACACTGGAAATTCTGTGCTAAAGAATCCTGTTCTCACCCCTATGCACAGCTTTGCAAGGTGCTGGACTTGTCCTGATGTCAGTTGCAGAGAAGCTTAATTGGGTTGTTTGTTCTATTTCTGGGTTTAAATTCTTATTAAATTATATATTTTTATCAGGGTCTATTTTACCTGAAGCTGTTAGACTTTAACAAGAAAAAATGAAAATTGCTTATACTGGTCTCTTACAAATTCAGGGTTTGAGAAGTGTCCATCAGAATAGAAGAAATTTTTTTTTCATTAGTCTAGATTATTTTAGAATGAGATACTTCTAAGTCTGTTGCTGCTGCTATCCATGTTATCAGGTAACTCAGTTCACTACAGGGAAGAACCATACCTCTACTCACCAGCTCTAGTTGAATAGTGGGGGCAAAATAAAATTTATGCATTTATTTTTTTAATCAAGTACTTCTATTTCTAGGTAAGATTTTTAATGTTGCCTTAATATATTTGCTCTCAAAATGTTTCTAGTCAAATAATGTAAGAGAATATGCTCATGTCCTATATAGATTTCCTTTGTTAAAATGTATTTTAAAAACCACTCTTTGTATAAAATTAAATTTTTATAATTTCCTTGTAGGGCATGAACATAATTTTTCAGTGTTTGTTTTTTTGGTAATTTACTTAATATTGAATACAGTTATTTCAGAGGACAGCATGTTAAGACTGTATTTTTTCTGGGAACTGGCTTCCTTTGAGATGAAAAGTAGCAGACCATGTTTTTCCATCTGCAGGGCTGTGGATAACGAGTGTTTTCCTCATCACTCCTGTAGGAGTCTCTCAGAAGGCAGTGCACAAATAATGGTGTAAAAGCTGCACTGTGTCAGGGCATGAACAAGTTGGTTTAGGTGCTTTCTTCAGGAAGCACTCGAGTGTAATGTGAAATCCAGTCCTTGGATGATGTTGCTAAATCAAGGGCTTGAGTCTTTACAAGAGAGCTATAGCTACTATGATTTTAAATAGTTGTAAAAATTCTTATCTGTGATAAATACACAGGACTAACTACTGCAGATGATGATTTGGATCCTAAAGCCAAGCTGTTACCTGTTGAAGTCACAGGGAACAGTCTCCAGATAAAATTCATACTCCGTCCTATCAAATATTTTTAACATGCTAAGTCAATTCAAACTAAGCTTCTTCAAGTTGTCTAAAAAGGCATTCCAGCAACATTTAGTAGATTTAACTGTTATTTATTAATTGAAATTTAACAAAAGAATTGAACTTGCAGAACAAACAGCATTCATGTGTTTAATTTGTTTGGGTTTTTCTTTAATAAAATGCAATCGAGTAATGTTTTATAATCTTGCCACCATCAGGACATTGTACATTCACTTTTTGTCAACCTGGTTTGAAAAAGCTTCATAATTTTGCCTCATATCCTATGAACAGGCAACCAACATTTACATGTTAACAATCAAATCTGAATAGAATGTGTACAATTTCCAAGGCATCATAATCACATGTACTGACTTATGTAAACTATTTCAAAGATAAATAAAATGCTTTGGTTTCACTTCCTTGCATTGATTGTACTCAAAAGAACATGAATGCTTCTTCCAGTATTTGAGGTATATTTTTCACAGTATGCTGTAATGTCAAACTAATTTCTGTTCAAAAGTTTTTTTGGGTAAAGTGCAAAAATTCACTAAAGCCATGTGGAAGGTAAGCATTTTTTGGTACAGTTTCATAGACTTGCAAGAAAGTATTTCATTCTTGACATACTTTATTTTGACTTTTTAAAAAAATATATGCACATTCATTTGTCCTTGCGCTGTAGATATTAGAGGAAAACATACTTTGGAGTGATCCACAGCTTTGGCATCAAATGAAATGAAAGGAAGTTACAAAATGGTCCCAAATACCTTTGGAATCTGTGGGCAACATGGCTTTTATGGCACCAAGCACTCTAGTGGCAGAAGTGCTTGCTGAAGGCACTCTGTGGGTTTGAGTTTCAGGCTAATTCCCAGAGGATGGTGCAGCTTCAAAGCATTTGCACAGATGACATCCAAGGCCCGGCCTCACGGCCATGCTCTGTCCTTCTGGTGCAATAAATTCAGTTATTGAAGAAGTGGAACATTCTCCAGCTGTTCTGAGGAGCAAAGGAAGGCTTTTTTCCCTGGCTTGTGCTGTTTCCCCAAAGCTAGGTGGCAGTGCAAACTTAGCTAGCTGAAGGCACTTCTGGAGGAGCAGAGAGTGGAGTGATCCATGGCTCTGTTCAGTCGCTTGCCTTTCCGCTGGGGGTGCCTGTGGGGATGGCATTTATCTGACACCTTCCCAAGAACCCAGGCTGGCTCCCCAAGTGACTTCCTTATTGGGTACTCTCAGGTAAGGGTGGCACATCTAAAGATAAAATTTGGCCCGTTATGGTTGGCAGTCTTTTGGGTACGTGTCTCTCTGTTTTGTCAGCTGAAGCCTGTCTCTTTTTCTCAGGTTCTGGAAGAATGCCAGCACTAAATACTATTATAAGTACTATAGAAAAATCTTCAAATAAATAAAAATAAATACTTGCTTTAAAAAAAACCCACATAGAAATAATTAATTGGAGAAGTCCAAAGCCTTATGGCAGCACTGTCTGAGGAAAGGATGAAACAAGTAATTCTGTCATGCTTGTGAGTACCATGTCAAAGATGGCTACAAATTATGATCTCCAATACTTCAGTCTGTCTAGAGCTGCTACCCCACACAATTCCCTGCTCTGAACTCACCTTTGGCCTTCCTGGTTCTGGCTTGCCTGGGTGCCTAAGTACCTTCAGGGATGTGGCTGTGCCTGTGAAGCCAAAGCCTACAAGGTTACCTGCAGGGGCCCAGAGCTTCTGAGAGCCTCTTTCTATGTCCATGGGGTCAACCTACAGTCCTACAGGTTTGAGCTAATTCACCCTTGGTAAAATGCCAGAGCAAGATGAGAGAGGATTTCTTCTTGGATGCCTGATCAAAATATTACTGAAACTTAAAAAATAATAAAATAACTCATAGTAATGCGTTTGAGATCTTACTTTCCAGGATGGGCCAAAAATTGTTACTTTCTAGAAACACTTTTTTCTGGTAAGTAATTCTTTTCTCTTTATCTTTAGTGTTCTTCTGCCTGCTTGAAACCATATACATATATATGTATGGCATTTCAAATATTACTGTGAGACTTCAGAACAAACTGGTTTTTGTATTAGAAAAGTACTGTGAGGTGTATCCTCCATACAGTTCAAGGAAATAAAGCATGTTTTGTAAGAGCAAGTCAGCTCAAGGCATATGTTTCTTGTTGCTGATGTTTCTCCTCTGAATTAACCTGAATTTTAATTTCCTTGTTTTAAAATCAAACCTTTATTTGCCATCCTAGTCACTTTTGTTCCCACTTTTAAAACTCCAGCTGTCTCTTCTGTTTGTGTCTTGAGGGACTGGTTTGTATTTCCTTTTGAAAAAGCCAATCTGAAATACATAATTTGGAAACCATTGTCAGCAAATCTTTGTTATCAAATCTCGACCATAAAAGATTAATTAAAATAAAAATGCATATATATGGCATTTATGGAAGTATGGTATTTGCCAGTGCTTTGACATATCAAGTAATCAAGTGTTACTCATTTATCATAAAAACAGGTTTGCTTTTCCTTCTTTTACTTTTTGGGAGGAGCTGCATCCTTAATAGTTTTGTCTTTTACTTATGCAGAATTTTTAGCATTTATGATGCAGTTTGAAATCTTAACCATTTTATACTGGTATGAAAGAAACTATGTTTTAAACTATCAGTCATCATGTGTCATTAAATGTGGAGCACTATCCCACAAAAATGATCCATTTGATATCATTAAATTACGTAAATCATTTGCAAACATGAGATGCCATATAAAACATTGTAAAGGGATTTGTGGTGTTGAGTAACAGAAAATGTAGAACATGCAGAGGATGAAATAAAAAAAATGGAGAAGTATTTAGAAGAACCCCAAGTTACAAGAGGAATTATCTTTCTTTAGAAACATAATAAAATGTTATTTAATCTTTAACCTGCTTTAACCCAGATCCAAAACAGTATGAATTCCTGACTTGAGAGCAACTATGAAATACTGAAAACCTACCTTCCATAGTATAAATGAAAGAACCAACAACAAGGTAACACCAACTATTAAGCCCAGGGCAATAATTAGCACAGTAACATGGTATTTTGGTTTTTGGTGGTGCACTCCTTCCAAATAGACCTGAAAAAGAGAAAATAAGCTTAGTGTTAACTGTTGGGTTTTTTTTTCCTAAAAGATACTTAAAAAAAACTAGGAAAATTAATTAAGTTTTTAAGCAATTAACATTATATTCATTGCCAGTGTATGAGTATATATAGGATTCTACAATTTTAATTGCTGTTGGTTTTTCTACTGTAACATGTTTATCACAAATTCATAAAGAGAATTCTTACATATGTAACTTGCTTGTCCTTATGTAGTTCAATAACCTTTGCATTTTTTTCTGGCCAGGCTGTTGCTCTGACTTCAAACTTCAATACTGATGCATCATCCTGATTAAAAAAAAATAAATCTGTCTTTTAAAAAATAAGTTTAACATATTGATTCCTGCCCAGCAAAAATAGTAACACAGCTGCTGACATAACCAGAATATCACACAAACACACAATGGTGCCTTTTTCTGAGCACAAAACAAATTAGTACCAGAAGCTGGAATGAAACCAGGTTGGATTTTACTTAAGTCCACATCCACACTGCTTTTCTTAGAAAAATACAATTATGAGTTGAAATTAAATCCCCATCCTACATAATCCAGAACAGGCAAAGCAATACATACCATAAAGTGATAAACTAAACTAAATATTTCTGGTTTTCATACATTGCCTTGAGCCTTAGCATTGGCAACATAAAATAGGTTAAAACCTAAAAGATTTGGATTTAATCATGTTTGAATCACGTTTCACTGTTAGAAAACAAATACACCTAGAATTTATATGCAGGGAATACTGCAAATATGCCTTGAAACATTCCCCTGAAGTATGAAAAATTGATGTGTTACCATTTCTAAAAGTGAAGGAGTAGCCTCCAGATGCAACTGAACAGTCACTTCTTTCCCACTTTCCATGTTTCCCAGCTTGCAATGGATTTGTAAGCACAGGCTGTCATTTTTCATGCAGTACTGTACAAGGGAGGGAAAGATTAAAACTTGACTGTATCAGCTATATAATCTTAGCATTAAAGACAATAAGGAACTGACTAAAACAAAAAGATTCATGTTTATTCTTGAAAACTCAGGGTATAACTCGAGGTTGTCATCCATCACTGTCATCCCAGAGGTGTTAAAGGCACAGTAACAAGAAACCAACCTAACTTATAAAAACCATACAATTTTTCTTAGAAATTCAATTATTTTAAAGACTGAAAAAGCATCATAATTTGTTTGTGTGTTTGGGGTTTATTTTTACACTGTTACTTCACTTTTATCAATGATGATAAATGACACTACCTCTATGCTATCCAGTGCAAACAGTGGAATTGGTTGATCCTTACATTTGTACACTGACAGGTACCACCACTTCACACAGCTTTGGAGGAGACAAAAACACCAGGCTGTAAATGATCATGTTTATTATATCTCTTCATCATTATTCTTTATCTAAGACTACCATGCTGAATACTGATTAGATAGTCTAGTGCAGGCTTTTTAATTTTTTTTTTTTTGGTTGGTTGGGTTTTTTCTGTGTATGGGTTTGGTTTTTTTCTTTTGTTTGTTTTAAACAGCTCTCTATGAGGACAAACCCTCAGCAATGCAATGCTAAAATAGCAGTTCTGGTTTGGACTGTGTAGTCAAGTGACTGATCTCCAGCAGAGTCTGTGAGCAGTGACAGAGGGATGAGCTGGAACAGGACAGGCATGTGTGGCACTCTCCCAGCCTCCCAAATATTTTTAACAGCTTCCCAGGAAAAAAATGATTTCTATATATTTTCTAATTCTTATTGACTTTCAGTCCCCTTAACCTGTATATTCTTCCTTGGAATTCAGTTATTTTTAACATTCATAACACCCTTCAGGAAGAACTTCACCATAAGTACTACTTTTGGTGGTTTTTTACCTAGCTCCTGTTAGTTACATTTGATGGCACTGTTTTGATGTGGAAAAGACAATGAATATTTGATCTGCATCCCTCATGTAATTAAAATAAAGCCTGTTTTTCCCTGATGCATCACCTTCTATTTGTTACTGAACTTCCTCTGCTGTTCTGTTTGCCCACTCATTCAGTTCCACACCCCTTTGGCAGTTCTTTGTAGGTGACTGTCACCCACCCTGACTTCAGCAATGTGTCATTAATCAACCTTCTCTGCTCAGTTCTCACCCCTTTCACTGAAGGCACTTATGACTGCCCTGAACTTGTCACAGGTCCCACCACACGTCCTGGGAAGGTGGCTCTGCTGACCTCATTATTTGAGATATCTTGAGGCTCACTCAGAGTCATCTCCCACTGCTGCCAAAAGACAAGACCTTACCATGTGCCTCTTTGTAGGCTTTGAAAAGAAAGTGATGACATCCTTCAATATGTTTCCATTTTTTTCTGCTGCAGTACAGCTTCTGGGATATTTATTATAGGAGCAGTGTCCAGCTGTTGTCTGAAAATAAATACAACATCATTATTAAAACTCTGAAACACATGGGGCTGAGGATGAGCCTATTCTTGTTCACTCTGCTTCACCATGGCAAATCAAACACAGATAAGTACCCAGCTGACTTGGTTCTGCTTCTTTTTCATAGAATTCATCCAGCTAGTGATACATTAAGTAACCTTGGCTTACCTTGATATCCAATAGGTTGAATAATTTGGAGTCCCTGGGTGGAAAAGCATTGGGTATCATTATCTCTAAGCTGGTATTTGGAGACATGCTTGGTCCTGCACTGATAACCTGGTAGGGAAGAGGTGAAGAGTTACACAGTTAAGGCTTCAAGCACAGCTATTCAAGCAACAAAAGTATGCACATATAAATACATAAAACTTGTCAGAATGGGGTAGCAGCTGCTCTCTTATGCTGCCATGGAAGTGGATTATGCTAGGAGTGTTAACACATTGTTCATTCATTTCTGGGCTTACTGAACCCTTCACTCCTCCAAAGCTGCTGAGTAAGTAGTGCTAATCTGTGATGAGTACCTGAGGTCATACAGACTGCCTGCCAGGAGAGTATGCAGAAGGAACTAGGAGAGGTTTATGTCCAAAATCCTGCTTTTAACCACTGGAGACAAATTTGATGCTATAGATACTCTTACAAGAAACTCCTAATTGCTTTTTCTTACAATAATTCCTTTTGAACTGTTTCTGAAAGGAAAAAGTGGCAAGAGAGAACTGCTCTACCACTTTCAATCCTGCTTGTGCTAAGAATTTTTTCCCTGATCACTCAGTGGAAGATTTGCCAGGCCAAAAGAAGTGATCTAAGAGGGATTAACAGGAACTTCTCATCACTAATGCACAAAAGTTACTCATGGTGCCCTTGTCATTAGATACACTAAACATTAACCTTCATAACAAGGATGACAGGGATTACAAAGGAAAACTCTTACATGGAAAGTGAAGTTGATATTTTCCTTCATACATGTTACTAATGAATCTTTCTCTTCTGTTCCATAAACAAATGAGGTTGGTGACACAAACCTACAACAATTGAGAAAGTGTTAATAAACAGAATTGCTATTTCTGCTCCATGCTACCTCCAGTAAGATTGGTTGTAAGAAAATACTCAAGTTTGCTTTTAAGTAAATCTAGGAACAGAGTAAAAATCATCTGTCTTTAGAATAGAAATCCTCTACATTTGTACTCTTTCCTCTTAAAAAGGCAGATGAATCATAAAAAAGTCATAAATCCTCACCCAAAGCTACAGCCCATGAAGGCCCCACAACAAACCCAGAGTATGATTCATGTTAAGCAAGGAATATGAGGATCTGCTGTGCTCTTATTGAACACATCTTTCTATAACAAATATTCCACTTTTTAAAACACATTAGTCTGTTAAGAGACAAGTTCAAAGCACCACAGATACCAATGGTCTCATCTCACAGTAGTGGAAGGAAACTCTTACACCTGGGTCAGAGCCCAGCACAGCTGTGCAATCTCAGTCCCAGGATTTTCCAGCTACCTCACACTTCTGCTTAACAACTTTGTGAATTTGGAATAGTAACAAGACAACAGTTCTGTGGATGTGCAGGTATCCCACTAGGTGACTTACCCATGAGTATTTAACTCAATCTCATATTTTAGAGGTATAGGTAAAGTTAGCATGTTATCCAGCAACATGTTCCCATCTTCATTTTTACTACAAAAATGCAAAGAGAGAAAAATCTGCATTGAAGGCATCATATGCTGTGCACTATTTCTGTAAACAAATACTAAACAAGACCTTTCAGCTAATTAGAAATATTTCATTGGTAACAACATGTCAGGCATTAAAGCCCCCCCCCCCATTTTTTAGACAAAACCCTGCTCATTATTTAACTATCACCTGTTTTTCTTGCTAATTTCTCTTTCTCTATGGATTTGCAACCAACATATTTTCTTGCAATCTCGCTTTGCTAAGCCTTTCCAGTTAGCTGTTTTCCAAAGCTAGTATTATCTTTCACTGAGCAATTTCATTTATTTTTATTTATTTTATTTACCAGGTAGCATTAATGATGATGTTGAGGTCCTCCTCTGCTCTGGTTAACGAGCTTGCATCCAAGAGGAAACTATAATCCAGCTGTAGAACAAACACAATTTTCCTTATATTAAGTGATAGTGTATCTTGACACAGTTTCAAGTATTTTATTAAACTCATTTAGAATGCCCTGTCCTAAAAAATTCAAAACTAAGAAAATACTTGCTTTTTGTACCTTCTAGTCCCTTTCTATTGACCTAACACATATGTCCATGGCATTAGTCAGCTCACTTGTCTGGAAGCCAAGCACAATCAGTCGATGCATAATACAAACACTGTTGTCCCTTAATGAATTATTCCAGGGAGTGTTTAAGCAATTAATTTTAAAACTAGCAGAAGAGATACAGGTACCAACATGATAAGAGATGTTAGTTGGGAATGAATAAGAGATTCTGAAAAAAAAAGGGTTTTTTCCCCCCATGAAAATCCTTGTAATGTATTTAGGGTGTTTTTCAAGCTAGGAACTTCATTTACAGCTTACCTTTGAGTTGTGATCTACATATAAATAGCCAACACTGCACTCAAGTGTCACTGCATTAGTTTCTTTTTCTAATACTGCACAATGTATCTGTTTTTCTTCCTAAAATAAAGGACAAATTAATAATAATTAAAATAAAAAAAGTGGTTTTTTCAGACATTTCAAATTACATGTACACAATAAAATTGGGTTCTTTATATTTTCCTGAACCAGGTGTTTGTTATTTCACTGATGCCAATACTCAGGATACCCATGGCCACTTTAACATGACAGATTTTGTTGATTATTGTATCAGTTACTTCATCTGCTTCTTGCTTTTACCAAAGCTAAGACACATACACCAGACCTAGACCCACCCATGTTAAAAGACAACCTCACAAAGGTGGATCTGGGGGATTCTACATGGAGAACAGTTATTTTTAAAAGGCAGAAAGAGAGCACAATTAGATTTATGACTTTTTATAAGCCTGTGTATTTGGGAAAAAGCAGATTCAACGAGATCTTTGTGATCACTGAAAACATGATCATCAGACAAAAAACAGCTGAAACATTCTGAAATAATTTTGAAACATTTTTGCTATTATTTATTTTAGTTGTTACTGAAATTATGTAGGTCACCTGTACTGATTAAATTACACTTGATTTATGTCACTAGAAGTCTAAGAACTTCAAAATTGATGCTTTGGTAGCTTTTGGTGAAGGGACATAGGCTCACTATCCAGAGAAGCTCAACAATTCATAAACATAATTTGAAAAATGCCTGGCTGAAAAAGAAGAATATCAAAGGATTACTATTTGAGAGATTTTTTTTTCTTACCAATTCTAGAACTCGAATGTAATAAAGACCTTTAGGGATCTGAATGTGGAGCACAGTTTCATATGCATCATCTCCAACATTAAGCAGAGAAATGTTCAACAATAAAGTCTTCACACTTCCAACACCAAGATACATTTTCTTATCATGAGGCCTACAAAAATAATCATCATAATATAAATTGAAAGTAATTCTAGAAACAGCCTGTATGCAAAGCTGCTCCTTTAGGTAATTCCAGTTGGTTCTGACAAAGCTCAGCTGGAGATTAAGGGAAAGTTTCCTCAGTTCCATAACCAAGGTTCAACACCAGTTATATAATGGTCACCTCTGAAAGCCTGAGGTGGTTAATGAGAGAGCACAGAAATTGTCATCAGTCCAGCTGTGCTTCTGGCCTTTACACGGCCAGTCCTTTCCTTCCCAGACCTGAACAGCAACACACCACTGCTACAGCATTTCCAGACATGATTTCAACCTTCCCCCTGTGCACTCCAGGCCTGGATTGAGCTCATGTGAGGAGGGGCACAGTGAACAGGCCTATCTTGCGATCTACGTAATGTTCTATCATCATGTTACAAGTACAGACACCCTATCGGGGCCTAAAAGTAAACTTCAGCTTGACATTAAGGTTTAATTAAGACTTGTAGAAAGGGTGAAATGTCTAGAAATAGACATTTATCAGATATTCTGGCTTGAAACCAAAGCATTAGTCACTGAACACCTTTGGGAAAGAAGCTGGCACTTATAAAAGCAACAGAAGGCAAAAGCACTGCATAAGCAGATAGGTTCCAAGACAAAAGCAAATTAAAGAAAAACACAATGTTAACATTTCGGTAGCTTGTCAAGTTTAGGTTAAATTTGAACGTTGTTTTACTGCCTATATACCCACCACTCACTCCTCTTACACGAGTTAAAGCCAAGCTCATTAACAATATGCTGTCACAAAGATGCCTCCCAGCTTAACACACAAGTACACAAAAGCACCAGGTGCACATGTGGGACTACAACAAAGCTGAACTAGAGCTTTTCCCTGGTAATCATATTTCATTCTTCATTAAAAAATGCATGATGCAGACTAGAAATTTACAGAGCAGGCCAAAATCTAAGCAATTTAAACAAAACATGATAGTGTATACATGAAGAGTGTTACTCAGTAAATAAAGTTTTACATTGCTATCCCTATTTGATTTCATTCTTTTAAAACCAAAGGTGTTTGCTATGCTCTTCAAGGAAAATGAATGCATTCTGTCTAGACAAAATAAATTACTGCTTCACAGCTAACTTGTTTTTAATCGAGATTCTAGGGGCACAAGGTAATTTAAGGTGATACTTCACACTATCAAGATATTTAGACTATTTATTTACACTGCAAATCTGCTACTGGTGCCTGATGTCAAGCAGGTATGTTGTAATCTGTTTTCCTTTCTTAGAGATTGGAAGTACTAACAAAACTGTGTCCTAATGCCACCAATGAAAATGCTGCACAACAATTCTTTTTGAAAAGTTTAGGAGTGTTAAAATAAAATAACCATCCAGCCTAAGAAAATGAAAGGGCTTAAGACTCATGCTGCAGACCACATGTTAAAGTGGGCAGAAAACTACTCATCTTACTCTGAAATTGATGAAGGTGACAAAGTTTGTGCTCAGGATCACATAGGTGTGATTAATCTGCATTATGTGGCTGTCAGCATCTTTTGATGCCATTTTAGGTTGTTCAAGCTGGTATTTTGATTTAAGTTGAATCAACTTCAAAAGTGATGAATGACACAAGAAAATCCAAAAATATAAAATATCTAAATAGCTGAGATTCACAACAGGTACAATTCCTCTTTTTGCACACCAACCACCTGTATTTCTTACTTTGGAATATAACAGTCAATAAAGAGAAAGGCTGTGATGATAAAATACAACTTAATTAAGTGGCTCCTTTACTTAAGAATATTACATGTTCAGTTTTATACTGCTGATTGAGACTTCATACAGTGCAAGTACAGCATCTCCAGGAAGAGCAGCAGAAATAACCAACAGCTTGTCAATTTTACAATAGTTATGATGTCTGCATTTTGAGTATTCATTGTGCAGTGAGTATCTTAGCCCAGTTATACAGGAAGTGTAGAACACAAACTTATGTTTTTGTGAAGATGTATTTTATGAGCTGTAAAATCTCCTAATTATGCAACAACAGTTCCTCAATTAAGCACAACTTTACTTCCTGTATTTTCTCAGGGAGTCCATAGTCTACTTTTGCAAATTACTGTTATTTAAATACAAAAGATTAAGGAATAATTTAGATAAAATCTTACTGAATCTTGTCCAAAAAAAAGAAAGCTACATTATACTTACTTTGGAAAAACAACTTTTCCAGAAACTCTCAAGTCAGCCGAACAATTTTCTTGGGAGCAAAATCTTGCAAAAATAAACTGTAAAAGCCAAATTAAAAAGGCACTTCAGTGTCTTATGCTTCCTATAGTGAGTAACAGTATTTCCAAAGAAAGAAACCCATCACCTAGTAACTAAGCTTCAGGAAGTGTCTAATAGCTCTTACTCCTAACATACAATTCAATCAGACTATGATTTTCCATTTTCCAAACACATTCTGTGCCTCCAGAGCAGCAGTGGAGAGGCTTTCCAGACTCAGTCTGTCACAGCTAAACCTGTGGGTGTATGTTCAGACAATTCTTACAGCAGTACATAAAGAGGGCAGAATGTTTTAGAAGATCCAGAACTGATGTCTGTGCAGTCTCTCCTATGATACAGCACATGAATTTTTGCAAGGGTTTCATTACACAACCCTTACTTACCCTGCTGTTACTTAGGTTTGATGAGAGCAGAGACACCACGAGTTGCAGGTGTCCATGCCTTGGTTATCAATATGGTATAGAGCACATTAATGTCACTGTATTCAGCATCACCCTCTTTCTTTCTTTTTCTATAACTCTAAGGTTTCTAAAACAGAATTTTGAATAAAAATGAGAAGCCAAAGCAGGCCATTTAAAAAAAGCTTTCATGCATCTCAGGAGTTTTGATGGCCAACTGTATCTCAGTTACACAAATCACAGAGAAAGCTCAGTTGGAAGGGACCCCTCAAGATCATCAAGTCCAGCTCCTGGCCCTGCACAGGACATCCCCAAGAGTCACCTCCTGTGCCTGAGAGCATTGTCCAAACACTTCTGGAACTCAGACAGGCTTGGTGCTCTGACCACTTTCCTGGGGAGTTTACTATTTCTGAAAAGTGAAAAATTCAGTGCATTCTGACTTTCACTAAAGTCAAAGTCTCTTAATAAGCTGGGATTTTTGGGAAAAAATGTTAATTTCATACTTACTAAAGGATACAGAATATACTCCCTCTTTCCCCTCACAGACTTTGAAAACCTGCAATACCTTTACAGAACTACTATTTCAGCAACATCAAGACATCAAGATTAATGTGAACACAATATTGTGCATTTAACACAGAAATAATTTTAAAGTACAATTTTGTATTGGAAAGTGACTCAGACTGTGTAGTTGAAAAGGAATGGGTATTTCAAGGAGTGAATTTCATGTGTGCTCTGAGGGATATAGTACTATAAATGGTGGCAAGTTCTCTGTACATATCTTTTTTATTTTTAAATCATAATACAGATTGTATACAAGTTCTGAAAAGATTTTTTTTAAGCAAAAAATTAGGCATTTTTTTAGTATTCTGGTTCATTAATAAAGATTAAGGCTCTAGGTGTTGGTCTGGAAAATGCATTCCTTCACATGCCATGAATCAGTGAAGCTTTTTTGAAAATTAAAACATGAGTGAGTATTTACTCACTGCATTGGAAAAAAGAGAAGTCATACACCAACCTTGCTTTTTATAACATCTTTTTCTTTCCTGCGTTGAAGAACAGGTTGAAGAGGTGAAAACTCTTGAACATTTCTTTTCTGCAGAATATGATGCCCCAGATGATACCTCGCTTCAACATGTACAGGAGTCAAGATATCCCTTACATCTTTCTATGAAAATTGGAAACCTAATGAGTTAATCATATAAGACAAAACATGTATGCTTATGTTTTAAAGTTACAAGGTTGCCCTGAACTCACTAAAACAGCAACACTAATTTTTCACATGTAAAATAATTCCATATGGTTCATATATTTTCCAGACATCTTTGTTGCTGAAGGAGGCAATCAGAAATGCATAAAAGCATAACATGGTTCAATGACAGCATCAGGCATTTCAGAATGGATGATTCTTCTATGAGGAGAATTCTTACTGAATACCAAGCCTACTTCTCTCAATAATGCTGCCTCACACACCCATGAAATGCTGCACTTTCCAAGTAGAAAAACAGGCAAAGTTAGCTAAAATGGAGAAAGTCAGTCAGTGGAAAAAGGCCAGACAAACCCCATGGGTATTTAAGTATGAAATCAAAAGGAGTTCTCCCACAGTACCATTAAATTGGGTCATGACTCCATTTTATTTTTCTGCCCCTTTATTTCCCATTATGTATTAAGAAGATTGAACTCCTCAATAAATAAACTATTCATACATGAAGCGTTGTCTGTGCAGGAATGTTCAGATCAGAGCCCAAAGCACCTAGTTGTGAAAACTGAACAGCTTGAAGCACCAACAGTAACAAACCTGATTAAATTACTCCCTAAGTGTAGGGGATAGACAGACACTGATTGTCCTTCCACATGGCCACTATTTTAATTCTTATCTGCAAGCTTGTGTTGGCCAAATCACATATTATCTAATTCATAATAATTTTCCACAAGGTCTTCTCTGCATCTGCTTTATATTACTTCCATTACACTAATTAGCTATTAATTAGCCTTTACTCAAAATACATAAAATTTATATTGTCTCTTCCAAGGACTGTACTTGACAGACATTCACACTTACTTAACTTTAGGAGCTTCCTACAAGTACAGAAACCTCAGTGGGTGGAAGGAGATGCTTATAATGCTATTAATTGAGAATTAAAAAGAAAATTGAATTCTATGGAGGAAAAAATATCCCTGATGATCAACTATAGGAAGTGATGAGGCAAATCAATTCCTTCCTCCCACACAAATACCTGCTAATGCTGGTAGAGCAATCTGTACAAGGTCAGCTGTCAATCACATCTCTCCTAGTTTACAAAACTCTTACAAAGTAAGTGGCAATTTGCCATTGCTCCTGCAAGCAACATTCACTTAGGTGCAACTATCAGTTGAGATGCATCTGGGCAATTTTCCAGTAGGTAACACAAGACTTCCTTTCTACCCTGAAGCTTTATGATGAAGAATTGGCTTCTAATCGTGTCACAAACAAAAAGTAAGTGAAACCAAGGAAGAAGAAAAATATATGGAAGAATATTTCCCTGCAGGTTTTTTTGTAACTGTAGAAAATTAAATTTATTTTCCAGCCTTTGTGCAGGATCAACTGCATCAGTCACCTTGACAGATGTTTGTTTCCAAAGGTCACAGAATTACTACCTTGAGGATTTTAAAGAAAAGGCTAGGCAAAGTAGTCTATTATTTTATTTCCCCTTACATCTAAATACACCCTCTCTTCCTCCTTAGATAAAATCTGACAGGAGATAAGTCTATTTCTGAGTTTCTTTGTTCCTTTGTGTCCACTGATTTTTATTGTTTGTTGCGATTTAGGACTTCCAAGTTTTTCCCAAATTTTTGTTTTGGAAGACAAAGCTTCTAAGATGTTTGATAGAATAAAAATGATTAACTTTTTTCTTGTTCATCAAATCACCTTAAAAATATTATATCCTTGTCCTGATTACAGGTTTTTTTCCCCACTTTCAAGACAAGTCCCTCATTCATCTTTCAGAAATACAACCGTTCATTCCCTCCAGGGCAACAGCCACTTGGAGACTGTTTTGGCAGCTCAGATCTTACTGACTAGATTCTTACTAACTTACTTCTGGGTCAGTACCATGCTTGGTTTCAAAGGATGGTGGCTGTTGGACCAAACCCTACTTCTGCAGAAACCAACAGCCAACCCAGCAGCTGCTGCCATCTGTCCCTGCTGTTGGTTCAGGCTGCCCTGGCTGACACCCTGCAGGTCTCCAACAGCCTCCTGCTGTGCCCGTGGCTCTGGCAGAACTTCTGCCTCAGTGCCTTCTCCTCTGAATCACTTCTGTCAGCACATTTTCCTACAGCAAAGTTGTCTCTACACCACCACAGAGGGAGAACTGGAACCATATTCACTAGGAATCTGGTCCAGGAGAAAGACCTATCTGTGCAGGCTTCACATTTGTAAGAGGAGAAGTAGAGAGAGCCCTTTTCCACCACAGTGCACAGTCTCATATTGTTCAGCTCTAAATTCATTTGGGGAACCTCATGAGTGCTCTTCCTACCCCATTTTCTCCTTCAGATTGTAGGTGAGTGCTGCATTCCTTGAAGGAAAAAAAGCAAGCCCAAGTAAGTGCTCTTCTTCACACCCTGCTGGCCTTTGGCTCCTTGCAGCAAATTCACAAAGCACACCACGCTATAAACCTTGAACTACAGACTTTTCCAGCAATCCATTTCACTTCCCATGAATCAGGAATGAGTTCTTTCCTTTTTAGCTGAGTCTATCTACTCACAATAAAAACAGGAGAAGACCATACATGTGTTCTTTGAAATAGTTACAAATGACAAAACATAAAAATCACAAGCTTTAAGATTTTGCTTTAAGGAATACATAGGAAAGTTTCACCAGAAATGTTCAGCAGACCATGCATCTTCTTGGTTGCTCCAAACCAACCTCAATGTATGATCTGTCATCCATAAAAATTATGACAAAATTTCAAGAATGTTCATGCTCCAACTTCATCACTGTTATCATTATTATTATTATGCATCTTCTCACCAATGTAAGAGATAGCAGACCCACTGACTTCCCCAGAGAAAGCATCAGAATTAATATATATCAACCGCGGAAGTTCTGAATACAAGTATTTTACTTCCAAAATGATGTGATGCAATTGTAAATGGAATAGGTCCTTTTGCAACAGGTCTGCTTTTCAAAGGAGAACAAAGGATTTACAGGATAATATATACTGATAATCACATTACCCTCATGAATGCTGGATGATCTTTGCAGGCAGTAATATTGCTGTAAATCTTTACTTTTCCTGAGATTGTGTCATATGTTCCATTGGAAGAAAAATAAAATCTTGCTGGTGTATCTTCTTTTCTGTTCACATCAACACTCAGATTGTAAAGCAATACTACAAAACAAAACCCAGGGAAAATAAAGGTTTTAAAATCTTTAAGTGTTACAGTCTTAATGAATTTATGGTAGAAATTGCAATTTCTGACTGACTTCCATAAGTATGTTCTGTAACATCCATTTTAAAATGTTCTGCTTAAAAGCACTCTGACATAAATCCAAACCTGATAAAAACTTCCAGTACCCTGAAAATTGATTGCTTCATGGCTGTTCCCTGATCCATGCTTTTATATCAGGGATAGTTTATTAGGTTGTATTTATAGTTTTCTACCAAAATGTATTTAGAGAAAACCCTCTTCAGTTAGTGACAGGGCTGACAGCAAATTACAACAAACAGTTAAGTCAGCTACCACTGACAAATATTGTTTAACTTTACAGTTTTTTCTATTTAAGTTAGCATGAATTGCTATGATAACAAGTTACAAGCAAGTTTCAGAGATTACAGATCTATTACTTCTAAATTTTTGTTAAGAGTTAGGTTACCTATAATTTCTACTAGTCCTTTTCTGTTTAAATTAAAAAGTCCTATGTGCAAGTCCAGCAAGGGTGGCCCAGTCTGACTGCTCATCATTCAAAAGGTCTGATAAAGATCAAAAGATATATAACTTCACATTCATCACTGCCTATGTTCTCTGCAACATGCTCCCAAAGGTTATTGTCTGTTCTCACACAGAAGAGCTAAGCAATTTAATTTTATATACCAGGTACTTGCAGGGCTGTTTGCAGTTTACAAATAGCACATGACAAGTAGGTTAAAAGCACTCAGGCAATAGAGTCAAATTTAGACAGGAAATTATTTTAAATTAATTCACCATGAATATTCCCTCTGATAGATACTGCTTCTAGCAATACCAGTTTTTGCCAAAAGCAAAATATGCATTATATAAAATATAATACAAGATTTATTTTTCAGCAATCATGGCATTTCACATAATGCCTCACAGTGGCATGATCAGCTGCTTGAGCTGGTCTGTGAAGGAATGTCTTCTCTCTATTGCTAAGTGGAAGACAGCATCCTACAGCAGTCCCAGTCTGGTTTGGTCCATGCCTGAGAGGACTGCTGCCAGAGAACATCTAAATATCACCCTTTTAATGTTACTGTCTCTCCAAGGCCATGCAGCTCCAGTAGTCCTAGCAGGGCACTGCTGTCATTCTAAATTGAACAGAAGTGTAATGGCTTGATCTTACAGGGTAATCATGGTATAAAAAAGGTATCCATGTTTTCAGCTTTTTTTTCATTTTATACTGGACTCAGATTAATGGTCTATTAAATACCAGCAGCATTATTCTGTCAATAGTCACATTCAAAATGAGTACATAGAGTGGATTATTTTTCCAGTAGCTTACCAATATAACCAGGTACCTCTCGTCCCCTATAGGTAAAGCAAAGCTTCAAATTCATACAGGTGGCAGGCTGCTCGTTTTCCATGCAGTCTAAATTAGTTCGATTTATTGAATTAGAATGTTTTAAAGAGGCTTCAACAATTATCACTGGTTTTGTTCTAGGAATAGAAAAGAGTAAGTGTTCACAAAAAATGTTTGGAAATAGCTTATGGAATCTCTGCAAAATCTAACCATCCCTGACAATCTGTTTTTGTATTTTAGAATTATAATTTTTAAGGTATCTGCATTTTTCAGATAGTTTCAAGTAGTTGTATGCACATTATTTATTACCTCAAAAAGTGCAGAATGATATTTTCATTTTTTTCAATGTTTGCTTAAGTGTTTCATTTGTAGAGCCTTCTAGAGCCTAATGACCGAAGTTCAAGACATCAAGAACATAATGAGGTTAAATTACATTACTGAGTTTTATTAAAATGCACTAAAAAATAGAGTTAAATTGTATGGTCTTCAAAAGCACTGAAACATAACAATCTCACCTCAACACCACAGCAGAATCAGAGAAAAATGCACCAACTGCTACATCTGCACAAAAAATAAAGCATCAATAAGCATAATTTGTCAACAGGATTACTTCTCGTGTACAAGCATGTCATAGCTTATTCACCTTTTGGTCACCATTAAGACACCATTTGCCCTTTATTTATTAGAAGGGATATGCTAAATTCAGAGCTTCCTCAAACACTTGTCCACTGTCCATAAATGCTGCATGCTAATTTGCTGGACTTGCAGATATTGATAATAATAATTGATTTGATTTCTCAGCTAAACAGGAGATACTTGCTTTCTTCTCCATCCAGATATTCCATATTCCTATACATGCACATACATATTGTTTTTATTTTATATATATATAAAACTGAATTGCTTATGTCTATCATATGTACGAAATTATATGTAGAGAGAGAGATAGAAGAAAGTATTTACTTTATTCCAAACTAACTGAAACTTATTCATGCAAGAAGGAAATAAATATAGACAGTATATATACCTCTCAAATGAGGCAGCAAAAGTGAACTGTCAGATGACTGAATGAGGTAAAGGCCTGAGGATGTCACTTCCAGATTAGTAACCAAGAGCTGAGAGCAGAGCACTCGTAACCCAGCTTTTAGGCCAGCATTACAAATTAACCTGGATAACAATTCTGTGGGCAGAGCCAGAACACACAATGTGTGTTCAGGGTAATTTTGTGCTTTCATGCCCACAAGAGCAGGAAAGATACCTGACCTCAGACTTATCTGCAAATTGTCAAAATGTTTTCATGATATGTATGAAGCAATTTATGTATACTTGAAAACAGCCAAGTTGTGTTACACCAAATTAGCACGACTTCATGGCCAAAGTAGAACTCCACAAAGGTCTTAATCCAATGCCATGAGCCCTAAATTTGGTTAAAGTACTGTTCACTCAGACTGAGAGTCAAGGAGCCCATGACTCTATCAAAATCCAGACTCTGGGAAGGCCAGCAATATATTTAAGTTAGCAGGCTAGTCTGGACAACAAACATGCTTCCAGTGCCCAAACCAGGCCATTGTGACATTAGCAGATGAGATGGCTGCTTTAAAAATATAAATTACATTTCTCTTCCCTTTGTGCACTGTGATCTTACTATTACATTGTTCTCAGTCCTTAAATAATAGTTAGATGACCGTGAAAATTGACTGCTTGGCCTCAGCTTTACCTCTTCTTTTTTCTTCCCAAAATACAAGATGTGACATGTCATCTCAGTAACAGCTTCTGCTTCTGTTAAAAGTACCAAGAAGCACAGTAGGGTTGTTCCCTATGAATTTCTATTCTTTTAAAAATGAAAAATAAACAAAATTGTTTAATTTACCTTGATAACCATTGTTATCTACATCAATGCCACTTGATATGGATTGTCCAAACATGCTTAAAGAATTACTGATTTGTTGTCCTTGTATTCTCTGAGGAGAAAAACATATAAGAGAAAATTATTTTTGGAATGATAATCTCTGAGTTACCATTTCCAATGAAAAATGTTAGCAGAACAATCCTGCTGCTGAAGTTCCTTTTCTAAAGCCCACAAAACAATTTTTTCCCTCTTACAGGGATTGGATTGGAAATCACAGATCACGTAAAAAATTTTCTGAAGTCTTTTAATGTACTTCAGATGGTCAGTATTAAATGGAGGGAAAACCCTCTCAGATTTAAATTTGGGATTTTCCTGGATTGGGTATTTTGCATTGAAAAGCATACCTGTGAAAATGATGGTGTTATTCCATTTTCCCTGCCATTGTATATATAAATGGCCCCCTTTAGATCATCTTCATGTGGAGCCCCAATTGCCACATCTGTGGAAAATCAAATTAACAATGATCTGTTGACTAGGAAATATGACCATGGAACAGTTGAAGAAATGCAAATGATGATGCATGCAATGCCTGACCAGATTTACTTGCCTGAATTCAAAGGCAGTGTTGAACACAGATATAAAGCAAACAGAAACAATCCAGACCAGCTCAGTAATCTGATTCTATCTTAATTACTATGCATGAAAAGCAACAATCAAATACAGCCATTTTGTTAAAGATGAAGTCTATTTCTAGCAATACTAATTTTGACCCTTAAGAGGTTACCATGCAAGAAGGCAAAATTATCATGATCTTCAAAAAAAAAAAAAAAAAAAAGACCCTTGTATTCATTGAAAAGGGNTGCATGAAAAGCAACAATCAAATACAGCCATTTTGTTAAAGATGAAGTCTATTTCTAGCAATACTAATTTTGACCCTTAAGAGGTTACCATGCAAGAAGGCAAAATTATCATGATCTTCAAAAAAAAAAAAAAAAAAAGCACCTTGTATTCATTGAACAGTGATAGTTTTCCTGCCCTTCCCACATGGATTAAGTCACTGAAACTCAAGCACTCTTATTACAGTGCCCAAAATGAACCATTTATTTTTCTATGAAATGCCCATAACAGTCAGTAATGAACTTGAAAAGGCATTTCACAAGGAAATGAAGGTAGCTGGTTGGTACAAAGGAATATGATATCTGTTTTATGTCTAGATGACCTAATCCTAGAGGGGTGTGGCAATTTATAACACACTGAATGAACATACCTACTCACCAATCCATCCTCAACAGCCCTTACCAAAAACTCCCATGGCTCAAATAGCCAGAGGCTGTTAACCAAACAGTGGAGGGAGGGACAGGGAGATTAATCACACCATCTTGAAAGTCACTACTAACAACTGTGAACTTACAAATAAGCAAAAGCTGAACTATCTGCACATCAGAAATACTTTATGCTGCAGCAAACCAAAGTCACAAGAAACACAAAGCCTCTGACTGTTTGGTTCTACTGAGCAATTCTCTGATTGAAGCCACATTGACTGAATCCATCCTGTGGTGACTAAACCACACCAAACACATTATATGTCTCTCTGCTTGTGAGATGAAAATGGGACAGTCAAGTTGTGCCTATTAAAATTACACACACATTCTTGAGGTCAGATTCTACACCTACCCACACACCATTGTCATTACAGGGCTGATACTGATGGTTTAGATCACTGAAGAAGTTGGCTCTACTCTGCTTTTTAATTACTACAGAAAAATGCTTTATATTACTCAATTTCTCTTTATATTTTGCTTCCAGCCCTTTTCTTACACTTTATTTTCCTACTGCCACTCTCATATTGCATCCACTTTTTATTTCAATATTTAAACAGCAGTCTTCTAACCTGAAGGTTGTTTTCAATATCCCCATGTATTTAGTGCTTACTGGTGACACAAATGCAGATTTTGACTCAAGTTTTATTTATGATTGTTACAAAATCGCCAAGTTATTCCCCAGCCTTTGTCTCAAATATCTAACACAGGGTTGGTGATGCCATATGAGGTCCTGCACCAAAATATGCTCGTGCTCTTTATTAAACAGAACCTAATCCCTTGGTATTGACTGTGAAGCAGCTGTATTTCAAGTCAGAAAAGTCAAGTCCCAAACCAAAAGTATTCTCAGACTTCCATAATCCTCCTGTTTATCATGCCATTCCACTGATCAGAGAGAATGAAACCCAACAGGTTCTCTCTGTATTCTTACCTTCAAAGCCATCATTATCTATGTCTCCTAGGTTGGCTATGGACTCTCCAAACCTCGCTGCGTACGAGTCACTCCCGCTGAGCTCTACGTTCAGTTCTACCATCTTTGCTTCCTGAAGGAAAACAGAGTCAATGGCACATTAACAGAGCATCTTCCAGGTCACCTGGAGTATTACTCCAAATCTTAGGACTGCCTTGGATAGCAATATATAACCCTACCAAACTCCTTGATGTAAAAGCAAGCATTTTCAAACATATTTATGGTATTTAGGGTAAGAATAATGAAGTGATTACACTTCCACTTCTAAGAAAGAGTAAATAGAAGCCTATTCTAATGCATGATCTGTCCAGTCATGATATTTGCAAATTTGAGGAGTACCAGTCTCTTTCCTGACTGCTACCACTAACTGCAGACAAATTTTTCATTCCTTGTTTGTTTCTGAAGGGCTTAATAAGCTGACCTTCAGCAGGCAGCTACGTGGGAAGGAGAGTAATGGAGGAGACAGCAGGGGCAGGCTGACACCACCTACAGCTCCAAGGAGACCAACCCAGCTTGTCTTCAGTTCCAGCACTGGGGTGAGTAACAGTGTTGGAGCTGACAGCACAGCCTTTGGGGGCGTGCTATGCTCTCCTGCTGGGGCAATCATCACAGCTCTACTCCTGCTTTTTCCATATCTGGAAATATGGGATAAGAAGAGAGGAAAAACTCTTCATCTTAGCCTGGTAAACCAGAAGGGCTGGGTTGCCATGAGTTTTTAGGAGAAAATACTTACAGAACCTGAATTAATATAGACATAAACTCTCCCCTCTTCTCTGATGGTACTTTGCATTGGAGCACCAACTAGTAAGTCTGAGAAGCCATCTGAATTCAGGTCCACAGCACAAACTGCAGCTCCAAAGTAAGAGCCAAGCTGTGTGCAGACAAGAAATCATTACTATTTTTGAATTTTGATGAAGACATGCTAGAAGTTAAAAGGTGCAGAAAAGTACTATGAAAGATTTACCTTTTTACCCCTTAGTTCGAACAGAATATTTAGCTGCTTCTCATTGCTAAAAATATATGCCTAAAATGAAAAGAAAATAAAAGTGGAATTCAACAAACTGTAATCTGAAATACCTACCCCATGCTTTCTCTACAGCATGTGCTAGAGAATCAGAAAAAAATTCACATTACTACAAAGCACATCTATCTCCTATTTCTTACCTGCACCTTTCTTTAATACCATAGTTCACATCAATGCTGTCTCGACTGTCTACCCTAATTCCTCTTCAACTTTTCCGCCTGTGAGAGTCATATCTATACTTGTCTTTAATGTATTACTCTAAATAGATTACTATTAATCTAAAAAGATCACTGGTGTTTTTGTGGAGTTATAGTCTTCAAACAGATATTATAGACAATCCCTTACTTTACCAGTCTGCTCCTGTTGGGGAGCCCCTCCAATTACTTCTGTGCTGGATGGTGTCAGAAAATGTCCAGCTCCAACAGAATATCCTGCAAATTAGAAATGCACCATTCAATACTGGAAATGCTATATAACAAAGAAAGAATGGGAGCATGCCTTATAAAAGCTGTCAACACCATAAATTATCATGAGTCAGACCTCATGCAAGTCAGCAATGAAAATAGAACAGAAAGTTTTTGAAGTATAAGTAAAAGGTCACCTACAGACAGCAAGTTCCATCAAGCAGGAAAAAGTGTCAGAAACAATCATTTCTTCCCAAGAACTCAATTATCTGCCATACTTCAAAAGACAATAAATTGCAAACACCTTCTGTTAATGCATATTCTGCAATTGTCCAGTGTGTCCCTACTACTAATACAAATAAAAACAATCAGAAGTATATGCACTGCAATGTGGAAATACTTGATTCAGTTATTACTCTTGGACTATTATAACTGGATTGAAGAAAAATTAAATGTAGTGCTCCTTCTACGTGCACATACACACACACAGCATCATGGGCACACACATGAAAATGTCAGCAACAAATTGCAAAAACCCTGATTATGCAATAAGAAATCATTGCATCAGCTTTTGTAAATAAATCTACATTATAAAGCATTTCTGTAACAGAATTAACCCTGAACAGATTTTTGTCAAAGATGGGATGGGAAGGAAGGTACCTTTAAATTCTTTCACTCACACTATGGATTATTATGAAGGAAGGAAGCAGAGGTAAAGTAGCATGAAACTGCGAAACTGAAGGTTTATCACAGCTGCTACTATAAAGACACAAAGATGAGTTAATGGTGCCCTTCTTCACTTTCCTGTAGAAGGGCAAGTTGAGAAGACATTTGGCTCTTCTGAGCCAACATGCACCAGATGACTACAGCAGTATTTGTGAAGAAAACTCCAGCTGATTTCAGGTCCTAGATGGTCAAGGAAACGAAGAGAGACCACATTTGTGTGGAAAGGCCTCCCTGCACTCTCCCCAACACAGTCCTTATGCAGGTTTTCACCCATTTGCCTGTATCTGACTTCTGGCTGTCAATGATTTGGTTAATTCATTACAGAAATTCTCATTCTTACACTTGTCGAAGCAGAAATCTGGAATGAACTTTTTTCCCCCAGACAGGTGCAGTACTTTTTCTGCTGATTATTACTGGAAAGCTTTCCATTCTCTGAAGCTTTTCTTTTGTCCTGTAAAAGATTATATGTTCTACTGGTTGACCCTAGGGATCTGCATGTCTGATCTCCTTTCAGCACCCAGCCTCTCTTTAGCTTGACTTTCCTGCAGTCACAGTGGCCTTTGCAGGCTCAGAACTGAATTCTGAGCTCTTAGTTAGCTCACTGTGTTTCACAACAGCTATTTCATAACAGATGCCAACTTCCTATGGTCAGAGGAGTGGAATCAGAAACAGGAAATGTTTATCCACGTGAACAGGAACTTTGAATGGGAAAATGCAAAAACCAATGGTCACAAGCAAAAATATTCTTGCTCAGGAGTTGAGGAAGGACAGATGAGCTTTTCTTAGTGTGCAGTGAGAAGCCTGAAGCTGCTGTTGTTTTTTTGGTACAAACCTTTCCAAACTGTAGCACTAAATTCTGCTAGTTACTTGGATATAGGTACACAAGTAGGAACTTCATGGCCTTATCTGCAGACATTCATAAATGAGGTTTGCCTTTCCACATTTGCAGACTAAGATATGTTTGGAATAAAAAAGAAAAAAATAACCATTGGAAGAAAGTTTGTCTTAAAAGGTCATAGCAAACTTCCCCTTATTGACAATGCAATTACGACTTCCTTGCAGCTTCCACTGTAACAATATTTTCAGATTTCTATGTGAAACCACTGTCTTTTTCCGTGAAAGTTCTTGGCAGTATTTCAGACTTAAGTGAAAACCATTGCTAATCAGAAGCACCCCTAACTTCTAAATCAAGAAATGATTAAAAGTCAGTGATGAGATGATATAACAGAAATTCAATGTTGGAGAAGTTCCTTCATAAAAAGAACAGAGAGGAAGCCTTATAATTAAATAATATTTAACAAAATCAGAACACATCTTTAAAACTATTGCTTCTGGGATTAATAGTAAAAACACTGGAAAACACTGTGCACTCGCCCCAAGACCAGCTATTTAGCTTGTATTTTAGTAAAGGATTAAATATTTTAAGTACCTAGATAACTGCCAAATTTCACTTGGTTGTTTGAATCTGTGTAAGCGTGAATTGTATTCGCAGTTGTATTGTACACAAAAACAGAACCAGTCCAATAAAATGATCCAGGGGCTCCCATTATGATTAAATCCTAGAAGAAAAGTAAAACAAAGCCATATTATTCACACTGAAATATTCATGAAAACAAGCAAAACAAATAAAGTGCTTTTCTTTAGATCTCCTGTGAATTCTATGAAATGCTGCTGGAGATGCATCCGGCTCAGCACTGGGGTTTACTACTAGATTACAGATAATATTTTCCAGACTTTGTAAAAATATGCCTTGAACTGTAAGAACAAAACAGAGCAACAAACAGGATATTCTCTTCTCAAAAGAGTTTTTTAGAAATTACAATCTTAGGGTGGAACAGAGACTAAATAATAAAGCAAGAAGGTAAGCATTACTAATGTTACATCAAACAGATTAAAGAGAATAATAAAACTTTATCCTGTCTGCTACATCCATGCCCTTTTTTCAAAAAGATAAGATTTTTTAAAAAATAACTTTGGATTTAATAAGGTGTAAAACTATTCTTAGGAATAAAAATTAAAATCTTACTTGAGAATAATCATGCAAGTCATAGCAAGATTCAATTAAAAAGAAATTAGAAAACAGAGACACATTTGGTATCTTTAATACACACCTCAATGTAAAAACTAGACATTCCAGCCTGACACGACCCATGGTTTTCTCCAAACTTTCGTGCATGATCTGAGAATGGGAAAGAAATATTAAAAAGGATGAGAAGCATGCAGTTCCAGAATTTTGTTACCAGGCTTTCAACAGAAGTTGAGCCATCTTAGGGAAAAAAAAGTAACAACACCCTCCTCACCCCCCCAGAGGTTGGTTTCCAGTTCTGTAATAAAACTAAAAACACTGGTTTATACTATATAGCCTTCAGGTGCAATATAGTATTGTAACAAACTTAAAACACTGTGTATGACTTGGTCACAGCTGCCTTTGAAATATTGTGACTTGAAAGAGTATACTTTTCTTTCAAAATTGTTCTGTGAACAAAACAGCTGAATGGTTTGAGCACCACATCTGGATACTCCTCCACTGTAATTTAGGCATACTCTGACTGACAGGCTGATGTATCTTGCTAGAACTTGCCCTGTGCTCCACTGGTGCCATGAAGGGTTTGCGTTATGGCAGGCTTAGACATTCTGCTTTCATCCTCAGCAATCCAAACTCTCTGTCCCAGCTCTGTTTTCCTGCAATTCTTTGCTGACTGCCTGCCATCAGGGTTCCCTTCATTCCATACATAGATGTGTAAACTTAAAGCCTCCAAGGATAAAAGCAGGATTTCACCACCCCTTGTAACAGTCTCCAAAGCCAGCAGTGGGACACTTGATGGCATTACTCTGTCTGCACAGGAAGGTCAGATGGTCAGCTGATCCTTGCACTGGCAAAGCACAGGGGCACGAGATCGTTCTCCTGGGTGGGTGGTAGATAAGAATGGGAAAGCATGGATGGAATCATTTGATAGCTTCAGGTCTTGACTCTTATTCTGCTCCTGAAGTTCTCTGAGGAAGGACCCTTGGAAGTCTCACGCCACAGCAGCAGCCTCAGCAGAAGGCAAGTAAGGGACAAGGACATGTGCTTGACAGGCACCACAGCATCTTCGTATCAAAGGCTAAGGAGCAGATGGCAACAGTCACTTGCAGGCATTTCTGCTGCTCTGCTGTGAGACTCTCCAGAACAATGATGAGAGTAAAGGAATGCAGGATGTTCTCTGCTGGCCTGTTTTTGAGAAGCACACAGCTTTCAGCAATGTAGTCTGGGAAAAAATATTCTGAAATATTGCCTTTTGAAAGCAGCTTTTCTTTGAAGCAATAAACATCTTTACATTACAAACTGGGCTCGTATCATCAGCACTCAGCCTCCAAACCTTTGGCTGCAGAACACCTGCTCACAGCAACACAGGCCTTTCACAAACTCTGCACCATCCAATTGTGTATCTCACCCTTCCCTACCAAAGGGCTCAAGCATTCTGCTTACCTATATAGCATGGGCATATTCTTCTGCTCAGTTTAGTTCGAAAATCAGAAGGGATGGCGAAACAAATACCATGTGGCAGTTTGTGTTCATTTTTCACGTAAAACACATTTTTCCATCTGTGTCCACAAGCCTATGGATATAAAACAAACACAGCATTTGATATGGAAGCCTAAGAAAGGCAACAGCAGTCTGACAAACAGACACAGGGACCCAGTGGTTAATACATACAACCATAGATCCATTTTCCTTCGGTTGCCTCGACAAGCTGACCCCCAGCCACTGATTATCACGCTCCTCCAAACAAGTCTTCCCACAGCGCTCTCCACTGGGATTGCCTAGGAGACAAGGACCAGTGCTCTGAACAGAGGGACAAGGTGAAGAACAATGTGGTGGGGAACAGCAGCACCCAAGAACTCTGGGGGGACAGACAACGCAGTAATTCAGGTTTGGTGGATCTGACCTCTGTCTTACACAGGTCAATGTAGACTTTTTACTTTCTTCTTGAGCAAAGGTGTGATTGTGGGTAGCCAAAGGGAGCACACTGGCACTGAATGTGACAGGCTGGCAGTGAGGATTGGCTTCTCCAATATGACTTGGATAGAAAGTGACATTACACTCAATTTTGCTGAAGGGCTGTCTCTGTAAGGGCTCTTCAGCCTAAAGTTCATAAGAAACACAAGTGATACCTCTGAGCGCCACCTAAACTCCAGACTAAGCAAACATCTCTCCAACTATGCATCTATTAATAGCAGACCTTAAAACAATCTCTACTGCAAGTGGCTATCAAATAAAGGTTGCATAACTGCAATCTCCACTGGGGATGGCAGATCATTACCTGGGCATGTCCTGCATGCTTCTTTCACTGTTGCAATTATTCAGCAGCAGCTCCTAGTGTTTGTTCTTAAGGAGAGTTATTTTTTAAAATCTTGAGAGAACACATTGAAATGTCTTCAACTCTGCCCTCACACCCCAAAAGGCTGCATTATTGCCAAGTTAGCAAATACTTGCTCTCTTCTGGAAAGCAGCAATGGTCCCCAGGGTAAGGAGAAGCTACACATTTACTCTGAGTTATATAAAGCAAACTTTTTCATTTTTAAGATGTTTGTATGAAAAAGCATTAATCAAATTACTGAATTGGTATTTTCTATGCATCAGCATGATAGTTTATGAAAAAGCCTTCTCATAAAACAAGGAAACACATTATATCATTTGAACAAACTCTTTTGTATAATTTTTAAAACTTTATCAGATCAAATACAGCTACAGGTGAACCCAAATTGTTAAGGATTAGTTTAGCTACCCAGAAGAGACTGCCAGTACAGACCACAGAACGCTAATGCTGATGGGACGTTGTTTGCATGGAAAAAAGCCTCATAAATCACATCCCACACCTTCTCACCCCTCGCTGCCCCAAAAAACCTGCAACAATTAACCCACCAAACAAAACACCTGTGCTGAGAGCAGAACTGGCATTTATTACTGTCCAATGCATTAGAGAGTTTAAATGAATACACAGATTATCTTACTGACTAATGTCAGAGATGTGAACTTCCATTTACGGAATATATTCCATTTTTCAGAAACAAGTCTGGAATTGAATTTTGGAGTTATATCATGGAAAATTTCTCACTTCATAAGGGAGCCATTTCCATAGCTTGCATGAATAATACAGCATGATGAAAAATGTCCTCAGAAAAGAAAACTCCATTACACTCCCATTAGTCCTCCTTTACATTGCAAAAGGCACTTCTGGTGACTCCTTTCTAGGAATGCATTCCATCCTCTTGTAACAATGACTTACCTGGGACTTGCTTTGCTTTTATGTGGATTTGCAGGAAATGGAAGAAGTTGAGAAGACCAGGGCAATAAATTTAGATTCAAAGAGATTGAGACTTTTTATCAGTAAATCAAATGAAACCAGAAAGATGATATGAGAGATGAGTAAGTTCAGCCCTTCCCAGTGCCTCATTCTTGTGCCTGTTTTAGAGGTTTGTAACAAGAAAAAGCACCACCATTCCTTGACACTCATTGGATTGCATCCCCCTTTTCCTTTGCTCCAGGATATGTTGATTCAGGATTATTTTGGCCCTCTGCTGACCTGCTGCCTTATGTTTCCTCTCTTTCTCTGACTGGCAAGTATTCAACCACCTTGTTAATAACAGACCTTTGTGGGAGAAAGAAGTGAGAACTTGACATCCCAGACACCCTGATGAGTCCCTGCTCAGGGTATGGCATTATAAAAGCTTTATCAAATGACAAAATGCAGTATTCTGCACAAGCAACAGAGCAGCACTGCATAAGCTCAAGAGGACATGGCAGCTTGGTTGCCTCAGGGAAAAGGAGCACGTGCTGTCATAAAGCCACTGAGAAATAAGTGATTGCCCATGCCTGTGTACATTACACAGCTGGAAGATACACTTCTGCTATAATCCCCTCTGAACACGTCCACAGAACAATGCAACTGCATATAAATAAGGTCACAACTTATAAAGCCACTTCTGGGTTTGGCCTCAAGGATTATAATACAGATGTTTGCAATGTCATCTGAGAAACCAGTTTTATATAACTTGCTCCAGTGTTTTCCATGCCCAACAGGCTCTCATGATCCATTTCATCCTCCCATAACTCCTCTGGTCCTATTGCTAACTGATGAAAACTATGACATCTACTGCAAAGACAATAAGCCTTCTGATATCCTGCTCCTAGATGTCAGGGCCTCAGAGTCTATTTTTACTCAGTCAAGAAATATTTTCTCTTTTCACAGATCTGATAGGTTTTATCCCTCTTAAATCCCTCAAACTTCTACCTAAAACATTTTTAAGTGGCACCTGTTTCCATACTTCTGTACCAGACTAGGTCCAGAGGGTCCCAGGTTTTTTGGAACAGTATGGCTATCTGAAAGACATCACTTGCAAGGCATGAGCAATGCAAGCAGGATAAAAAAGCCAAACTACCAAAAACCAAACTTACCAAAATCAAAATTGAACAAACACAGCTCTGCCTTTTGGGGGAAACCATTAACTGGTCACTTTTCCATTGTAATGATTCAGCTGGGGGAGCTAGAGGGCAATTTGTTCACAGGTTAATTGTAGCAGAGACTTAAAGGAAGGGAGCAAGACTGAAACTGCAAGCAGAGCTTTCTGGCTTTATGCTAAACTACGCACTGAATTTACTGCATTCATTTGTAGTTAAAACTAATTTTTTTCTTTAGACTGGATGGCAAAGTGCACAAATTATTTCCTATATACTTTAATCAGTTAGGCATTGTTTCAAATCTGAGACCAGTGCTTTTGAAGCATTTCTGTAACATTTTGTAACTGCAAAATTCAATAGGTCGAAACATCTAAAGAACTTCGTGTAAGTTCCTCTGCAATAATCAGTGACCACCCCAAACTGATGTGGGCAGGGATTTGAAATTCAAGAGTAGAAGATGGGACACTTGGTGCTGCAACCTGAAGCACTTTATTTTGTATTTGTGCCTGAAGTTTGATTACAAGCCTCTGCATCGAACATAAGCCATTATTTAAAAATACTCCAAATACAAATAAATCTGCAGTCTAGAGCACTTGACACCATAAGCAGAAGTACTAGAACTTGAAAAGAGACTGAAAACTCTTCTATTCATCAATCAGAGGGAGAGATTTAAAAGTGCCAATGAGGGGCTAGGAAAACAAAGACCTGCTGGTGTATCTCATGGCTTTTCTCAGCTCTTAAATCAGCCTAGGGCTTGCAACACCTTGAACAACATTAGAATTTTCTGAAGTATATCTGGTTGACTTATCCCAGATACTGTGATGACTGCAGCATAGGACTATTCCCAGCAGCTCTTTTCCCACTGAGGAAACATACAGGAAATCATGACATAAAAATACAATAGCAGTTTTGTGTGATCAGAGGCTTCCTAATTGTTCATGAATCCTTCATTAATTAGTTATGCCAGTTTCAAGGCTACTTTAGCGAAAAGGAGAGACAAAGTATTTTAATATGTTTATGTCTCTAAGTAATTCACATCCATTTATTACAGAAGCCCAACATTTGGAAAGCCACTTCTACTGCCTGTTATCACCTCTACTTTCTTATGGCTTATAATTAGAAACTTACCACCTCAAAGATGCTTTCACCAGAACAAAATGTGAATTCAATTACTGAGGAGCAAGATAGAAACACTTATTTCTCATTGTGCCTGTTCAGCAGTGTAACATGTTGCCACACATTTTTCTAAGGAAATTCCCTATTCTACAAGATCAGAACCCAAACTTGAGTGACTTAGACGAGAGATAGTTTAGTTCGGCCTTGTAACTGCAAGTTCCCTTGTGTATTTCTCTGACCTCAGATACTACCCCACTTCATTCACATCCCATGCACCACAGCTGCCTCTGGCTTCTTTATTGACCTCACTGACCTGTTTTACAATACAGCACTTCTTTTCAGCATCTATTTAACTTCAGAAATACTACAGATGAACTTCAGTGATGCAAATATGTTGTCTAGCAGTAAAGGAAACCTACAGTTTGCAAAAATCTCATGTGGTATAAATATCTTTTAAGAAGTTCAGGACAGGACAGTAAACTGCATTGAGTAACCTGCAGCCTCTAAACCTGGGAATAGAGGCCATGTTAACTTAAGCCTTTGGAACCACATAAACATTTTTATATACCTGTTTCATCATTTCACTTAGAATCCCCTAAGCTACTGAAGAAAAACCCATCATATTATTTCTGTAGAGATTTTGTTTCTCCATTGGCTAAATGCGTAAACTGAAAGGCCCTGCAGATGTATGTAGTTTTCAAAGAACCTGAAACTTTCAACCCTTCCTTTCCTTCCCTCGCACAGTAAAGGACTATTTTTACCACCAATCCAGGAACAGAGGTTTATTGCCTCTTAGCATATACTATTTCACCACTTTAGTTGACCTCTTTGGCTTTTTGCAGGCAGTCAGGAAGAAACCCCACACTCTTTGTTATGTATAACTTTTTAACAGATATAGTATTGGAATGAAATTACTCAACAAAACCCAAAAAAACTACTTGGGCTGGTATAAATTTAATTGCCAGTCTTTCTAGTAGCAACTGCTTGTCTTTTTGTAATGTGACTACAAGTAAAACAGCACTGAAGTATCTTAGGTTTTTGTATCCCTGTTACAAAATATAACTCTTATATCCATCTGTAGCAAAAAAAGATTGGACGGAACCTGTCAGTGTTAAGTTTTATGCACAGACATGTATAGAAATAATTGTTTTACTGGTTTTTTTTTGTCACAGAGGGCTGAGCTCTGCCCTGACAGCCCACCAGTTCACGGCGCGCTATTGCTTTCAAATATTTTGATAGCCCTTTCCCGCGCTTATCGTTCCTGGGCGGTGTGCTCATAACGGATGGGATACTCTTGGTCAGAGGGTGGCAGAGTACAAGCTGAGGAAGATTCTTTCCATAGCATATGAATAGCGTGAACAGCACCGTATGCAAGTGGGACAGGAAGAGAGCCCAAAGCAATTCACACATGTTCACGGCAACCCACTGCGAAGGCCTCCCCTTTTTAACAAGTATCAAACACTTGAAAGTTGGATAAGTTCAGCCAGTTACATTTCCTAAGTATGGAGACTGTGGAGATAGAAGTTAAGTTACATGCAGGACTCATGAAAACTGATTCAGTCAAAAAGAGCTTTGTTCCCCCGAAACTCAAGTTTTCAACAAATCTGCAAGCAGGGAGAACCCATCAGCAAGACAACTGCGGTTCAGATTTACTTTAGGGTGGCTTCTAAGAAGAGAAGGCTTTGTAGAAGAAAACATGATTTAGGCACAGACTTCCACCCTCCGTGCCTGACCTTACTGCACTCGCCCACTGCCCTGAAAGCTGCAACAGCTCTCCCCAGAGCAGTGCGGGAGTCAGACCGAAACTTTCACGGGGCTTTTGACCCAGTGGCTGAAAGGTGCGAAACGGCTGTGGGACCGACATCTGCCACACCTAACTTCCCCAAACCAAGTTTTGGGGCATGTTTTCCCTCTTGATGCCGCCGCTACGGTCCTTGGGCAATAGCGCTGATGTGGTCCTTTGGCGAGAGGCAGAGCACCCTGCAGCTGAAGCTGAAGGGCCCAGCACACC
>VZRX01003942.1:114285-235244 GCA_013398075.1 Notiomystis cincta | reverse complement strand
ACGCGGTCGTCCTGACACCGGCGGGGCAGAGGGGGCCGCGTCCCCCTCGCTTCACCTCGACACACCTATCAGGCCGGGCCGGCAAAGGGGAAAGGAGATACTGCAAACTTGTCCTAAAATCTCCCGCCGAGCAGCGGGCGGGCAGCTCCACCCAAGCGCAGGACCGTGTTCTGAGAAAGGAAGTGTAGAGAAGATTGAGTTTTCCTTTTAGATTTAGGAAGAAATCCCAGTGCCTCGTGTTGAAAGCCTTCCCCACCGTCACTGTGCTGAGGGGGTCTGCCTTGCTGTTCCCCGCCGGGAGATTTGATTCCTGAACCCGGTGCCGCAGAAGCAGAGCGCCCCGAGCCTGGCCTACCCGTGTTGCGCAGGGCTGCCTCGCTGCTGATGGCTCCTTCCTTTCCCGTGTGATGTAGTCAGAACAACTCCCCATCGCTTCTCTTACATTTTAGAGTAACTTCTTCACGTCCCTGTTCAGTTTTTCAGTTGCTGACGAAGTTAGTAGCCATGCCTCCAGACAGCAAAGGAACAAAGGAAATGAGCATTGTGCAAGAGATGTGGTATTTAGCAGACCTTGAAAGGGCTCCCTTGATCTTAGTGAGGAGCTTTACTGTGCATATTTTCAGCAATCAGTCACTGACTCTTGATTTAGCTCATACTGAGTTGTGTTCATCCTGAAATCAAGGCTGTTACTTCTATCTGCAAACCTTGCCTCATTGAAGTCCTTTGCATACCAGGGCTTCCCTGTTGCTATAATAATCCCTGTATATGGATAACGTATGTATAATGGTATTTTGGATCTGAGGAACAAGAACAGAAGAACTTCTAAATTAAAATTTTAGTTACAAAGATTACTTACTGTATCTGGAATAAAATCAGTATGATTTCAACTATCGAATATCATACACGTTAGACATAACAGGGAGATGGCAGACTGTCATACCCTAATGGAAATTCAGAACATGGCATTTTAAGCTTCTTGGGATAAAACCCTCCTTTCATTTCCAGGAAGTTAAGTGGAAATGTGCAAAGTTTCACACTTCTGCAAAGTGCTGAGCAACTACCAGAGCGGGGCACTGAGACAACGCAGAGTGAAACATCTTGTCATGCTGACCCCATGCAGATGTGTAATTTCTGGAATGAGATCAGCACAGTGGAAGATCTGACAGTCAGTCAGCAGAGTACATTTTTTTAAGTCCTCATCTCTAGAGCCATCAGAGGGCTTCTCTGGATGACACTGATGTAGAGCAGTGGCTGTTTCGTGTAAAGGAGTCAAACAGCTCCTCAGCTGCTATTCATCTTCCTTCCAATTACTAACATCAAAGGAGCTAAAACAATCAACAGCAGCTGTGAATCTACATTTCTACTGCTCAAGAAGTTTTCACCCTCATTTTCAAAGCAGCAAAACAAGCATGATTCAAAACTGAAATGCTAAATTGTGGTTTAGTTGGTGAAAAATTGTAACGTGGTTGCACCACCATGATGCAGGAACCGTGGTGAGATGGTGATACGATGGCAGGGTTCCTAGCTGGCAGGGAAAGGTAGATTGTAAAGTCGTGGGGTCCAGTTATTGCGACATAAGTAGCTGCTTTTCAGCTGTGATATGAAATTGAGAACTGTACTTCACCTGCAAGGAGAAAATTAGTGTGTTGTCTCCTAGACTCTGCTAGAGTGGATGTGATCATGACCCACGAGGCATCAATGAAATCAGTGAAATATAAATTACTGGAGAGTGAAAAATCAGTATTTTGAGAAATATTTGCAGGTTTTAGTACCATTCGGGTACAGGATCAGTCAGAGAGCAGGATAAATGCAACTGACAATGTGGAGTAATGGAGAGAGAACTTGAGCTTTATTAGGGGTTAAGAGAATTTGCAGAAAAGCTGGAACCAACACAGGAAGCCAAGTACCTGTATTTACAAATCAAATACCAGTTATATATCAGTTTATATGTCAGTTATCCTGTAGTAATAAAAAAAAATTCTCCCCAAAACCTCTTGCTGCTATGCAATCAGAACAGCACATCTCCCACAGTCCTCTGTGGGTTAATAACACTAGAAGCAAAATATCACAGTGACTTGTTCTTGTGCTTGAATTTGGTTCACCATCTAAGGCAATTTCAGAGGAGCCAGTGGGATGATTTGTTAATTATATTAGTCCACAGTTTGGCAGCATCTTTTTACAGCAGATGTGTGCATTTCATCTGACTGTTCTCATCTCTTGCTGCTTATTCTTGACTCATACTGCTGCCCCTGTTACACTGATAATGTTCAGTGTCTGAGCAGTGAGACTCATCAGAGAAGTCATCTGGGTTAAAAATAACTCAGTAAAATACCCCAAACCTAGATCAGAGTTGTAGTTTGTATACTATGTGGCTGGCCAGTTGTATTGGTTGTATTCAAATGGTGGTTTAAACTGAAGCAGCAGCTTGAAGAGATGTCTCAGGTAATAGCCTTAACTTTCTAGAAGTAGCAAGTCTGAAAAGTTAAAACTTACACATCTAACTTAAAATGAAGCAGAAATCCATTCCCCTGGCATTGATCTCCTGCTGGAGTTCAAGGATCTTTGTCCTCTTCTGCATGCATCCAGCTAAAAAAGAGCTATATTAGAGTAAACCAGAATTACTAGTGCTAAATGTCAACAAACATTGAGCAAGTTCTATAAAATTTCATTTATGGTCCTTCAAGGTTTAATATTTCAAATGCAATTATGAAGTAGCAGCTACTGCTGAGATTTTAATTTGTTAATTTTTTGTATTTGGGAGGAGTATGAAAGAAAGCCACTGGAAAACAAACAAACAAAAAATTTGCCTTCCTCATAGCTGTTCCATTTAGGAAAAGCAGTGGTTTGAGTCTTTAATTGCTGTGTCAACATTGTTTACCTGTAATACATCCCAGTGCTGGTGAGAAGAAGGGAGAGAAAATCACTGAAGGAAGAAGATAGTGATTCTCAGTGTCTGTCAGCTTTCTTCTTTGGAACATATGCTACACCCTTTTTGATTCCCTAAGTTGGAGGGCATTTGTATTAAATGAAGTCCCGTGTATGGGCTGGCATTGGGTAACTGATCACATGACTGCTTGTGCTGTGTTGTAAATACAGGAAAGCACATGTTGCTAAAAACCTTCATGGACATGGCTTTCAGCTGTGTCTGTCCCTGGTCTCCTGTGTGTCACGTTGCCTACCACTGCTTATGGAAGAGTGTCTCCAAATCCACTCTGAATTAGAAATAAAAACAATCTGTGGTTGAATTCCTTTTCCGAAATAGAAAGACTTGAAAGTTTAATTTTTAAATTGTCTAAATACTTAAATTGTGATATTTCAAATTTGAAATTTCTAAACCTTTCTGATTTACTGGAACAGGAAAAATCTAGGGTTTGGTCAGACCATAACTATGTCATGTTTTCCATGTAAGCTTCTCCCTCGCCACCCCCTAAAAATGGCAGTGGGCCACAAAGTCTATTATTCATAGGCTGTCATCTGAGAAATTATAGAAGGCAAATACACTCTTACACTTAACTCTAAGGCTCTCTTCAAGAAACTTCCTCTTCCCTGTGCTGTAAGATGCATGTGAGCTTGCATGAAGAGGTTATATTGTCCACTGACAAGTATAATTAAGCACAGATGTCTGAGGCACCAAAAAGAAGCAAATGTTAGCAAGGGTCTTAATTTTATCATTTTGCTTATAGTCTCTTTAGAGATCTGAATTTCATTTAGAGTCACTTAAAGAGAAACAATATTTCAATTTAATCAGCTTATAATATATTTACACTCATATGATGTCTTTTTAGGAAATACTTTAAAGAAGTTTTCCTTTCCTTGAACAAATGTGCTGCTGAAATAAACTTATCTGCCAAAAGAGCTTTCCAATATTTAAACATATAATAGTGTCGTACAGACAGCGAGTATGGCAACCTGACTAGAAGAAGCAGACAAAAGCTATTTACCATTAACAACAGCTTAACTTATAACTGCATTTTAATTTACAGATAGTTAGGACTGGAAATTAATCCTTATATGTATATGTGTGATTGATGCATTGCAAATCCTTTTTTCTTTCTGAAAATTTTATCTAAGATTCTTGAGTTGCAAGATCAGACACAACTGAATAACCAGTTCTGAGCAGAACTGGGCAGTGAGCTCTTTTCCCATCCCAAAGGAATTGCTGAGCTTTTGAAACTTTCCCATCTGAAATTCAAACAAAGAGTGTTTTCATGTACCATTTCTGTGTCTTCCTTTGCAAAAGTCTGGCTCAGCAGAGTTGTAGCATTTTTTCATTATTATCACTTTTTAAAACAAATATTTTAGTTAGATATAGTTCCTTTGAGATGAGAAGGAAATATGTATATTCAGAGAATTTCAACATTAAAAAATTACGTAATATTCTTTTTTTCCCAAATTAATAATTTGTCTAAATCAACACTTTCTCATAATTCATTTCCCGTAATTAATTAATGTTTCAACATATTCATCTCTACATAGAAAGAAATCCTGACCATTTCTTGATGTTTTGTTTCTATTTTTTTCATATTTGTATTCTACCATGGGTTCCACATGTCTGCTGCTGAGATTGGATGCAAGGGGAATGGAACAGAATCTGAAAAATCTTTGCCTAGATTTACTTCTTAGCTGCAAAGCAATTTTAAGTTAGACATTTGTCTGTTGCATCTGCCAAGCAAGATAAACTAGAGGACAAGGTAAAAGAAAAGATTTGGTTATTTAAACAAGTAGATATTAGTTTTCCTGTAAAGAAGGGTCAGTTCTTTGCTCAAGTATGAATTTATATAGCACTTACCAACAATGATAGTTTCAATTTGTTTTAATGTTTGAGAACATGTAACATGAATATGTCAATACAAGGACAGTGTTATGTTATACAGGACTGCCTTAATTGTTATTTTCCAAAAGTCTTCATACAAGGACACTTAAGTGCCTGATTATTCTGAGAGGAATGTAAGTGTTCTTTGTTGTCTCTCTCATTTCTTTTAAGGTGTTTGTTTTTTTTTAATAATTTCTAAAAAAAATATGCATGGTCAATGATTGGTGTAAGTTGGACAATTAATAGTTTAGAAACTGAGTCAAATGATGCTGATGCTGAAAGCCTTTGGCTCCATAGAAAAACTAAGCACTAGGAAAACAGACCCCAAATTAGAAAGGCTTTGGCTGTGTGTGGACCATGTTCTTTCAGCAGTGACAACAGCTATATTTCAGATAGGAAAAATACCTCAAAAGACACTCTTATTTCTTGAAAAACAGTCCACCAAACCCCCAAACTGAAACAGTTGTTGGAAGAGAACTGTTGAAAGGAAACATCTGGAGGAAATGCCATTCCAATTTCAATCTTGTCTTCAGTATACCATAACATACATTTTTCAAGATGTGATACCGTGCTTCATCAGACAACATCACAATGAGATCATACCTCTGAATATGGACTCCAGGTCACCTTTGTGCAGGATGGTAATCATTATGTCTGATTCTGCTTCCTGAGAGAGTATATTAAAAATATTTCTTGTCAATTAGACATTTCTTTGATGCTAGCATGAAATCCTAGATATGCAAAAATGATTACTGCACAAACTCCTAATCTCTGTGAGGATGGAAGCAAGAATCTCAAAACAGGAGCCAGCCCTGAGAGTTCAAGAGAGTTGCAGAGAAAAATCTAAGACAAGCCACAGCTAAATCCAGAACAACAATATAATAAGAAGGAATTATTGTAGAAGGCAGTGAAAACTGGGTGATTTTGTATGAACAACATGGCGCTTCTAGAATTCTTTAGAAGAGATGAAAATAAAAGATTTTTCTAGATCATTATGTATCTTATGTATGTGTATTAATACTTTTCTAGTGCTCCTTTCATGGATACTCTTAATTTGATTCCAGAACCCATCCATTCCCCACACTGTGTCTTCATGGATTTATTAACCTCTAAAAATTAGGGAAAACAAAAACTTTCTGGCAAGCTATCAGAGCTCTAGTTGTTAAAATGTCAACTTAAAATGCCCTTAGTTCTGGCATTACATTTGTAAGTAGTTATTTGCCAGCTGTGTATCTGTGATTTCGTAGTTGTCAGGTCCAATAAAACTTTAAACCCTGAAAATTTAAACATCAAGAATTTTTGTTGGCTGGCAGGAGCAAGACCAGATCTGTGTCATTGTCATGTAATTAGAAAGAGAATTTTTTATCAAGTTCCAGTCTCATTGAGGGAAAATGTAGTAGTATTGAGATTAGGCAGATAACAAAGTATGTAGAGGATATACTGCTAAGAATTCCACTTAGAGGTAAGGCTGGTTATCCTGGTTCCTGTTTTTTTGCCAAAGTAGGCTGTGTCTATTTGCCTGGTTGTTTGACTGGTTTTTTTCCTCTGTAGAGTAATCTATATAATGGGCACCATAAACAATGTTACATGTTCCTATAAAACTTGTAATTAAATAAACCAAACTCTTCTACTTAACAAAGTTTCTCTGAGTTGTCCTTGCTCTGTTTTAGAGTACCACATGTAGTAGCTTTAATATTTTCTTTTTAAGTTTGATTTTAACATGTCCTAATTCTCAGTTTATTTCTGAAATGTTTTAATTGTAGCTGGATGTATTTGAAATGTATGTGGCCTTTTGTGCACTTGAAAAATCTATAGACTTATTGCCCAATATACATGTATAAACTATGTATGTATGTATTTTAATCTCATATTCCATGGGTTATGTCTTCTGTTGCAAAATGGACCTGAGCATTCATAGTATACTCATAATTTTCCATTTACTTATTCTAAAAATTTAAACATTCTAGATGCATTTGGATCAGGTCTAAAAAATAATATTCCCCCTTTTCAGTGAGTGCTTATTGTACCTGAGCAGGTACACCACAGTATATGTGAACTGAGAAGAGAATACCCTGAGAGCACCGTTTCTTCAGTTATCAAAGAATATTGATATTCAGCTTTTGTGGCTAAAATACATCACTCCCAAAACAATTGTGTGTTACAGCAACACAATGAACAAGATGCCTTAACAAATTTTGGAAAAGGAGCCTTCTTATAAAAACAATATATTATAACTCAAAGATGCCAGTGATTTCCTAAGGAAGAAATAAGATCTATCATTTCCTTTCCTTTTGAAGAAACAGTACTTCCAAAAGTCAAGGAAAGGCCATATGAGTGGCTTGCAATAGTGGTAGTTCACATTCAACGACACTTGCTGGTCTGTGCCTTTGTGGGGAGGTCTGCGCAGGTGCTCGGAGCAGTTGCTCGGTGTGTATACGTTTATGGAGGAGTGGAAAGCGCAGTGGGACTGCCTGTTTGGTGGCTCCACTCAGAAAATCGCTCATGTCCTGGAGGACCTTGCAGGTGTGTGCTCAGCTGTAGCACAGCCCTGAGTTTTAGTGACCTCAAAGTTCAGCTCGTACAGGAGCTCCTCGTTAGAGACTCAGTGACTGAATCGGTACCAGTGTACCGACTTTGTGTGGGAGCTGCTCCCCAGCTGTATTTGTCTCCCCCAGCAGTGTGCCGGGGAGCTCAGGGCTTGGCCATGTCCTCCACAGGTTTCCACATGTTCCTGTGCTTTCCCCCATCTTGTCCCGAGGCCGAGGAGGCTTGGCCGGATCCCTGAGGCCTTGCAGGAAGGTGTTGTGCCTTGAGCCCTGCGGCATTGCCCTGGAGGGCACAGCTGCAGGTGCCTGTGGGACAGGCCGCTGGCCACCCTGCACCGCGCCCAGCCGGTTCCGGCCGGTCCTGGCTGGTTCCGGCCGGTTCCAGCAGGTTCTGGCTGGTTCCGGCCAGTTCCGGCCAGCTCCCTCAGTAGCTCCTGAGGGCTGGGCCAGGCAGCCATGCCGAGGACACCTCTGACAGTCCCTGACAAAGGGCAAAGAGCTGCTCAGGTGCTGAGGTGTGACGGGAAAAGAGTGAGGGACAACACTGCGAGCTCCAGGGTCAGGGCAGGAGCGGGAAAGGCGCCACAGGAACCAGAGCAGAGACTCGTCTGCGGCCTGGGAAGACGAAACGCCATTAAAGATATCCAGGCTGCATCTCCTCCAGGCCCCCATCCTGGAACCAGTGGATATGGCCTGGAGGAACTCCAGACTGTGGAGAGCTCACTCTCTAGCAAACTTTCCTGAAAGAAACTGTGGCCCTGGAGAGCTCATGCTGGTGCAGAGCTTTCCTGACAAGGACTGTGGGCATGGGCTGCCCATGCTGGAGCTGGTTCCCCTGACAAGAACCATGGCCCTGTAGAGCACACGCTGTAGCAGGTGACAGGAATTGTGCCCATGTAGGTTCTTATGACAGCAAATATGGTCCTGAGGAGGCAACACTAGAGCAGATTCTTCTGACAAGAACTGGGACCCATGGAGAGGAACCTCAGCCCATGGACAAGAACCTGCAGCTGGTGGACAGGATCCACACTGGAGCTGGGGAAAAATGTGAGAAGGAGGGAGAGGCAGGAAGGGGCTGTCATGTTCTCATTGTAACCTCACACTCCCCATCCCCTCTGCACCTCTTGGATGTGGTTGAGGGATATAGGGGACCTGGGAGTGAAAGAGTGAAACTGAGTGGGTGACAAAAGTTTTGGTGATGGGGAAGGTGGTGTTTTAATATGCCTCCAAATCTGTTTTATACTGGCATGAAATTATTTTCCCACAGTGTGATCAATCTTGATGCCAGTGACTTGTAAGTGATTTCCCTGGCTTTACCTTGACCCAAAAGCTTTGTCATGATACTTTCTCCCCTTATCCTCTTTGAGTGGGACAGTGAGAGAGCAGCTAAGTGACTCTCTGGCAGCCAGACAAAGTCAACCCAACACGAAGTTCCAGGCCTTTTCCAATTCCACAATACTGCTTTCAGTGTAAATAGACTGGGGCTATAAAATTTGAGGTATAACCAATATTCAGGACAATTTTCAAGGTATATGTAAATTAACTTATGTCATATCACAACTGTGTTCTCTATTTAACTCTCTTACATAAAACATGATTTAGAGCTTTTTTAAAAATCCTTTTTTTTTGTGCAGTGTTCCTTGAGAGTCATGATAAACGAAGGCTTAATCAAGACCTAGTACCTGCAGAAGAATCAAGCCAGTTCTTCACAACTAAACAGTAAGAAACCACACATGTTTCCTTTTTACAGACTTTAAAGTGATGTTAAATTTCTCATATGATGTATTAGCAAAGGTTCCAGCTCTTGGTTATACAAATATCTCCCTGGGGTTTACAGCTATAACAATCTCAGTACTACATCTTGTGATCTCACCTCTGGTAGCTCTCCCCTACTATGTCTTCCCCCTGGGAATCTTTCCTGGGGCTGTACAGAGGGTTGCAGAATTTAAAAACAATTGAGGATCTTGTCCTCTGTATGTGAATTTTATCAATTTGAGAGAAACGAAAATGCACCGTAATTTTAAGACCAAAAGATTTTCTTCTTTTAGGCAGAGTACAGTTATTTTTTATGGTCATGATTTTAGAGGAAGTGAAAAGATCACTAATAAAAACCCACACCTATATTTAAACATCATTATAAATCCCATGTGATAGCACTTTTCATTTTATATGAAAAATTATATTGGTATTAACCCATGACATAAGAAAACAGCAAAAATAACTTAGCCTTCTTCTTTCTTGTTAACTATCTGAATCACAGTTCTTTCTTTATTCTCACAGTCAGGATTATTTCATGTACAAAACTGACCATAAATGAGCATACAGTTTGCACCACAGACATGCCTGTGGGGTAATAAGACATAATATCTGTTTCGAGAAATGAGTGTTGCTGATTTAAAACAAAATAATTCTGCTTACTGAGATCACAGAAGGCAGTTTGCAGAAAAGTAAACCAGTAAACAGATGGATAAAAATAAGATGTTGAATATGTATTTTGTGTAGCTAAGATAAAATTGTATGTTTCACAGAAAAACAAACCCAGATCTAGAGCTAACACAGGCTGAACACCTTCAGCAATGAGCTCTGTGTCTGTGACCCTCAGTAGCCATTACAGCTGTTTGGCATTTCAGAGATTTGCTCATACCATTCACTATTCAAGCTTAGACTCAGTTTGATATTCTAGCTCTTTTAATAGCTAATGGAGTTTTTCCATTGTTTCCAACCAGACCACAATCTCTGTATTCATCTGAGACTGCATGAAAACTAAAGCATAATCATTAGATGGAATCAGATTAATGTGCTTTGCAGTGTGATTTTTTTTTTTTTTTAGGTTTTCTGGCTAGTGAAAATCAATCTTCTAATTAAAACCCTCACAAAAATTCTGGCATACTTATTTAAAATATGATTACATAAATACATGGCACAATGTATGAAAAACAGGTTCTCTAGTTAGAGGAGTTTTCCCAAGATATTTCTGTTTTAAAATTATGCAGTGTGTTATAATGTCTACATGGTATCAGTGTCATAAACCTTCTGGTTTTTGAAAAGATTCTACATTTTTCCTCTGGAAGTAGAAGCAGAAGGAAGTGAACAACTTTTGTTTCTGCCATAAATCTATTGCAGTTACTATGAGGAACAAGTCAGTAAACAGCCCTCCTCATACCCCAGTGATTCATGAACTGGCAGTAAATCTTTCAAAGTTGAGATTAAAGGTCTTTACAAACATAACATTTATGAAAATACAGAGCTAAAAAGGCAGCCATCAGTTTAAAAAGAAATCTGTTCCAGATAATTTTGACCATTTTTACCACTTAGTCATTTTCAAAGTTATTGCTTATCTGAGCCAGTAAGTAATGCATACATGAGCAAACCTGATAATCAAACAAATTTTGATACATTGGAAAGCTTGAGTTGGGCATATCTCTTCATGAATACAGTAATAGCCTTCTGAACCCAACTGAGTCCTGTGCAGAAACACCGCATTACTTTTCTATCTTTCTTCTTGTCTAGATCCATTCTTTTATTTACCTCTGGTCTTCAAGACCAGAAATGTCTGCTTTTTTTTTGAAATTAAACTCAGATTTGTGTCATCTCAGTTTTCAGAAGCTTTTTGAATATTCATCTTGTGTTGGCTGCTTCTTCTCCTTTCATGGTTTAGCTCTTGAAAATGCTCTTAGACACAGTTCACGAAGACTGTGAAATCAAATAGCTCTGTTTAGTCATGTGTCAGTCCAGTAGTACAATTCTGCTCCAAAACAGATACTGCTGTCCAGTGTTCACAGTTACTCAGTTTGATGTAGCCATAAAATGTTAAATATTGTTCTTAAGTGTTGCTCTTTTCTATAAAAAGGGCAATCCAGTGCTTCTGAAATCATTAGAGGCTACAGTGACTTCTGGACTTCAGGTTTATTCTTCAGACAAGGGTAGAGCAATCCCAAAACTTAATGGTAGTAGGGGTCTGCTTTCCACAAGAGAAGAGAATTGTAGCTTTTGGAATGTCTTCATGTTTAAATGGAACAAGTTGACTGATGGAAATCTCAATGCAAATGTTAGTGTTCCCTGAAGTTTGTTTTATTGTAATTTTTTTCTATTAATCATTGTTCATGTCTGCTAACTGTTAAGTATAAGCAATAGGCAATTATTCACGAGGGATTTTGCTTTTCCTTCCTTTGCATATTAATTTCTACAAAAGATAAAACAAAAAGAAGTATTGGCATTAAAATTTCAGAGAAAAAAGAGTAATCTGGAAACAAAAATGTTTCACTTACAATCATGAATTGTTTGGAGTCTATTACTGTAGTGAGCCAAAGAATCATAGAATCTTAGAATACCAGATTTGAAGGGACTTCAAGGATCATCTGGTCCAGCCTTTCTTGGCAAAAGCACAGTCTAGACAAGATGGCTCAGCACTCTGTGCAGCTGAATCTTAAACTGTGCATGTTGGGGAATCCATCACTTCACTGGCGAGACTGCTCCAGTGGCTGATTGTTCTCACTGTGAAAAATTTTCCTTGTGTCCAATTGGAATCTCTCCAGGATCAACTTGTAACCATTGCCACTTGTCTTTTCCATATGAGTCCTTGTAAAAGGGGAATTTCTATCTTCTTTATACCCATCCTCTAAACACAGGAACATGGTGATAAGGTTTCCCCTAAGCCTTTCTGAAAGGCTGAACAAACCCAGTTCTCACAGCATTTCCTCATATGCAGGCTTCCCAGTCCTTGGATCATCTCTGTGGCCCTTCTTTAGATCCTCTTCAGCCAGTTTGCATTTATTTTTGTGTATCAAGGACCAAAACTGAACACAGTATTCCAGGTATGGCCTGGAAGTAGCACCTTCCAGGTGAAAGATAATGCTGGGATACTGAGTGGGATAATGGCTTCTCTCTCTCTGCTGGTGATGCCCTTGTTGGTGCAGCCCAGTGTCCTTCCTGCTGGCTTTCTTTGTGCAGCAGCAGCACTGCTCACTCACACCGAGCTGCTTGTCCACCAGGATCCTCAGGTCCCTTTCACAGAGCTGCTCCCCAGGGAGATTCCAGCCTGTGCTGTGCTCCTGAATTATGTTTTCCCAGGTGTGAGGCCTTTAAGCTTCTCGTAGCCCACTCTTCCAGCCTATTCAGATCTTCCTGCAGCGTGGCTCTCCCTTCCGAAATGTCCACTCCCCTCATCAGTTTGGTCTCACCAGAAAATTTCATCAAGGTACACTTTGTCCCATCATCCAGATAATTTATGAAAATATTAAAGAGCAATGTGCTCAGTTATCAGTCCTTGGGGGCCTGCACTTTAAATACAGGAAGATGTAGAATGTAGATACAGATGTGCCTGTAGGTACAGTTGTATACGCACACATACATCCATGAAAGGGAAAATAACAATCTTTTAAAAGGGTTAAAACTGGTGCCTATGCATCTTTAGAAATTACATTTTAAACATAGCAAACTGTGCTTCAACAAGGGCTGTTGTCACCTTAAAGAGAGAATGCAGCAAGCAGTGTGCAATTCACAAGTAGGGAAATGTTTGTTTAAGTCTGGGGTGGTATCTGAAGCAGATTCATAAGCACAAAGGAAGTGTCATGTATAGCTCTGGTATTCAGATCAAAACTGCAGCTCTGGATCCAATCATGTGAGCACAGGGTCTGACTGCAATAGATGCATGTGGAGCAGTAAGTGTTTGCCATCTAAGGCTGTAGCAGCCAGCAGAGCTTACAGTGAGCCGTGACTTGTAGGGAAATACACCACAGTAAATCATGCAGATCGTATATGAAAGACTGTAAGATGCAGCAGTGCAGTTTGTTAGGCAGGCTGCAGACTTTTATTCCGTGTCTCAAAGCTAAATGGTGTGTGCCTGAGAGAGGGGTGGGGATGAGAGGTCAGTGGAGTTAAACTGATTTACACCTGCTGAGGATCTGGTATGGTGAATTATTTCCAATCACTCCTTGAGCAGTAGGTATTTATTTTTATCTTTCTAAAATATTTTCCTCCACTTGCCTCTGTTAACAGTCCTTGCTGACATTAAATATTTGAGAGCAATTTTGCCACAAGTAGGACCAGTTTCAGTGACAGCTGAAGTTTTCCCATAAACTTGTGTGGATTATGCAATTTAAATGGACAAAATTCAATCTTAGCTGCCTGTCATGTTGATCATAATCACAGTTACTTTTTAGAGAGTATTTTCGTAGTCTTTGCACATATGATCTCTGCAACTCAGAGTGTTTGCATACCACGCAGCATCTGGCTCAGCTTTTACAGGATCTTAACAGATGCAGTCAGGAACAATGTACAACTCCCTGCTGTCTAAAAATAATTGTATTTCAGAAATCTCTTATGCTATAATCACTGTCCCATACAAATGACAGAGTCATAAAGCAATGGAAACGACTCCAAAAAATCAGAGGAAATGCCCACAGGACATGGAAATTCCAAGTGTAGCCACTGAATCTTTTCTTTAACAAAGAGCTATTGGAGATGGAGAATACTAAAGAAATTACTTACTTAAAGTACTTACTTAAGAAAATATATTGAAACCTTTGTGTCAGGATAGTTTTAACTTAAATCATATTAGAAATACTTTGAATGTCATATTGACCCTCCTTATAAAAGATATAAATAATATATTTTCTTCAACTATTACTGGTATTTGGCCTGCACAATTTCATATTAAGGAACCTACAAAATTGATTCTATTTTTTTCTTCATATCAAAAAGAAAGAAAACTGTGTTTAGTTTCTCTCTGAAGTATAGATACACCATTGTAACATAGTGGAAGGAAGTCTTGGGCTCACACTTTTAGTTCTTCCACAAAAGTATCATTGACTGAAGTGAATGTTTTGCCTGAATAGAAAGTCAGAGACCAGGATGAAATGCCAGATGAAACTTACCAGACTGCTTATAGTAGCTTTAACATAAATATAATGTCCAAAAACTGTGAGAAACTGCAAGTAAAAATCATGTGTAACCCTTTCAGATCCATGCAGTAGATCTGAAATTAAAACCCATCATCAAAGTAATTGCTGAAAAGAAGAAATAATTAGGTTCTGAAAAGAAAACATATATAGGTACTGAAAATTTTGCAGCCACTCATCAGTAAAATTATATTTGGGGGTAGGCAGAATCATAAAAGCTTATATTTGTCTAGGTTTTCTGTCTTCTGTCCAAGTTTTCATTGGCAGGGAGAGAAAAGAGAGAAGTATGGGTGTTTGGGACTCCCAGGGTTCCAGCAGGACTCTGGGCTACAGCCTTTGTAACTAGTAACCACTAATACAGGAACACTGGACTGGTCATCACTATGTATTGGGTTTTTCATTCAGGGCAGGTGGAATGAGTTGGAAAATGAGCAAAGTAAGAACAACATTAGGTGTGACTCTTCAAGGTAGTACAAAGGGCCAAAGTTTCAAGCCTAGGATGAAACAGGTGTCTGAAATGTTGTGCCATTGAGGAGGGATAGCATGCACACATAGGTAATCAGAGTGAGAGCAGGATCTGTGACCAGTGCATATGAACAGCATCAAGCACATGTCTCTCCTGTTAACTGAGGCTTGTATGTCAAGGAAAAAGGAAATGCAAAATTTGTAGGCAGCTTACCCAGGCCAGAATCAGCTTTGAAATGTGAGGTTTCCATGTATTACCAGGAAGAATGTCTCTAGTTAGTCAGATTATACCTTCAGCACAAAAAAACCCAAAACAACCCAACCCCCCCAAAAAACCCAAAACCCTCCAACCCCAAACCCAGGAATTAGATCTTAGTCTAATGACTTAGGGATTCTAAAGGTAGATGATTTTCTGGTATGCTCACTTTTATGGAACAGAGATCAACTAATTAACAGCTAAATAACATATGACTTGAGTGATCTATCACATATAATTATGTGCAAATAATAGCCTTACATTTCAGATAATCCATAGGCAGGAATTTGTTTGGACAGGTGTCAGTGAGGAGTGATGAATAGCAAGCAAATTTTGTAAAATCATTATTTGTTTGTTGTTCAGTTCTAACAGGAAAAATGACATATAGTAAACAGTGTTAATTTTGAATGTCCATCTAATTCTGCTAGAAGGGAAAATATGACAAGGTTTCAATTCTCATTTTCAGCCATTCATTTCTGTATTGCAAATAAGTCACAGACAGCGAGTCAAGAATGTGCTCCTTTCAACATGAGCAACTCTAGCTGTGTGCACAATAAACATTCTTTGGTGACAGCATTAATCCAAAAATGCCAGATGTGTAATATTTTCATGTGGGCTTTTCTTGTGAGTTTCATGTTCCAGTTTTCATCTCCTAAAGATTTTTGTTTTCAGGAGTCAAGGTACACTGGAGAGCACTCCAAATTATCTGACATCTTTTAATCATGAAATGTCAGAAATTTAGAATGAAAATTGTAGGCTCTGAGACATGTAGGGTAGCATAAATTATTTGTTAACATGCTTTAATTATTATGGGTACTGAATATAACCTTCTGCCAACAGCAAGTGATGTTGTTTGTCCTTTTTGCCATATTGCACAAGTTTGCCCTTTCATCTTTTGAATTACACACAGATCTTCTATAGCCATCCTTGGCTTAAAGCTTGGTTGTATGATAAACCTTTGCTTAATAATTTTTGTCATCTTGTGTTAGAGAAACAGTGGACAGTAGGTTTACTTAGCTGCTCCTTTTGTGGACCTTGTTCCTGAGGGACCATCCAAAGTTAAGTGTGCTCTGATATCTATGTAGAATCAGTTTTCTTCGTAGAGGCACAGCTTTCAATACTAAAATTGTCAACTGCAACCCCATAGAAATGGTGTTTCTCCTATCTTCTCATGGAGGAGAGCTGCCATACACTGCTGCATCTCAGTTACTGGGATATCATATGGTGGGGGTTTTATACTCTGGTGTAAATTTCATGCAGTTAAATTTTCAAGCAGAATGAATCTGGGAAAATTCCTCTGAAGGAAAAAACACCATTTCTGCTAGTAAATGGTATTTTTGTAAAGGCATTCATCTGTACTGAAACATTCCTCAGTTTTGTGATCTTCTTTCAATGCAGATTAGGATGTTCTTGAGCCGAAAGTACAGAATAAAATAGAAAACAAAGTGGGTTTCCTTTTTATTATGTTCTATGATGCATATTTTTCACTTCATGTTTTTCCCTCCTAACTGAAATATGTTGTCATTCACTCATAGCCTCTAGCATAACAGCAACACCAGGAAGGCAAGGGATTTTGGATTTTTTCATCAACTACAACAATAAATAGCATGCATATAGGAAACAAGAAAAGACTCAGTATCTTAACTCTGTATCTAAGCTTAGTCTCATACTTTCTCATCTATGATGCAGAGTATATTTGAAGCAACTGAACCAAAGCTAGGCACTTACTGAATTAAGTTTGATTTCTAAACTTCAGCAAAGCCAGGTCCATCAGGAGGATATAATGCCAAAGTATTCATGCTTCTTTTGGTCTTCCTGAAAGTGATTAAAGCAAGAGCAGTTGTGCTCTGGGGCTTATGGAAAAATAAAACTTGCTCACTGCTAGGATTTTAGATTCTTGAGCTAATTTCTTCTTAACCAGAATTTTTGTATTTGCCAAGTACTTTAACCATCTCAGAGGACAATGAGGTGACCCTGCAGCTAAAATGAACTATTTCTGGTTGGATAGATCTTTCTGGCTTGCTTCAAACATGTAGTTTGACTTCATCTTTCTCCTTGTGCTCAGATAAGCACAGATACCAGCTAGCTTATGTTTCCAGTGATGTGCAAGAGAAAAGGCTTCTGTCCTGCAAGACTTTATGCTAAATGGTATAAAATGCATTAAGGAAGGTACAAGACAACCAGAAGCTCAGTCTGCACAAAGCAGGGAAAATTGTGAAGCACTCAAAAATCCCATTTCACTACAGCAATATTCATGCAACAGAATTTGCTGTTTTCAAACAATACAACATAATTGTCCCTCTTCTTTAGAAACTTTTAATTAAAACAAATTAAGAGAATTCTATTTCCAGCTTTGGTGACATTTTTTAAAGGAAGGGAGGAGAAGGGATGGAATGTCTTTTTTCAGATTAGTTTTTACCAATGCTTCTTATTTCCTATTAGCAGTTTTTTGTTCTTCTGAGTCACCTTGAACTATGCCCTGAGAGAATCTAAACTCTGCTGCCCTATGAAGTGCATAGTTGAGTGCTTTCTGAAAACATCCAGGGAAAAGTCATTCTAGGCCACTTTTCTATAAGACCTGGGGATTTGGAAGACTGTCCATTTTCATTCCTATATATCTCAGCAGTGGATAAAATGTTGTGAAGGGTCTTGGATGTTATTGAGAGACTTTAGTTGCAAACAACAGTAAAGCTGGATGGTTTGTTACAGAAAAACTGACTTTAGAATTTAGTTTATGAGCTTATGGGTAGACAAATGTACAAAATAGTGTTATGTATCATTTTAGTTGACTTGTTTTATTAAAATCACAAGAATATTTTAATTATAAAATCTATTTCATGTAAGTAGATAAATTCAAGATAGTTCTTTCCTCTTTATTTTTTTTATTTGTTTTCAGTGTTAGTTTAATGCAGTTGCAGAGCTCTTTCACTATCCAGCATCCATGCTTTTCACAAGACTTTTCCATAGAGATTCTCGTAAGCAGAAAGCATGTAAAAGAAACCCAAACAGGAAAGAGCTTTGCAAGGTGCTCCATTTGTATGTATGGTTGGATTCTGACAGAGAAACACTTTTGGAAGAAAAAAAATTATTTTTTATTACAAATATTTATTTCATTTTGTATGACTGGAAAAATTCTGCTGTTATATTCCCACTCATAAGAACAATTACTTTCCAGTCAAACAAATAAAATGAGATTTTCTAACTTTTTCCCAACACATCTGTGGCTCCTGCAAGCTTTTTAGAGATGTATCCTAATATCCCTTGAGTACTTGTAAAAAATCTTGTGGTTAATTTAATATACTCTCGTCTATGCCTCCAGTCTAATGTACGTGCTAGCAAAATTTGTTTACAGCATGAAAACATGAGATTTCTGAAAGTTTTACAAATCTGAAGGATTATTCTCTTATCACTGAGAACTAAAAGGAAATGTAACCAATATGCTATTTACTAGTCTTGGATAAGACCAATAACATGACATAAAAACACTGCACATAAAAATACTGAGAAAGTTTCTTAATCAGTACTGAATTTATTTATTTGTGACTATGGAAGAAAGAAGGCTTAAAATTCTTTAAATACTACTGAGCAGAAGCAATGCTTATAAATGAAATTTATATATGATTTCAAGTGAAGAACAGAGATTATTGTATGTAAATGGCAAAGTGGGCTGATTTCTGAAGGACACAATAAAATGGTTGGGAGAATGGGGCAAAGAAAGGACCTCAGGATCTCTGGTATATAGTATTTTTTGGTGCTTTCAGAGGTTGTGTCAGAATTGTTGTTAGATATGATTATAGTTGCTATCCACAGAAATTAAAATGAAGTTACATGGGTCAAACCCACAGGAACAATTTTCTAACTCAAAGTTTTGGGCATGTCATGTACCCCTTAGAAGTTAGAAATGAAGCCAGGTGGAAGTAGTCTGAGATAAAGGCTTCAGTACCACCAGCTCCCTCTAAAATGTAGGGAGACCACAGCTTTCATGAATGTGTGGGATAAATCCGAAACTGTGCAAGCCACTTTGGTTTTGAACTAGAAGAAAGGAACACAGCTTATTTATCCAAGAAATGTACCCCGCTCCATTTCCTCTCTGAAGACAAAACATTTTAAAAGCAAAAAATTGAGGCATTACTACACTAATTGGGGTTATCTACATCATAACTTTCTACTCTACATGAGAAATGTACAGGCGACATCTGCTCTAAGTATGACTCCAGTACTGAACAGGAAGCAGATACAGAAAAAGAAGAGAAATTGTTGAGGCTGATATCGTATTTTCTCCATTATCTGTAGCAATTTTTTCTTAACATAAGTATAATATAGTAATACATTAGCAGTAGGTGGAAAAAGGAATGAAGGACACACAGGAAGGTATTTCATCTGCAGATGAATTTTTATCTAGGAGGTAATACCTGGCTAACTCACCAAATAAAAACCTCTTTTAAAATGTTTAATGTCTTGCTTGCTATAACAATAATTTTATAATGTTACTGAACAATGTTTCAACAAGGAGACATTAATGAGAAGGAACAAGCATGAACATTTTTGTAAAGTTATTTGTTAAGTATTTATAAAAAATGCAAACTGCAGAGGTACCGTATTAAATTAAGTCACCACCATTTGTGATCAATAGAACATATATTATGTAGTAATGTGATTTTAAATTGTTGAAACAATCCAGATAAATGGTGGAGGCAAGAGCCTGGAGTTTTTTCCATTGAATTTAAAAACAACTAGGCTACAGTTGAAAAACCTTAATTTATTGAGTCAGTATCTGTGACATGTATGTTGAAAAACATGTGATACATGGAAAAGCTAGAAAGAAAAGCCCTCTCAGTCATAAGCAGAAGTTACTGTATCTGGGCAGAAATTTCCCATGATAATCCTTTTCTGTTGCGACATGCAGTTTTAGTTTGGTCAAATGGACTGAATTGTTAAATATTCATTATAATTTTCACAGGGGAAATAAAAAAGAAAGATGTTGTTCCTTGGGTTTGTGAATCCTTGCGTGATCACGCAGCAGAGTCACTGTGGAGCCAGGGCTGCCTCAGAGATGGGACCTTGACCCTGAGAGGGGCTCATTCCCCTTTGCCCTGGGGACTTTGGCCACCGCAGAGCTGCTGCCTTTCAGAGTGGGAAGGCTGGAAGCCCACAGAGCTGGGTGACCTGCAGGGACAGTCAAAGGCCCACTTAATGGGCTCACCTCATCCTTAGGCTCTGGCTCCAGGGATTCCTGCCTGTCCCCTTTAATGACCATGCTAGGGGGTCTAGTGGTTTAATAAGGCCATTGGTGGCATCTCCTGACCATCCAGCTTGGAAATCAGTAAATCATGGAAAATTAGTTTGCTGGGACACACCTCCTCAAAGTCCAACCTATGCAGAAGTCTGAGCCAGAGAGCAGAGGCTTGAAGTCTGGATGGATGTGGATATGGATGTGTTGGTTGTTGGAGCGCTGTGCTCCCTTGAGCCTTGGTGCAAGCCCTTGGCAGTTGTCTGTGTGCATAGAGTGTGATGTGTTGTGGAACAGAAGTCTTAGAAATCACCATGTACCTGCTACAGCCATTTTGCTTAGCAGACAAATTGGAGATTTTGTGCCACTGAGTTATGTGGTTCTGCTCCTGCTGCTGCTGTTTTCTTAATGCCCTGTGACAGAATGAAATATGCTGACACTCCTAAATTGGATGGAATGGACCTTCAAATATCTTATTTTCCTGGTCAAGTTTCAAACAGTTCAATGGTAAAATACATTTATTCAATGTTAAAAAGTATCTGTTGCTGCTTAATTTAAAATGAGAATTAAGTAATAAATCAATGATGAAATATTAAAAAAATATAAAGCCCTGGCAACCCAGGAAAGAAGGGATTGCTAGCATTATGATTGTTTAAGTTCTGAGAGAAAATTTTGCAACTCTGCTACCAATTTTTAATCTTTGGGGGTTTTTTCTATAATATATGAGGAGAAACAGATGTTCTCCACTACTAACATTTGATCTGTGTGTAAAGAATTAAGGGTATTACGTATTGTCAAGGCAATGAGTGATATTTAACCATGCAGAGTCCTGTTAACTTCAGACAGAACTACAGTGGTAAGCATCTGTATATTGTCCACAAATCTTAGAGTAACCTATTAGAACAGTCAAGTCTCTATAAATGATATAAAAGTATTTAAAGAAACAACAAGGTTAATTTAGATAATTCTGGACAGAGGCAGGTTTTAGTTTCCGGTAGAGTTAGGGCCATGAAAGAGTTTTGCTTTGCATAATTCAACAACAATTTCAGGTATCAATCACACATTTTAAAATTGAGTCCTTTTGTTAAGTATTCCAGCATGTTTAGCTTCTTTTGGTTCTGCAGGCCAGCCCCAGGGTGGGCTTAAATGGCTGTTTCTGTTTAAGAGGATCACAGTTTGATGTACTCTTTTTGTTGTTCCTCCTCTGATTCCCTTCTTGACCTGGATCAAAGAAATTGGAAAGTTATGAAGTCAGCTCTTCACTTCAAGTTTCCTCAACTACTCAGGCTGGAATGCCCATGGGAAAAAGGCATTTAGTGATGATAGCTGTGTTACTGCTGTCTCACTACTGATCTTCTTGGCCATCAAGTTAGAATAAATTGTGGCAGGGACAGAGCCTGTGTAAATCAACCTCAGGGTTATGACAGGGCAGAGCCATGCTATAGCTCTTATCCCTCCACAAGGATGTTTTAAGTAAACTTCCCCTGGATCTAGCATATTTAATAAATAGCAGATCTGATGCTGTTACTTATAATCATAAAGTGACTGGGACTTACTTTATATGGCCTTTATGAAAGCTCATTTTTGCACAACCAAGTATTTGGTCCAAGTTCCCTGTAGTTTATAGAGTCAATATTGGTACCAACAAGAGGAAATTCCCCAGAGCAGCCAAGTTGCTTGAATTGAAAAGAATGCTTGAAATTACTTCTCTAACCCAGACTTTTCCAAAGTCATCGCCATAAATCTGCCAAATACATTCCAAACTAATATTTTATGACAGTGTATTCCCCTAGTTATACCCAATGGAAAAGACTGTAATCCATGCCTGCTTTGCATTAACCAAAGAGACATAGTGAAGAATGTTAATTTAGAAAAGATGAACATGATACAACATTTCATACTGATTTTCAGTTTGGAGAGTACTTATGTAACAAAACCATCTTGAGCCGGATGCATCAATGAGACCACTCTTGTTAGCAGATGCAACACTGTAAATAAGGGATTTGTTATCAAATGTTGTATGTCAGTCAATGGACTAAGTTAACTTGTAGTATGCATTAATTAAAAAAGAAAGTCTCTAAATATTATAGAAGAAAATTAACTATTTTATTTGTTGGAAGAGTAGAAATCATAAAATCTAAAAACCCTATAAAAACCTTCAGGAAAATGTGTAGCCAGGAAAGAAGAACAATTTTGTGAAAATTTCTCCAAAGTCTCCTGGATTTCGACATGCTGAGCAGTCATATCATAGTCATGAATGCCTCACTGCTAGCTCCAGTCATGGAAGTTGGAGGTGTGCCTAAGATGGAAATATTGGATCCAGGTTTGCAAAGTTGGACAGGCTTTGCTCATGTTTTCAATAGTTTTGTGAGACTCTTTTAACTTAAAAAGAACAGGCTGCATTCTGCTGTTTGGAGTAATATCAGAGGAATGAGATGAGCAGAACAACTATAAATAGAAATAGACAAGGATTAGAATATACATTACTATGACCTTTGCTTTTCTTAAAGTGAAATTAAACAATATAGATGGACTGGAAGTTGAGGTAGGACTTTGTCATGTGCCCTATGATAAGTTCAGAGTCCAGTGATCTCTCACAAATGTGAGATAACTAAGGGCGGTCCTGGATTCCCTACCTACCCTCACTGCTCATCAGGCAGGGCTGGGCATATCATCTCTGAAGAAGGAAAAGAGTAGCTATGGACCAGATAATGGACATGTATTTGTTTCTAGATTTGCTATAAAGGAAACATTTCTACTTGCTTTGTCAGGGCTTGTGGCAAAGCCATTGATTAGGCTCCACTCTATGAAGAGGTTTGGACAAATTCCTTTAACTGGAGCACATTATTTAAGAAAAACAATATGGAGAACAATGAGTGAGGTGATTTTATTTCATAAAGCCCTGTCTAATATCACCTAGATGTCAACACTTACAACAAGAAGTAGATTTAACCACTCTTAGCTGATCCATGAGGTCATGTGGCTGCCTCTTCTTGTCTCACTAGGCTGGCCCCCCACACTCTCTGGGTTAGTGCCATGCTTATTCAATATGCCTCAGAAGGGGAATTAAACTAATGGCTTTCATTGCTTTTCCTGGGAGAGAGGCAAGTTTTGTTATGAGGATAAGCTAACGCTTGTCAAGGGAAACTGGTGTGAAATCTCCTTCAGGGTGAAACTTTGATCATTATTCTTACTCTTTTGGAATTATTTTAATGCTTTTTGTGTAACAAAGGACACACAAGACTGTAACAGTTGGTTATAAATTCCTTCACATGGAGTAAATGTATTTTTTCCTATGTGCTAAAAATCAGTGACATCACCTCTTAATCATAGTTAATCACTCATCCTAGTATAGTTCAGCTGTGTTTGGACATTAAAGAAAAGTCTGTCAGACATGCTTCCCATTTTTTTGGTGCCAAAATTTTCTTCCACAGTTCATTTCCCTGGGAAGTTAACTCTAGTAATTTTGAATTAATTTAGAAGGAATGGCTTCTTTCAGTCATCTACTCACCCACAGATGCATGCAAAAAGCAGAAAAGCTTAGTATATAATGTACTATGAGATTGTGAACAATGGACTACATTCCTCCCTGAGATGCAACAGAACAATATTTGAGGGTCTGTACTAACCAGGTTATTAGTAAATACCTTCCCAAGATTCCAATTCATGTGTGTAAATATGTTTTACAGACTAACAGCAACTCTTTCTCACTCTTTTCTGAGTTATTTTTAGTGATAACCCCAGATTATTAATCAGGTCAATCACAAATCTGCATACGTGAGGTTGTCATGGTCATCTCAGTTTCCATGAGACAGTTTCAAGTACAGCACAATATCATGGCAATGACTATCACTGCACCATCTCTATCCCCAGCTCCAGCTCCCTGACACTTCACATCTGATACAACCCTAGTATGTGTTCTTAAATGTACCATAAGCTTAACTCTAAACTCAAGACAAACTGAGCCTGAGCCCATGAATTGGTCTGTAGCTAAGCAGAGTTGCAAATAAATCCCTAAAAAACATGTTAAGTTACAGATCTCTTGTTTATTCATTTCATGCTTTCTTTAACATTTAATGCTCCAATTAATTTTTCTCCATATTAATCCACATGTCCTTTCTGATTCCCTTGGATTATGTTTTCTGGATTTATGCTTTCTTGAATTTCTTTTTTTTTTTGGTCCATGAAGAATAAGATCTCCTTGGTTCCACAGAATTATAACTATAATAGTTATTTCATTCACACAAGACAACAGGGAAAATATTTTTTTCCCATTAGACACCAACAATACTTAGAGAATAATTTTTCTACTATATATTTCATTGTTTGCTATGTAGAGCCTTATGAAAGCAAATTTCAGTTTGTATTAAAATTTGTTGCATACCTTTACCAGTCCACAGAACATTACAACTAACATATGCCATCCCATGATATTTCTTTTTGTACTGTGCCTGTGGAAAAAACCGCATATTGTAAACATTCATTTATTAAATATTAGTGAATGTTAGATGTGCGCTGACATATTTCTTGCTAGCTCAGGGCCAAAAGCCAGTGCCCTATTTGCAAGATATTATTTAGCTTACCTAGTGAGTTCCTAAGCCATGATCCATTTCATCCAAATTGATATTATTTTAAAATGTTTTGCTATTTTTATTAAATTTTTGTTTTAAATTAAAGGATAGAAATAAAACTCTCGATTTTTGTATGCACACAAGTTTAGATGCAATAGACTTTGTGGCCTTGGATTAATTTTTTTCTGTAAGTCATATGTGTACAATTTGAGCAGGAAAAATGTTTATCATGAATTCCTAAGTCCTTAACCTTTTCATTCTATATTAACAAGGTGAGAATCTGTCTTTTCATAATTTTTTATTGCATATACAATGCACAGCAAAGGCTTAAAGACATAAGATTAGTATGAAAGGGTTTACCTCTCATGTAATGTAGTAACAACTACTAACATAGTAGCAACTTTCATTGCTTAATGGCCTTTTGTTGGTATTTTTGTATTAACAGAAGCAAATAGAGCAAATTCTAGTGCACAATCAGTATTGCTTAATTCTACCTCTATGTATGCAAAAATATAAGTGTAATCAAAAGATACTAGTAACCCTGAAGTTTTCAATTTAGCAAACTGATTTATGAAAATACATTTTTGGTTTAAAAATGAGATGAAAAATTCATGCCACAAGTTTTCAGTCAGCAATTAGACTTTACAAAACATTTTTTAATAAAATGATGGAGGCAAAAATCAAGTGGCAAGAATATACATAGGTAGCAGTTATTGAGGCAAGGATTTGTGGGAAAATAAAAAATATTGTATAGGAAACATCCTTGCTGATCAGATAGAAACCCTTCCCATATTACTCTACTGTGTAATAAATGAAAATCCCACACATTTGACAAAACAAAGGTAAGCAGAAGGAAAATGTGTCCTAGGAGAGTGTGAGTGAGCCCAGACCCAGAGGCTATTCCAGATCTGTTAGCACAACTGCCTTTAGACCTTGCCACACAGCCAGATGTTGCTGCTAGAGTCTTCCCAAGCTTGGCATCTGGGTCCTGGCATGCCCCAGGAGCAGCCTGGGGTGCTACCCCCTCATTAGGGTAGGTGCACAGACAGAAAGGCCGAGTGAATTGCTTCTTGTCTCTGCTGAAAGATCTGATTTGCTTCAGAGTGTAGATCCTCTATACCACAAATGTGAAATATTTGAGTAAAAGTGCTACAGATTAAATGTTTCTCACTATATATAAAAACATGTACATCTATTAAATTTTATTTCCTTCCCATTTTTCTATTGGTAGAAACTCTTCACACCCCCACCCTCCTCCCTCAGACTTCAGTCTCTGTATAGTAGTACTTTCTCTCTATTTATAGTAATTCAGCATTCACGTAGTGGCATTCACAAGGTTTAAAAATTGTGTAAGTTTTCAGGCTGAATCTTATGAGGTTCTTGTATCCTTTGCACATGATATATCCATCACTGGTTGCCATATTCTGTCCTAGACAGATAGGATTTCACCCACACAATAGGGATACTGAGCAGTAACTGTAAGCCAGATCTTCAGCTGGCACAAGCTGTACTATGCTTAATCAACTTCAGTGTGAAGCTATGCCAGTTTGTACCAGCTGGGCATTTAGCCCTTTGTCTGCCCCCACATAAAAACTGTGTTTATCTGCTTTTATTGAAGCTTTACATTTTCCATGTGAGCATAAGTAACATTTTCACTTTAGAGCCAAAACTGACTTTTTATTTCATTTCCCATTTCTGCTCCATCTCCATCCATCTTGAGAATTAAATGCACACAGGGGAGGGTAAGTAAACTGCTTAGGAACATCTGGGATGCATAGAGTCTCTGTTTCAATCTCCAAGGAAAGCAACCCATTTGCACAGTATGTCTGGTGAACATAGAGCTATTACTGGAATCAGTGGTTACTTCAAAGATTTAATGGGATATCCAAATCTTGCTCTGCTCCTTTCCCTTCACCCACCTTCAGTGGCTACTATCTGAGACCAAATAGGTCAGTAAAGATGCTGTATGAGGGACAATGGACTTGATCTCTATGCCAAAATCCTGAAACAGCTCTTTATTTGCAAGTTTCTGCAACTCCCTGCTTCAGACTGGATGAGATTGCTACAAAGTCAAGTCTGCTTGTGCAGACCTGAATACATGAGCAATCATGTATCCACCAGTGCTATTGATTTCAACTTCAGTGTCTAAGTGCTCACCACATGAGTAAGGCTTGAACATAATAGCCTTCTGATAGTGTTCCAAGTTTGGGGGGATATATGAAGGTTAATTGAAGCTACAGACTTGGCAACTTGCCTCAAATGGCTGCGTGCCATGGTGTTTGGGGATTTTAGCTGTTATATGTATAAGTAATTGCTCTTTACCAAATGCTTTAGGGAGAAGAAAAATCACCAAATCCAACAATTTAACATATAAAATTCTCCATGCAAAAACCTAAAGGAAACCCAAATATTCAATATATGTAAGTTGTGCCTTGGCACTGGGACTGTTATCTAGCACCAAACACCATGTTCCTGCTTCTGAAGCATTTATCAGCAAATTATTGGCTCAGTAGATTTAATCTTGCTGTACAACAATGATATTTATGAGAAGAGCCAGGCTCATGTTGCATACCTGGAGACCTGGCATACAAAAAGGCAGCAGGCAGGCTGAGTCTTTTTAAGCCCATACTTTTCCCATCTGTCTGTTCTTCTGCAGCACTGAGGGTTACTTGGCCCCACATCACGTTAGCAGAACAAAATGTGTGCAACAGCCACGGCAGGAGAGGGTTTGATATTCAGCAGACCAGATACACTGGTGAAGCATTCACGAGTCAAGCTAATATGGTGAATTGTGGATTGTGAACTGAAGGAAAATGTTCATTTCTCCCATCCCTGCTATACAGGCTTTAACTTCCAGCAAAGGAGTCATGTGGACAGTCAGAAAAATAGTGACTGGCACTAAATCCAGCAGAGTACATCTGTTAGGGCCTTTAATGAACACTGCCAAAGAGGGTAAGTTTGTGTTCCCATGATAGGCTATAGACCTATCTTAAAGCAGTAATCTTCTCCCAGCCACTGCCTTGATGCTGTGGGGCACAATGGATTTCTCAGCTAGGTTACTGTTGCTCACATTTTAACACTGGAAATACTTTCAGTCAAAGCCTGATCATCTGATAATGTATAACAAGAATATATGGAATAAAGATGTTTTTGTTACTGTGGTCAGAGATGAAAAAGGGAGTACTTTGAGTCAAAACTTCAGAAAAAATACTAATCAACATAATCCCGGGATTTAGGAATATCCTTTGGACTCTGGCATCAGGAGACTGCTATAAAATCAACTTCTGTCTCTTTCTGAGGATGGCAGCATTAGCTCAGCTGTGCCAGTCCGACTGCAGCAGTCAGCAGAAGTTGTGTATGCAGCCATAGAACTGCAACAGAGTCTGATCATCATCCTGATGAAATTACACTGATCTAATTTGCACGCTGTGAAGACATTTGGCACTGGCTGGATCTGAGCCGTGACATCTTCATTGGAACTAAAAGTACACTAAGAAGTGACATTACATTTCATACTCTTTTGTGCCAGACTGTGGCATTTCTTCCTCTTTAAAGGCATTATTTCAAGAACATTTAATTTGGCTTTGATATGTCTGCCATTTTGCTATGCAGGAATGTACTGAGCCAGAAAAGCTCAGCTGTAATAAAGTTTGGCACCATCAGCCCACCATATACCTGCACCATCCTGTGCAATTTAATTGGCATTCAGTGGGTTGATAAATGGATTGGCTTAATGAGACAATATACGTGACATATGCAGGACTCTCCTGAGGAATAAGATTCATTTTTGCACTTCACACATCAACATGCTACAGATACCAACACAGTCACCTCCAGCAGCTGTGCTGTAACCAATGACATGCCTTCCACTGTGTTGACCAATATCTCTGCTATCTCTCAAACTATCTTTACATCATTTTCCATTGAAGCATTTTCCTTTCTGAGTTTTTTCATAATCTTTCTGTTTGCAAAAATTAAGAAAGATACTGTAACAACCTTTGAAAGCTCCTGCATAGTATAATATCCATATATTTTGCTGGTATAAATCACCAGTCTACATAGCTTTCTGAGGATTTATGCCTGCATGTTTAGAAAAAACTTCTAGTTGTAGTTTGAATATAGTATAAGTAAAAACTAAAAATATTCAGTAAAATACACATAAAAGTAAAGATCTATGTTATGCAGTTTTAAATTACTATGAGTAAGCATGACCTATTCTCAAAGGCTCATTTGTATGGAAGAATTAGATTTATATTAGAGCCATCTCTGAATAAAGTGTGAAGATGGGGATCTCTGGGAAGTTTCAGAGTAGCAGACAAAGGGGAGCATTTCAGTGCTATCAGAGTTCTGATAATTTCTGATTGCTGAAAAATTTTGTTCAGACTTTGTCAAAACAAACCAAATTTTGCCTTAGTCAGGAATGAACAAAAAAGCATCAATAACATCAGGGATCTGGTTCAGTGTCTAAAAAACAGTTGTTTCATGGTAGATCTTTGAATTTTGCCTCTCAGATAATCAGTGTGCTTTGATGTTTTTCCTGCTTCTCAGGGTTATAGATCCTTTAAGAGGTGGGATTTAACAACAATCCAGAGGGCTAATCTGTCTTGCATGGACAAGAGAGATACACATCCAGCTTTCTGGGATTTTACAAAGTCTTGGAAAACAGAGACAGAAAACATTAACCTGCTTACACAACACACACATTGACTTAGGTTCTTAGCTGCTTTGAAAATGTCCATATATATCTCCCTTATTTTAGGAAAAAAACATTCAGTATGACCAAGTTCTCAGTCATCACTACCACCAGGAAAATGAAGATAAAATGCAAATAATTTTATTGGGCTTTCTTTGGTGTAATTCTGAGGGCCAGATTCAGATGCTTTAAGTGAACCAGTTGTTTATCAAGATATAGAAAGGAACCATTACCAAAGAGCTGGGAAAAATTGTCAAAATCATGTAGGCATGAGGAAAACTGAGAGTCAGAGCACTGTTTGCCTGTCTTGCCCTTGAGAAACTGTGTAAGGATTTCCAAAGGAACCTTGGGGAATGAGGAGCCAAACTCCTGCTGAATGTACACGCATATTAATATATTAAAATCCTTGTTTCTGTTGGAAACAAAAGCTAGTCCACATGCCCAAGAATGTACTGACTCACACTGAAGGAATGGCCACTACTTCAACCTGGAAAGAAAAATTTGGCAGAGGCAAGGAGGTGAGTGAGGCTGCAGCTGGCTGTTGCTGAGCTGTGCTCTGGGCCGTCACAGTACCTGCCGCTGGCGTCTTGTCCATAAGGTGGAAGAAGCCCACGTATCACTGCCTCGGATTTCAACTGGGTGCCAGTTTGATGCTTGCAATTCTGCTCCAAGGAAAGCCTCATACATGCAAATAAGCCCAAGGAAACTAAAAAATGAAACGGTGTGTGACAGTTTCTAATTACTGCGTAAAAACAACATATGGAAACTTCATTGTCCATTTCATCCCTCAACATGTACTATCAAGTTAGATTTCTTTTGCTCAATCATTCTCTCTAGAGCATTTGGAGCTGTTTCACTTGTATTATATGAAGAAAAACAGCACTTGATATGAGCAATGTGATGGTTTTACTTTCTCTGTCCGAGCTCATTAATCTCATGGAGGGTTTAAAAAAAACCAACAACCTTACTGGGTTGGCAAAAATTGTAGTGTTCCAAAAAAGCAATAATTTCTAAATTCTTTCTCAGAAATATTCCATCCATGGTAATTAATCATACTTGAAAATGTATAAACATTAAAAAACAGGGAAATAATATAGTATTTAAACACAGCCATGGCAAATGCTAGCAAGTACATCACTTACTGATGTGTGTTGATAGAGTGGATTGCTGTACATCAATGAAGGAAGTATGACTTCTTTTTCTGTATTAAATAGGAGGAAGTATTCTTCTAAGTTTCTAAGTGTTTTCTTCTAGATTTCAAACTGAAATATTTGAGTTGGAGGCGTAGGAGAAAATTTAGAGGATATGGTTGGGTCAAAGGAACGAAGCATACATCGAAGTCCCATTTTCTACGAGCAAAAGTCTTGCAGCCTTCCCCATCAAGCCCTGTGGCCACAGAAGCAGTCAGTTAATGAATCAGAAAAAAGCTGGTTACCAGATGTCCTTACTTATTAACACACACATCGCATTCTGTAATGGCATTCACTAAACAATCTGTGTGGAGCACACTCTGCTCTGTTTAAAGTCCCTTTTTCAAAAAAACACTTCTAACTTTTCTTCCTCTGTGATTGATTTCAGGTTAGCTGTTGTTTAAGATGCTGCCAGGCATTTTGTGTAATTGAAATTTCTCCCCCATTCTGAAGGTTCCTAAGGTACCTAGCAAAACAAAACAGTTTTCAGCATTTATTCTTTTACTCTTCCTTCTAAAATGATAATGAAATAAGATAAAATAAATAAAAAAAATTAACTTAAAAGCAAAGCAGGAGAGAAACCAATTCTCTTTGATGGGTTTCCACTGCTGCTAATTTTAATGCCACCCATTGTTCAGCTCTGCAGTCTAATTTTATGTTAATATCCTGAAAGTTGTCAAATCTTGGCAAAACCTATGCATAAATTACACAGAAAGTAGCTCACAGGAGGGGGAAAGTAATGACTGTCATGGTTAGCCAAACCCATTAATAGTCTGACAAGCAATAACCCAAGAGCTCTGGTCAACTGCTGCAGACATCTGTGAAACTTTTGCAATTAATTTTTTTTGGAGGAGGTATCAGCTGTGAAATAGCACATAAGTGACTGATTATTATCAGCTCTGCTGGTGAGGGCAGAACTGATCAACTCCAAGCATTCATCCTTCTATCATGTTATTGGTTTACAAATATAAAGTTTTATTTTTTCCTTATTTTTGAGGCACTCTAATCTCCAGAAAGGGAAAAGGAGGAGTAGTTGTACATGAGTAGCACTTATAATCTTTCACCTCAGCAGTTTCCAAAGAACTTTACAGAGGTCATTAGCATTATCTCTGTCTATAAAGTGAAGAAACTGAGGCAGAGTTAATGTCAGTGTGCTCATGCACATGACAGAACATGAGTGAGGCAGACAAATGGATAGAGGGGCTTTCTTGCAGTCAGCTATTAAGCCAGAGATACGCCTGCTACATCAAGCACTGCTCTATTAAACTGTAAGGTCACCTATTTAAAAGCTGGAAGGAGCACACTGTGCTGAGAACAATGTACCTGTTTGGTAAATTATTTATCAAGTTTTTGATCAAACAAGTTCCCCTGAATTCTAGTTTATAGGCTGAAGGGTCAGCTGAGATCTGTTCTATGATTCCTCATGAATACAAAATTCATGGGGAAAACTGCTTTATAATTGGGTTGATCTGGTAGAGGTCCACTGCACCAAAGTGCAGGCCTGTTAAATTTGAAAGTGCATGCATTCTAGTTTCTGAATTAATACCCAGCATGGCTGACATGCTCACAAGTAGCCCTGGGTCTGAAAAGAAGAGCGATTTACCCTGTTGCATTATTGTGCCTGGTTTTTTTTTCCTGCTTTTGTATAAAAATCTAAAATTGTCATAAGCATTTGTCACTGGTATTTTTAGCTTTAACAGGATACCATTACTGGAAGTTTTAACTGATTTAAATGCTATGTGCTTCCTTGAAAGCTTTTTCTTAGGCAAGGAAATTCTGGTTTTTTCTAAGTAGATGATCTGAAATGTTGTCACTACAGTACAAAATAATCCACTAGATGCTAAAACCAAAAGCAAAACCTCTAAAAATCCTCAGGCACCATGATTTATATGGAATGCTCTACCCCTAAAAAAAATAATTGCTCTCACCAGTATTAATGAACAGATAATTAACATGATAAAATACACGGGGCATATAAAAGTGCAGCCATATCTTATTTTTTGACTACAGTATAGATCTTTATGTAGTGTCATAACACAGCCATTACATTTCAGCTCCTTAATTTTCATACTTCACTTTTTTCATTCTGCATCTTGAACTGTACTAAAGCTTAGAGGACAACACAGAATAAGCAAGCACTTTAGGATGTATTCTGAAAAAATAAAAAGAGAAATATTTCTGAAAGAATGGGATTTTAAAACCCAAACTTATCTTGGAAAATACAAGAAAAAGGGACATGTTAAATGTAGCACATAAACTGATGCCCACAGTCTGGAAAACAAGTTTGCTACTGCCTTGGGACACATAATTTTTAGAAATAATGGACCATTTGGCAGTTCTGCACATGTCACCAAGCATGCTTGGAAACACCATGGGCTTTGCTTTATTAATATACATGATTTGAAATAAATTCCCTCTGAAATGCTGGAGAAATCCTCAAAACAACTAATTCATGTGACCTTTCTTTATTTAAGGGAGCCTTTATAGTCAGGCTGTCCTGTGCTCTCAGAAAAGATAGATATTATCTAGTCTACTGTTATTCATCCCCAGTCTCTGGCAGAAAGCAGTTCTGTGGGATAAATTACAGTGCACAGATGGGAAACTATCAGTGGGCATCTACTCAGGGTGCTGCCTCATTCGAATTAGAAGAAGGATAAAGGAAAAACAGAATCTTGATCTTGATTCTGTGAGCCACTTCTGAATTTAGCAGACCTTCCCACCACAAGGATCTGTTTCTAACAGGACAGCACACACTGCCTTTTCTAGAAGGGTCCTTGAAAAGAACATAAACAACAACAGTGGCAGTGGAGAGTTCAGGCACTTTCCACCGTGCCACAGTCAATGCAGTCTTAGAAAACCTAGAGGTGAGCATGATCAGCAAAGGCAAAAGAAGTGCTTAGGTGCCAGAAAAGTCTCCTTCAAGTCCAGCCATATCCACGGTGCAGGAAGGCAGCTGAGAGGGCATTCCACTCCTCACACATCATTTCTAGGAGCTTTAGCCCCGCCGAGTCCTGTCATTCCAAGAGTACAATCTCTGCCATTGTGCTCGACCCTGTGCCGAGGCTGAATGCCTGAAGGTGCCCTTCTGCCCTTGTGCATCTCTGCAAAGACATGGACACAATTTAGCTTTTAGTTCCCCAACTGAACTGATCCTTGTTATTCAAAAGCCTCTTTTCTCTTGACCATAGGTTATTTGGAGGAGAAGGATTTGAAGCACCCTCTTTTTTACCCTTTGGCACAGAAACTTCAATAGAATGTTTATTTTGGACAAAGGCCTGCTCAGGATTAATATAGCTGCACTTTTTGTTGAGAAACTTGTTATAAATTAAACCTATGCCTTTTTAATTGCCTACTTCTGGATATCTAACTACAAACTAGGAAAATACAGAAATTAGATAAAAACCCAATAATAAACCCCAATAACATTTTTTATATATATATATATGTAATTAAACAAGGGCAAAGTCAGAAGCAACGTCAGGTTTTCTTAGCATCAAAAGGATGAGTGAAAGGGATATGGATATTCCCTTTAAAAAATGCTGGCTGTTTAAACCAGATAATTGCTGTTTTCCTCCCTTCCCTTTCACAAAAAGAAAGTAAAGATTTTGATTTTCTTTTTTGATCAGTACCAGTTGTTTCTACACCAGTAATTTAAACTTACTCGTGACTGCTCTCTGGCATATGGTGCAAACTGGCCCACATCCATGCTATGAAACTGTCTCACTGTCCAAAGGGTGTTTGTGTTCATGCTACCTATGGGGAAAGGTCCTTGAGAATTGTTTGGAACTGCTGTAGCTGAGAAAAGCCAGGAGTGTGTCAGGGACTCTTAACAATTTAACAGTGTAGACAATCAAATTCCAGTGCTTGGAAGCATTTCCCTGGCACTTTTAAGTCTACTAGTCTAGACACAGCTACTATGGTCAAAATTTGCTTCCCCTATTCACGTAAATAACTCCAGTGAAGTCAGCTGTGAGATTGGCTGTAAAACAAGGATTCTATTTTGCAAATGATTTCAAGTATTTGGCCTTCATTCTACATTGGGGAAAAAGAAAACAACCCACAACCTTGAGCTTTCAAATTTTTAAAATTAAACAACATAACTGAGAACTATCCAAATAACAAATAACCAAGTGGCCAATATGTTCATCTAGAATGCAAGGGCTCATGTTGAAATCTCTATCTTCTCTATGTGAGAAAGGCTTCTTCCTGATGAGTCATATTCCTCATGAATTTGGGAATCCAGTTTATTGGGAATTCAATATATCAGGAATCCTAGTGCTCCAAATTAGTTTTTTTTTTATGTTAGCATGAAAGTTTAGCCTGAAGCTGAGGAAATTCCAATAATGAAATACCTTTATTATGGAAAAAGTGTTTTGTTAAAGATATCCTGGTAATGTCTGATCCCAGAGCTTACAGGAGTTCGGGTAGGTCAGGAACTTTCTCAGATAAAAGTTTTGCTTTTATAATTAAATTAACTTGTACATGAATTTAGTGAAGTAAAAATATGCAAAAATATACCAACTCTAACAGTAATGTTTTAGAAAAAATACTATGAAGCATTTGACAATGTTTTTGAGTATAAAATATTGAGCCTTTGTTTTGTAAATGTTTTAATTTGACTTTCATCTCATAGAAGAAAATTAGAAAATAATTACAAATATTAATATATATATTCACATGAAAAATATAAACTGATCAAACATTTTGAGGTTTGAGTCTGAACATTTTACTTTGATTCTTGCTTGAAAAACTGGTACTTTTAGTTTGCACCTTTTATTTCCAAATGAAAAATAAAATCTACTTTATCTTTAATAAAGTCCTTCTTAATGGTAGTATAGGGTTTGCGTATAAAGCTAATTTTCTGAAAGAACAATAAGTGAAAGAATATTTGTTTTAATTCTCTGAAAAATATTTTTAATTTAAATCATCTCTCACTGGACATGCACTTTCATTATGGTTTTCCACATGTCAGGTCAAATTCATATTTATTTGCTTCAGTTGTTTTCTATAATGATATCATGTAGAAAGAAAAGAGAAATATAGATGAAAGAGAGAAATATGCCATAACTGTAATATTTGGAAAAAGAAAGACTTGATATTTAATTTAAAATATACCTCTAGATAGAATATTATTTGTGTAAAACCAGTTTAAACAGCACATACTGGGCACAACAGACCATATATGAACTTTCATTAGAGACATTTTCACACATGTGGTTGGCCTCATACAAAAGCATCATAGACACAAACCCCATACAATTCATCCACAGTCACATATTAAACTCACATTCTCTGTGACCAAACATATTAGAGTTATCTGTTTGGACCTTTTGTGATTTTACAGCATTAATTGTTAGCACATCCTTGTGCACCTTGCATTAAGCTGCTGCTGCTGAAACTGCTGAAGCAGTCACAGTGTGACCTGAACGCTCTTACAGGTATAGACGCACGTGCTGTGGCTGTGTTCAGCTAAGACCTGAGACACTGTGCATGACAGGGCAGCCTCTGTAGGCATGGGAACTCCCACCTCAGGAGAAAAGTAGGAAGTGGATCGACTAAATTTACTGATTAATCAGAGGATGGAGGAAAAAATAAGGTGAATCCCTTGAGCAGAGGGCACAGAAATGGACCCCTGTTTCAAGCTATCCTTTTGTCTGATTCCAAGAGCAGGAAGGGGAAAGGGGATCTTGCTCATGGGTACAGTTGTGTGATATTCATTCCCTGGGCAAAGAGCTGGCTGCTGGCCACTCACAAATACCCCATTAATACACAGGTCATCTGATTTCCTACAGCCCTCCTAGACTCAGGATTTTATTGACACCTGCCTCCAAAGAGAGGATGATGGTTGGATAGGAAAGACTTGGAGAGCAACAACTGACCAAGGGCTACAGCACTGAAGAGAGGATCATGGTGTTGCTGTAGCCACACAGAGGTGGGGCTGCCTCTTTGGAGTCAGCCAGGGGCAGACCCAAAACCAAATGTAAAATGAAAAATATAAAGGGGTTTTTCTGCTTCAACTTCTTTTTTTTATCGTATGTGAATTTAAACTCACAACCTTTCTCCGCAATACAATCCTGCCGCATTTGACATCATTCTAGGCAAAGATATGAATGATTCAGAGAAAAATACTCACTGAAGCCTACAATGCTTGTCACTGGCAACAGTGCAGACTAAGACAGCTCATGAGTTCTGATTTTTTTGTAATTCTAATGATCTCAGTTGACAAAATACATTAAGCAAACTGGTAATCCATTTACATTCTAGTACAGGACTTTCAGAATAAAAATGCAGGTTGGATTGAAAAAATGTCAATCATTGCAGAAGGCTTAAAGGCTTATGTTTTCTTTATTATTTTGTATGAAAATACTTAGAAATCCAAATACTACTGTGAAATGGAAATACTTTGGAAGGAAGTATTCATCATTAAAAGCAATATAGAAAAGCTGAAATATCAAGGTTACATACAGAAAAGCTAGAATGAACGCACAGTGTCTTAACACAAGAGCATTCTAACTTTTGATTTTCTTTTTTCACAAATGAAGACGTATTATAACACCTGGAACCAGTATATTTATTGGTTCATTGTCATCATCCATAGGAACAATTATATAAGTATCAGAATTCTTTTTACATTTTCAAAATACAGCTATCTGCATCCACTTTTCAGGTATATTTTAATATGTAAAATATATGAGATCAGGGGCTCTCAAGTATTCAGCTTCAGTCTACTGGAGTTCAGTAATGTTTGACCAAATTTACACAATGATAATTGAAAACAGAACTAGACTGTCTTACTACAGTTATATACTGTTCCCTCCAACTTATGAAAGATAAGGTAATCATGTCCTGTTCCAGGTTTTATTACTTAATAGGAGCTGTCTTGCTTGCTCTTGATATCTCATTCTAATTCTGATTATTTTCTTATATATATATATATATATATATCTATATATCTTCATTAATTACAATTTAATTTTTATCCTCAAGGTCACTAAATGCATACTCAAATTTGTTGGGGTTTTTTTTGGGTTCAACAGAATGTTTTGCAATGTCTGAAAAGAATGATATCCCTACAAATTTGTTTATCAATAATTTTCAGATTGATATGTTTTTAATTACTAAAATTTAAAGGAGCTATTATTCAATACATATTTTATGAGTTGTGTGTTTCCAAGTCAAATATTCTGATTTAGGGATGTGGATCTCAAGAACTTCAATCTGAAGTTAATCTTTGTAAATCAGACTAGAGTGGATTAAAATGCAAGAAAGGAAAAAACCTTACTACAGGTTAATGAAATGGACTGAATCTAATCCAAAAGAAACTAAGGGATTATAAATTGAAGATTACTGCAGAATAAGTCCCCTGTAATCCTTCTATAGTTGACATTGGATGTGTGACTTTCTAAAGGCAGGTCTATTAGAGTTTAATTCCTTCAGTGTTTTTTCTTTTTATTATTATTTTCCAAAGCACTGAATTGTCTTATATAACTAGTTCACTGCAGTTCTGATAGGATTTTAAAAATCCTTTTCCACTTTGTTTATAACTCATAGAGAAATCTGCACCTTGATTATTTTTAAGAAGAGGGTTGAGTATTTTTTGTTTCTTTTTAAAAGCAAAAATAATTGTTTTCTAATATCTCTCCCTGAATTTCTTTCCCTAAGCAAATTAAAAGAATGAGTTATTGGAATGAAATCTTTTGCATGTCTGGTTTTGATTCCAAAGCCTCCCACCTTGGGTGGGTTGGATGGGATGCTGTTGGCTGTGTGTGCAGTTAGGACACACCACTGGTGCATGCTCAGCTTGCTTCCTCTCGAGTGCCAGAGCCTCTTCCACAGGCTTGCTCTCCAGACTGCTGAATGGCAGTAGATCTGGTCCTTCACTCATACATGTTTCAGGGAAAGTAAATAATTTATTAATGGTATTCTCATTGAATTTTGTTGGATTAAGAGAAGATTTAAATGAGCAAGAAAAATTGGCATTCATAGAAGATAAAGAGTAATAGGAGTGTTTGTACAGCAGCATTGCAGCAGTGCCATATCTCATTCTTACCAGATCAGTGCAATTTCACTGATTGCATTGAAGCTGAAGTCAGAATGGTTAACAGCCAAAACCCTCTTTCAATTATAATTGTGTGTTTTAAAACTTCATATAAATTAATGTAAATTTTTGTACTAACAGCGAAGTTAGCTACATAATTATTAGACAAAAACTTTTATTTTTTATAATAATACACACAGAAACAGTGGTGAATTTAGAACATTCTAACTGAGAAAAAACTACCATGTTATAATTCTCATTGCAGTGAAGATGTAGAATCAAGAAAAAGCACAGATGATTAAGATTAAGATACTGATCTTGTTCTTATTTCTTTAACTGCCTTTAATACTCCAGGCAACATCCTTAACTATTTTATTCTCCAGTTTCTCCAAGTATTAGTTAAAATTGTGATGCTTCATAACTTTACAAGCTGGTTTTTTATTTATCAGTACATATGTGTACATATAAAGTGTGTCATTAATCTTTGTTGCTTTTCATTCCCGTTGCAATACATGGTATTTTTGGTGAAGAGGTGATTTGCTTATGAAGGTTAGATTTTAATCCACATAGGCCACTGCCTGTGATCAGACAGCATTTCTGCCAACACAGCTTCGTTGGCAGTATGCATTAGTAGAAATACAATGTGACCTGCAGCAGCATATGACAGTCTAAATGTTTCTTTTCTCAATCATTTGGAGAATTTGCAGAATATATCCTCCTTCTGGATGTCCAGAAACTTTATGCCCTATGCTCCAGTAATTCTATAGCTATTTTACAAATGAAAGGAGGAAGAAAGAAGACACTCTCACAAAGTTAAACTGCTTCTTTCTTTATCTGAGTGAAGATTTTATAAACAAGGAATGCAGAGTGAGTTCATAAATAAGGATTTATGAACAAGGAATGCATATTATAATAAAAAGTAATCCATGGTCCTTTAATATCCATGAGACTCCTAAGAGGAAACATTTCCTGGCTTAATCCAGTGAAATTTCTAAAACTGATGACTCTTTCCAGACTGCTTAGTGCAAATGAGTTCATTGTGGCAATCGAACAGGCTTTGTATCATCAGGAGAAATATTTCTACTTGGTATTAAGGTGCTGGGGTTAGTCTGAAGAGTGAGCAGTAGGAATTTGATCTCACTCGTATTCTCTGCGTGTACTTTCAATGCAAAGATACAACAAACTTCCCGTACATCAGGAAACTCACTGACACAATAAAGCAACAACACATTAGAGCATTTTAAATCTCCAGAGCAACAGACATGGTGGTGGATGACTCATTCACAACTAGTCAGCTCTTGGGCAATGGTGACCAAACTTTAAAGTGATGGTGGCTACATTCTTCATTAGTGGCTATATTCTTCACACCCGTGATTGACTTGATAACATCTAAGACTGAGAGTTTAAGGGTTTCTTGAATGTAATCTGTATCACTCCAGGGTTTTGGTATGTCACCTCTGATCACTGTCCTCAGTATATTTCGTTGGTTATTCATAGTCAAAACCCACACCACACCACTCTAAACATCTACAGAACTCTGTTCTACAGCAGCTTTGTTGTGTTTTACAGACCCTTCTCCCTTAGCAGCAGCACTGCTCTGGCATCCATGGTCATCTGAAAGCATGGAACAGCATTCTGTCATCTGCATGACCAAGTGTGTGTGCCAATTACTGTACCCCTCATTTGGTTATCACCTGACCTCCATTATTCTTCCAATATTTGAAAAATGTTTCTGACAAGATGATCCTTCATTTGATTTAATTTACTGCAATCTCTTGTGTACTTTGTGCACTTTCAGTCCGTTTTACAGACTATGAAAACAAATCTCATTGCCTCAAATTTAAGCCAACCTAACCCAAGAGAAAGCTTGTCCTATTTTACTGATAATCCCTATTAATTCTTTAAAAGTATGAACCCCAAGGCTTCTGCATTAGAAGGCCAGAAAAGATGATTCCCTTTGATCACAACACATACCTGATCTTTAACCTACTACTATATCCCAAAAACTGTCAGTTTCAAGAATTCTTTGAAATGGCTCAATCTATTTTCCACATTTATGTTTTCTCTTGTCACACCACAGTCATCAGCAACCTTAAGCAACCCAGAGTAAATTCCAGGAACTGGATTTTTTTAAAATGTATGAAATGTCCCCTTAACTTCTTCTCTTAAGTTCAAATGATACTTCCTTACACACATACATACATACAGACAGACAGACAGACACACACACACACACATATATATATACATATACATATATATATGTTCACTTGTTACCAACACTGCTCGGGACTTAGTAGAATCATAAAAAACATCTAAAGAATAGAACTGTTCTTAAGAATTATGGCTAAATGTGAAAAAAGGAATGGTTCCTCCTCCAGGATGCCTTAAAAAAAGACTGTGGAACTTATTAATTGTTAGGGATGAATTTTAGCATAACTCAGAGTGTCATGAAATGGTTGAAAGCTCTCTCTTTACCTAGCAAGGATAATCTTAAAGAATAAGAATGTGTCTCCATAGCCTTTTTTTGCTTCACCTAGCAGTATATTCAAATCCTCTATCATTTACAGAGATGTTCAGGTACTCAGGACATAAAAGGTTTTTTGTTGTACAATCAGTGAATGCTAATTTACATAAAGCAAAGAATCTGCCTAAGGTTTTGTGTCTTAGAGTGGAAGATCATCCATAATTTGGATTTTAAAATATATGACAAGTTAAGGGATATCAAGCTGTAGTGTTGAACTCCTGGCATGGATCTGACTTAATTTAGACTGTATGGTTATAAATGCAGGGAAATTTTTAGCTTCCTGAACTTTTATTTCTTTTTCTTTATTTAAAAAAAAAAAAAAAAGGAAATATAAGTTAAATGATAAGAAATAAGAGTTCTGGCCAAGACACTGTTTAAAAATACTCAGATACCCAATGACTGTTGAAGATACATAACCCTTTACAAAAACAAGCATGAATATACAGTTCTTGGAAGTCCAGGCTTTTTTGTTACTAATATATCATGACCTTGCCTGCACAATATTTTTACATGCACTATCATTAATCATTAATACTATTAGAGATCCAACACCATATAACTAAATTAATCTCAATTTACTAAAACATTAACATACCAACAGCTACCAACTTTGTTAAATCATAACACTATGGCAAAATAACTAAAACTTGGGACCATTATAACAAACAATGTAACTGAAGTTTAAATATATTTCTACACGTTTCTTTTTTTAAAAAATAGAACAAGTTATTGGCTTTACTATGGTGACATTTTATTTTGTGATTAATTTTAAAAAAACATTGTAAAATCTATAAACTCATTTTAATTTGACAAGCGTTTGGTAATTAATTTTCAAACAATGCTATGGGAATCTAAGAAGCACTCTTCATTTGACATGTATTTTATAATTTATTTTAAAACAATGCTGCACAAATCTGCAAAGGCATTATTCATTTGAGAGTTCATTAATTATGCAAATGAGTTGCAATTAACAAATCTGTTCTGAGGATGGCATTTGCATAATAATGAACTTCATGTTTGTGACATTATTTAATAAGATACCTTTGTGCATTTTTAAACAAAACACCCTTGTGAATAATTCGGATAAAAATGGACAATCAGTCAGTAACATTAAAACCCAAAATACTACCAAGAGCAACCTTGCTAAAATAAATCACATTGCCTATGTTCTCTGTAATAAAAAGGTATGTAAAAGCTGATTCTTTTATTAGCCGCTCCCTTCCAAAAAAGAGACTTTTTCATTCATGGTGTTTTCAAAATGGTGCTAAGGAATAGCATTGGGAAAGAACTGGTATTAATCAAGACAGCTGGAAATAAACAAATGAATGCAAGCACCTATTTAGCATTGCTGCACTGTGACATAGATTGAGATTCTGCAATGATGGGTCTTATTACAATCTTATATGCAGCATGTGAGCCAAAAGACCAGAGATGTCTTTTACTGGTTCTATGGTTAGGAAATGGCAGCAGCATCAAAAAGATAATTTGAGCTACATGTTCTTGCAAAAGCAGAATGGCTGAGTAAAGGCCTTTTGTTTCCATCACTGCAACAGTGAGTTACAGCTCATCGCAGCCGGGGATCTGAATTCCCACACATCCTATGCAGAGCTTCAGGCATCAAAGTTTTTAGGGCAATGAGGACCTGCATGGTAACTGAAGGCAAGATTCTCAGTGTGAAGAAAATGGACTTCAGTCAATCATGAAGCCTTTGTGGCATCTATTTTCATGTTTAGCCCAAGACAGTGTTGCTTGGCAACGCTCTGGCAGAGTCTTGGTCCTCTGATGGAGGCACTGAATCAGTGATGCGACTGATAAATTCACAGTGGCACCTTCTAGGTGCATTGCCTGAAAGCTCAGAAGGCTGGAAATCCTTAGACAGGGCTTGGATCATTCCCTAGTGCCAGTGACTCTCCTCTGGCATCTCTTATATTTATTATTCTGCCGTCTGTCACTGATGAGGAAGTATTGTGCAGCATAGCTGTGTGTGAATTCTCCAGGACTCGGTCAAGGGCTCTGAAATGCATGTGACAGCAGCTTCCATCTGAGAAAGTATATGTGATAAAGGCAGGCAAAACCAGCATAAAGATATGTAGGAAGAAATGAAAGAAATGCCTGCAAAAGTTGCATCTCCAAAATCTCCAGTACTTGAAAAAAAGCCAACCTGACTTGGCTATTTGTGGAAGAATACTTAAAAGCAATAAGCGGGAGAGGAAAAAGGGGAAAGTATGAGAAACTTTTTCATTAAAAGATTTGATTGGTGTTATGTTCTTATCCAAATTTATACTCAGGGAAGTCCAAGATAATGATTTTATTAACATTAGCATTTAAATGGTGCCAAGAAATTTCAGTTGAGAATGAGACTCCTTGTCTCAGACAAGATATGGGAACTTCCCATCTAGGAGAACTTACAGTCGCATAGACAAGACAGAGAGAGGATTTGGGTAGGAGGGGATAAAACAGAAAAAATGGTGACATTTTGAGGTGTCACATTAATACCACAACAGTTTTTTGTACCTTTATAAAGCTCAAAGAGATGGGGCTCTGTTTGGAGATAAAAAAAGGTATGGAGACGGGAAGCAAGAGAAAGGATGTGTGTACAGGAAGGTGAGGCAGAATAAAGTGATGGTATCAAAGGTTTGTTCTCATCAGAGAACAGGACATTGAAAAAATGGGAGGACTCAAAAAAATACTACCAACCACTAATTCATGCTTAACCGTTGGCAATCTAGCCCTTAAACTCCATTCTAAGTAGGATTTTACTCAAAAGAGCTCATTATAGAAAAGCTAAACACATCTTACCTAAACATTTGAGCGCTACTCCCAACACTTCCAGCCACATCATTTACAGCATCCTCCAGCCAACGTCTATCCTTGCTCACGTACTTGATAAATGTGCAAAAGTCATTCTTGGCAACATCTGGAGAAGGCACCTGCTGCTGTAGCTGTTCCCCCTCAGCTCCTTCCACATGGCAATTAGCTGATGTCAACAGCAACTTTTGGGAGTTTTGTTGGGTTTTGTTGGTTTTGGTTTTTTTCTTCTGTTTTTTTTTTCCTTTTAATAAGAAGCTCAGTTTCTAAGGTCTGGCATTTACAAAGAACCTAAGTATTAACATTTTCATTTTAGAAAGGATGAGAGGAAAGATTTTGCCTCTCAGCCCATTCCATCAGGGTGTTGCAGTGATGTCAGTCTTCAAGGCATCCCCAGCTGGTATGGAAGAGAGTTCATGCTGCCTCTTCTGTGTGAACAGTTGAACAGGACTTATCCCTTAGTACAAAATCAGAAGGGGAAAAAGTTCTAACAAGGATCAAATGTCTGTTATTTTACATTAAGTATGAAGAGGTGACAGTGTGAAAAGAAAAACTGGAGATATGGTTATTAGATCATAAAATGATCACTCCTGAGGAGTGGCCATGTCACCTTGTTGCAGCCTTTTCCTCTTCTTTTTATGATATTTGCACCTTTAATTGCCAGCTCCACTGCTCACATTTCTTTTCAGGGTGCCCAGCCATGCAGTGATGTCCCAGAAGTGTTTGGGATACTGCTGGTGTTCCTATCTTCCCTCAAAGCACACAGAGGCTGCTGTTTCCTTTAAGCCTGTCCCAGTGCTTCAGCTTCAGTCTAGTTTCATTCACAGATTTTAAATGATTTTGATAAATCATTTCTCCTTCATGATCTCACTGCCAGGAATTAGCCCCTCCCTGGAATTAATCTATGACGCTTTCAGGGGCAATTTACAAATGCTACCTGGTAGCTTCTTAGCCTTTGTGTTTTACCCTGCTTCTTACTTCCTGACAGCTTTAACACAGATTTTGGATACCCTTTCAGTCAGCCAGTTATGTACCATCTCCCTCATTCAGTGTAAAAAGGCAAGTGGTAACTTCCAGAAACTTTCTGACTGTATAAATTTTTTGGGTTTTTTTCCTGGTTTGTTTGTTTGTTTGTTTGTTTGTTTGTTTTTGTTTTTGTTTTTGTTTTTGTTTTTGTTTTTGTTTTTGTTTTTGGTTTTGTTTTTGGTTTTGGTTTTGTTTTTGGTTTGGTTTGGTTTGGTTTGGTTTGGGTTTTTTTTCAGAAAATGACAGTGTCAATCAAATAATTTACTTGTTCATAAAACATCATAAAATTGATGTTCTATTTAAATTAGTAACCAAGAATCCTCTCCCTTCTTTGTGTTCTAAACTCTCATTAAATTTTGTTCTTATAGTTTTGCCACACAGTTAAAAGTCTTACATGCAGAATCATCTATTTGTATTGTTCATTGATAAAATACTGCCTTCACAAAATATTATATATATTTTTATATTTGTTGCTTTTATAAATGCAACTTTTACAAATAACTCAGTCTACAATTATATAATGAACTAGAACTCAGTAGCCACGACATGATTGATATGTGACATGTTTTTTTTGTTTTATCAAAGTAAAATTTTAGTTCTTTGAAAAAGAAATAGAATTTATTCCAAGATCACTGTAAAATGTAGATTTATCATTAAAATGCTATAGCACCATTGGATCGAGTAGCGAGGTTTTGATATTTTCTCAAAAATGAGAGTAAAACTGGGGATGAATTTCAGATTTCTGAAATTTTTAATAAATCTGATTCAACTTCACACAGAGAGAAAGTATTTCTTAAAATTAATTTGTAGACAAAAGGAGCTAACATGCAATTAGATCATGTAAACATTCATTAATTCGCATAAAATAATTAATAGCTCAGCAATTGTTGTAGGAAAATAGCACTAGTCAGTTCATGTTCAATTTTCCATCATATGATTCAAACACTGAATAAGTCCAGAAGCTCTTGGGACATTTTGTATTTCCTAAAGTCTCTTCAGATGAAAACATGACAGGAGTAACCAACTGATAAAATATTGAAAATAACTGGGAGATTAAAAGGATGATCTCAAGATCCAAGAATAGTGATGTTAATTATTTGCCCTTATTTCATAGCGTTTATTATTTCTGTCATATATGTCTACAGAAACTTTATTGTTAGTTCTCACTGTCTTGGAAGCTTGATTAACAGAAAAGGGGTATTTTTGCAATGGCCACTGACATGAAAATCTGCAGTGAAAGACTGATGGACTGAATACACACCCTGCTCTGGAGCTGCTTAGTTCTGCAGGCTCTCAGGAGCACTTTCCTTGGAAAAGGTTTGCAGAACTGGGCTGACAGAGGTTTCAGTTATGCATTCTGGCTAGATCTTTAAAATATATAAAAGTGTATAGAACTGCCCAAAGGGAACAGAGGGCTGCCATGTTAGACCTTACAAAACAAACCAAAACAGTTTTATGAAGACAGCCTACAGACACTATAAAAAATATAGGTGAATATTGCACTGGTGTTCTTTAATGGGTACCTGGCTGCAGATGTGCACAGCGGTTTTGGTGTTTCCTTAATTCCCATGAAGGAGATTGCTGAGAACTGTATTAGCCCTGAATATTAATACAGATGGCATAGCCTATGCTACAACAAAAAATACCACACTTTCATAAATTCCATATCATTGTAATTAGTAGCTATATCCTGTCTACTGTGATAATATCGTGGGGGAGAGTGGGAGTACTGAGATTTCAAGGAAGCTGTTGTGGAAACAAAGGCCATGCTTTCTGTAAGCTGCTGGGGAGAGGGAACTGAAAGGTTAAAGCTGCAGTTCTATAATGAGTTGACCATTTTACTGTAGCCTCTGGCATATTTCTACTGTTTCACTCCCAGCTGTTGACCTTTATGCTCTTAGATCGTGGGATTTCCTAGTTGTCCTATCTTTAACAGCCCTGCAAAGACCAGTTAGGAGCTTAGTACCAGAAAATACTGTGGACTGATTCTGGAAATAACTGCTTACTAACTAGCAGTGCCCTAAATTTGAGGAACTTATGATTGATGCTTATGAAGTATTAGATAGAAATAACTAATTTTTACCTTCTGTAGATAAAGAGACCCTTTTCACTGGTCTGTGCTATCCTCTTATTTGTACTGAAAGACCAGTTCCCTTAGAATAATTGAATTCTATTTTGTACTGCTTTCCCCCTATGAACTGGCAATGCAACTGACACTTTCAAAGGTTTAAAAGCAATAGATTAACTAAAATAATTGTCTAGCCTTTGTTTTTCTCTTATGTACTCTCTAACTCTTAGCTATTTCAAATGCTTGCTGCTATAAAGTGAATGTATACCAGAGAGTATCATGAATCTCACTGGTGTCTGTGTATGTCTGTATAGGGCCCTGTTCAATCTCACCAGCTCTTTCAGTGAGATCTGGAAATCTCTTCTGCATAGTCATTTGTTTCCCATGGTGATCCCTTTGAAAGCTAAACATAGGAGAAAGAAAACAACCTTGGCCACATCCCATTTTTGACCTCTTTAAAATTCCTACATGCTCACTTGCTGTAGCGCCAGAGATGCTGTTTTTGACTAAACTGCCTATAATCAGGAGGTAAATAATTGACAAGGAGAGAAAAAATCATTGTGGTGTGTGTTTGTGAAAGGACATTTAGACACTGAATGTAGGAGGAGTAAGGCCAGCAGCTGCAATGGTCCTGCTGTGTGGCCAGATAATTTTCCTGTGGTATTCTGCAAATTTCTGTAGCACCCATTCACAAGTAACCACCAAATCAATGGAAAATTCTTACAAACATGAACGTTCAGAGAGAGATATTCTCTGATTTAGAGTACATCTGTACTCTAATTTAATGTCCAGCTATTATATCCTCAAGTCTTTCCAGAAGTTTCTCTTGAGCTCTTTCATTTATTTCAGTATCAGATTTCTTCTACTTGCTTGACCACCACATGGTATTTTGTTCAACACGTCATGAGTATAAGAGAGATTCCTGCTGCACAGATTGAGTTTGACTCTTCAGCACTGCATAAATGATCTTCTGTGGTGTACAGTGACTGTTTTCACTGGATCCTGCCAGAGCTTCTTTGTGGCACAGAGGAGGTAGCAGAAGGAAATACCCTTTCCTTTGTACTCACAATCTGTTCTTGCCAGCACAAATCTGTAATTATATAGGCTTGACTGTGGGCAATAGTTACATGGGAAAAATAAATTCTTTGACCTTCGCAGTACACGTTGGGTAATTTGAAGTATAAAAACTTGTCATCAGACCTGCTCACTTGCAAAGCATGTTATTCCCTTTTGTATTTCAGTCACCATCTTCACATCTATGGTTGTATCAGTATCATTGCTTTTATGACCCTCATGATATTTATCTTCCTTAAATATCCCTTCTTTCCCTACTCTTCTCCATCTCTCATAATTCTTTTCTAATCTGACCGTCCCCATTCTCCTTTCTGCTTAGAACTGTTACACCTGTGTAACCATCAAGAGCTTGTTTGAAACTTGTCTTATCCAACTGGACATGCTCTTAGAGGCTGAATATATCCGTGTTTTGACTGTAGTCAGTTAAGCAGACCTGTAAAATATCTATCACTCTTCTTTCCCCCGGTTGCATTCTTGTTTATCTCTTCAGGTATGCAAAGCTCTTGAAGACAAACAGGGCAAGGAATTTTCTAGGTCAGAATAGGTGCTCTGAACACAGCTTATGTGAAGAGTTTCTCTGTTTTTTTTCTCAAAACATATGAAAGCATAGTGAGTAAGTAAAAACCCTGTGTAATAGATGCATATAAGGTGATTATATTTTGCCTTTAACTTGAATACAGTTCTATTTGGTTAGTAGTAAAGAACGGATAAAAGATCATTCAAGAGGCTTAACTACCACTGAAATTAAGCACCTTTCTGCATTTTATAAATTCTACACATTGAGACACCAGAAGGAGGAGGGCTTTTAATCTTGTTTCCATTCTTTATTAAGATGCTTTGTGTAATTAGTTGCATTTCTATTGGAATAAATGGTAATTTGGAATTCATCCAAATTGAAAACCTAAATGAAAAAGGAGCATTAGTGCTGGATTGCATGCTAAAAGAGGCAAACTTCTCTAGGGCAGATCTGTTCATGCAACTTGGCCCTGCTTAAATAAAATCTATAGAATCCATGTGGAATTTAAGAGGGAATGTAGCACATAGGATGGATGAGAATGCAAAAGAAAACAGATTTTCAGCCAGAAGGGCAATTCACTTATAGTTAAATGAAAACCCCCTAAAACCAGAAAGAATTATCTATGCTATGTAGAAAGTTGGTTTGGAAAAAAAAAGGCTTTAAATAAATGCAAAAATATGACTGCGTGTTTTACATTTTTAAATTGAGTGTGTTTCAGCAGTGACTGATATAAGTTGCCAAATGAAACTATGTTGTATTCAGGTGACAGAATTATAAAAGTACTCTGGATGCTGCTGTAGGGTATACTGTGTCACTACTTCCAATTATAAATTCCACTTTGCAGCTGGCTGTTTGTCCCTTTTAAAATATTTGAAAGGCATAAAATTTTCACCTATTTATTCAGACAGTTATTAATATTTTGCCCCGTCTTTTTTTTTTACAGCTAATGATTTAAAGACATTAATCTGCGATGCACTCTAAGTGCTTTGGGGGAAAATGGCAAATTTTTGTTCAGGGAAATTGTTACTGATAATGCACATTACCTTTCTGGGGATAAATATTTCATAAGTAGTTTTAGTGCAGACTTGTGTATGTGAACAACAAGCACACAGGACATGATGGACTGGAAGGCCTCTGAAAGAGCTGTCATAATCCATTTTGTCAATCTAAGAGCTGTGGTGTGCTTGAATAAACTTAAAAATTCTTGGTGTTAGTTCTGGTGACATTTTGTTTGTGGTATGAGGAATCCAGGTAGGGAAGGCAGGGATTATAGAGCCTTGATAGTTGATCAGAAATATCTTACTTGTCAGTACTGGTTATCATAATATGTCACATAAATCATGAAGTGTTCGTTTGACTTTCAATGACTAATACTCTCCTTAAAGCCAGGGTAACTGGCTTCCAGACATGGCCCAGGATGGTCAATGTAACAGACACAGGAGGTCTCAAAGTGCATATGGATTTAAGAGTTCAAATGGTTGTATTACAGTTAAAGAGAAAACAAGGTGAAATACTGAAAGTGACATAAATTTCTCTTCATAAGGAGAAATGGAGGAAACATCTTTCTCTGCTGTTAGAAACCTGAATGTTTCCCATGGAAGCCTTATTTTCCTCTCTTTATTGTTTTAGGGAAGCACTTTTCCTATGCTCGGTAGTAGCAGTAGAGATCCTTTGTGTTACAGCTCCACAGGTTTTTTTCAAGTTGATTGATTTAATAGGAGTTTTCTATCAAATTCTATAGGTAGACTCAGATCCCTCTTCTTCCCCTGTACCAGATTTGAAAAGTTTCCTTCCTTCCATGTCTACATGGAGGAATCAGCTACAACTTACCTAGAAACTGAGCCAAGTCACTAATTTACAGGGTCTTGTAGATGATGTATAAGTTGGAAGCTCACCATTCAAGTACCCCACTTTAATTTTACCTCTTCAAAAAAGAACAAAAGGTTCTTACAGTGCTTAGTGATCTACACTAATCAGTTATTTTATTTCTAGAAATAAAATGGATACCAATGCATTTTTCTGAGTGGCTGCAAAATGTCACGAAAAATAAGACATTGAGGCAGGCAAATTTATGCTCTGCTCCTTGAACTTTTGAGAGGAATAGTTTGGTTAATAGCTATGTAGAGGCTCAATGCAACAATGCAGTCTGGTCATGACAAAGGAGTAACACAATTTGAGACAGATATAAAAGAAAATCTACATTTTCTTATAAGAAGAATTCTAGCTAAGATTGGATTCTGGACCTAACTGCATTCTTCGTCTTGTGACCAGCATTTCCTTGCTGGAAACAATAAAACCAGTGAATCTTGAAGACCCTTTGGCTATGAATCTTTGTAACGAAGCGATCTTGTTCCTACTATGTCCCTCTGTGCCATCAATATTTTACTGTTCTTAGGATAAATGTATCACCTTTGATTCAAAGTGAGCTGTAGTCAAAGCGTTCTCCTATAACCTTAGGTCTAAGCTAAACACAAGGGAAACCCAAGCCTATGACACATTGGACAAAGTGTCACACTAGCTATTGTCAATGCCAATTAAAAGACCTACTTTGAGGCAAGAATGGTCAGAAACAAAAACTGGGAAGTTTGCAGAAGGCCCAACAACAGAAGAACACTTACTCAACTTTTGCTGTCTAAAGAAAAAGCAAGTGATATTTCTCACACTTTCCTCACTGTGTAGTGTGACTAAAATATCACAGAATAAATCACAACAAAAAAATCTAAAATATTCTTGAAGATCAGTTTGTCCTGTCCAATCACAAAAGAAGAGGCATAGCTAATTAGATCAGTAGTCTGATCACTGAACCCAAATATCTAATTAGGGGAGCCAGGAGATGTTTTGTAGATTCTTTTTTAGCCTGAGATGGTTCAGATGTTCCCCAGAATGTCAGCCCAAGATGATTGAACAGAAAAGACTATGACAAAATAAGTAATGCAATCTCTGATTACAAAGTATTGTGCTCATTTCAACATGAAGTATCCTATCGGAAAATGTGTAAGACTTAGCCTCTACAAGGAATTTGAGGAGGTGGGCAAATTCAGCTTTGAAGGATACATCAGTGGAGAGTGCATCAGATCATGCAGAAAAATACGAATGCATAAATACATCAGCATTGTATTTTTGGTACTTCGTGTTTTCAGCTGCCAAAATTATGTTACTGAAAGTAAGTTTGTCTTGTTACATTTCAGGACCAGTCTTTCCAGGACCATCACAAAGTACAGCTGTTTTTTCCTGGTTGCTGTTACACTTTTTCACATTTCACATCTGTTCTGAGCATATGTCTAGATTAAGTCTGAGAGCTTTTCCATATACTCAACATCCTCATATTCTGAAGAGACATAAAAGTTGCATATTGCTACTGTCTTTTGACCAATCTTTTCAACTTGTGCCTTGCAGCAACTGGACAACAAATACAAGACATTTGTCTACTAGCAGGGCAACTAAAATCTTGGACTATATTTAAAAATCTCATTTTAAAATGATCCTCTGCACCAAGTGTAAGTAATTACTTTCATCTAGCATTTCTTTATGAACCTATGGTAGCTTAACTTTAAACAAGAATATTTTGATGCAAATAATCACCCCATATAATATTTTTTCACAAATATTGTAATAATCAACCTTTTCCATTGCTTCTTTTGCCAGTTTCATACTAATCTTTTCGGCATGGCTTAGAAATGGAAGATATTTACTCACTCATGGTTTTGACCACAAACATTATCTACAAACATGAACTGAGATAGGAGTGCTTTCTATCCTTTTAAAATGTAGCACTGTAACGGCTTTTCTAAGTCTGCTTATCTTTGGAGCCTGAAAATGTTGAATTTTCATTTTGTCAAAGGCATCTGTAGAACAAAATTGGCTAAAAATATGTTTTATGTTACAGCAGAGTGAAGCTATGAATCACATGGTAACACATTAGAGTGACTAGTATCAAAGGAGCCCATGGGGAATTTAGGAAAAGGTAGTTAAGCAATTAATGAAGATATTTAAAATCCTAATATGGCAGAGACAGCTTTGAAGGCAGCAAGGGATTAATATTTATTTAATAGATCATCAGATTCTGTGCCAGAAAAGAAATATAACAGGAGCTACCCTACTCTGAATGCAAACATGCACAATTTGAAGAATATTTTGTGGCAGCAGTGGCATCACCACATCACACTTTGTCATGATAGCTGAGAAAAATATCTTGCCTTAAAGAAAAAATTACCTTTGCTGCTTTTGACTATTTTGGCTGAAAATTTGGCTTCAATGATCCAAGCTCTGTCACAACACATTGACTGCAATCTTCAAAGAGAAAGGAACATATTGCTACTTAACAGAGGTGACACGGGTTAGTTACATGATTGACAGCAAATAACTGTAACTGCTCTGCAATATTTTATGGGGTTTGATGTGACTATCACCTGCAGGTAGGAATGGAACTTTCCAGTTTCCAGAATTGCTGGTCATGTTGAATGGGTAAACTCCATTTAGGCCAAATCAGCAAAGGGCAAATTTCTGTGTTTATTATAATGGTTTTCAGAAGTTGTTTACAACTGGCCTTGCCTGGCATAGTCTCTGAGATACAGTGTCTCAGGAGTGTAAAAGATTGCTGTAAAGTTGCATGATTTCTTTTCACAGAAAACCTGGAGTTCATAAAGAGCTCATCTTCCTTAGTTGTATTTTAGGTTTCTAGAACACTGATGTATTGTCATCCTTTGCATTTAAAGTATCAGTGAGGCTGCTGAGGAGAGTCATGAACAAAGTGATTTTAAATGTATTTGTTTCTTCAGACACAGGAGGTGAGGTTGCCTTATGTCCCCTGCTCCAGGGAAAAAATTAAATTGTGTCTAAAAGCTGGTTTGTCTTAAATCAGTTAAAACAGAAGAGAATGAAGAAATGACAACTGTTCCTATGGTCAAAGTTCAGGGAGCTTTACATGCAGAGATACAAAGATGGAAAAAATACAGGCAGTATTTACACTGTTTTCAGATACCCACACATGGAGAAGGAGAGGCTTCAAAGAGTGCAGCAGTACATAGAGGCTGAATGTACCCCACAGCTGACATTATTTCCTTGATTATTTTTCAGTAAAAATTATACAAATGTAATACAGAATTCATCTAAAAGCATCAGGAGAGCTATTCTCTACAGTTGCTTTTGTCATCACAGAGGACCAAACTGAAATCCGTAGCAAAGAATGGAAAGCTGAGAGTCACCAGTTCTCATCAATCTATGGATTGATCATCTATTGGACCATCAATCTATGCAATAATGATGAGGCAGATGTGATTTTTTTAAACTTCTGCTTAGTATCTAACAGTTTTTTTACTCCAGCTGAATTCTTTTAGACCTTTACTCTATTATATCCATTGCTTAAATCCTAAACAACCTTTGTTTTTGACATGTTGGTTTAAGGAGAATTTCTCAAGAAACATTAAATGATGACATGTTTTGTAAGCTGAGTTCTACTGTGCATTGCTGACAAAGTATCTCTGCATGTATCATTTTATTTTAAGTGACAGCCTAAAATTTATTGATAAAGATAATGCATTTATAACAAGGTGAATTTAGTAACTACCACTGTATATCCCTTTTAGAGTCATATGCTAATGAAAAAGATGCTCTAATAATTAGGGCTTGAGCCCACTGAATACAACACCTTCCAATTAGCACTCCCCAGCTTGAATACTACCATTAACATTAAACAACAAAAACAAAAATGGGTATCAATTCACATAATAGAAACTAATTGATGAAGTTAGAGGGTGTGATTATTTGTGATTACTTTACAGTCATGCACTGAATGTAGGAGAACCCCAGTTAGTAGTTAATCTCTAGCTACCTCTTTGAAGATAATGAAATTGGCTTCCTACTGATGATTATTCATTAACAATTAATTCTTTCTTGGTGATCTGCTTCATTTTCAGCTTCTCACCATAAACATGCAATGGAATAATTACAAGTGGAAATGAAAAAGCAATTAGTGGCAGATAATGCCAACATCTGATTAAAACACAGTAGAACAGATTAGCCATTCGGTAACTGCAACTTTGCTGCCTTCAGCAGGGAGATGTAAGTTACCCAGCAATATTACAGTTCAAGCTGCGTTTCCCTTTTATTGCTTCCCTTACATCGTGTTCTGCCACATTAAGTGCTTTCTTTTATTCTTGGGGGCATTGACTTGTTGTAAGTAATTTTTAAAGATTAAGTATTATTTAAGATGATTTGTCATCCTTCATGTTGAGACGCTCTGTCGAGAAAGGAAGAAAACAGTACTTAAGCCAAGTCCTTTAGTGCACTTACAAGCAAATGCAATTTTTTATTTTTTTAATTTGAAGGAGGGGATTGAAGATTTGCTTGAGTGAAGCATGTGGAGACAAAGATCCTGGAATTTAGTCTCCCCTCCCCTAGAGAGTATAGTCTCTTAAACAAGAGAGCACACAACAAATATCTTCTGTTGTAGCAGATGGTAGTTGTCTTTACTGTCACAAGCTTAGCTTGTTTTTGAAACGTGTACTGTGGTGCTGCTGGCTCTCTAGATCACCACCTCTGAAATTAATAAGTATATGCTGTGACCTTTTAAAATTGTGGATGATTTACATCCTAAAGTACCTACAACTTACCAATTAATTACCAAACACTTTCTTAGCAAGAAATCCAAATAAACAAATAAATGGTTTCCAAGAAATCTACAAAGTTTATAGGGGATTTGAGAACCAAATCTAGAGCTCCTGTTGTGTACTGAAAGGTAAAGTCTTAGCCAGGTCTAGAATACAAGGTTGCATTCTTGCATTGCAAAACCTTCAGCATGGCAAGTCTCATTCCTGAACAGAAATCCTGGGACCATTCTCTGGACTGCATTTACGAAAAGATTACTTTTCAAATGCTGATTAAGAAAGTGACTCACTAGAACTTGTTAATTTTACAGTTCTGCTTTAGGTAAGAGAGTTCACAAACAAGTGAATAAATTGAACTGACACAATGAGCACAAAGATGTGTCACTGGCAGGAATTTCATTATCCTCTTGGTCAGAAAGTGATCAGTAACTTGGAACTGCAGGTTATTTTTGTTTTCAGTGTAGAGTTAGCACAGTAGTCAGAGTTGTCATGGGCATATGGTCCGTTAGGTATTTTTCAGAACAAAGAATTAACAATTTTAGGAGTTAAGTGTTGGTTGGTAAGTTTGAGGGCTTAATGTTGTGTTTTCAAAAAGGAAGGCTACATACAATCAGTGTACAGAGATTTCTGTGAGAATGGAAAATTGCCTCCAAATACACGGAAAACAGTGTATTTCATGGTGGGTTTGGGTTTTCTTTCCATTTCATATATTTTTAGGGTTCATTTACATTTGCTCCCAAAGATGCATTATGCAGATGCTGAAATATTTGTCAAAAACTCATGATTTGCAGGCTGAAAGTTCCTTCTCTGTCCTAAGGACAGTCAGAAAATGGTAAGAGGATAGCTACTGTTAGTATAGCAGGTTCTGTATTCTCTCTCATTTTGTAATTTCCTCTCATTTTTTAACAACTCCAACTTTTGGAAAGGCTTGCCTTCTGTCTTGACTTCCCTCTCTCTCCTTTAATTATTTATTCTGTTTCCTCCCTGTGAAAGCTTTATTTTTTACCATATCATTGGTTCTTGCAAGCTCTTCTCTTTCTGTCTAATTTTTTCAATTTTCTCCTTTGCTTGTCTTATTCCAGATCTTCCCTTCATTATTTCCTCTAGTAGGTGAAAGAATACTTTTGTTTTTTTTATTCTCAGTAAACCAATTACTAAAAAATTGTTTGTCCTATCCCCACTTTCCATATTTCTAAATTATCTGTGTGAACTTTTCACATACATTGTCCCATATTCTATCCTGGGGACAATGTTTCTAAATTATTAAAAATTTACTCAGAGTTTTTAAGGTACCTCTCTCTCAGTAAGATCAGAGACGCCATCCTATTACACTACTAATTTCTTATCCTACACCTTTTCTGTGGAAAATGGTCATCAGCAGGAGAAGCTTTCACAGCACTGAACTTTTTACCAGTTAGCAGCCACAGCAACACCATCCTATCAATCAGTTGCATAGACTTTCATCTGTCTGTATTACCCATATAGAAGTGGAATGTTAAATATGTGAGATGAATTAGAAAGGAGCAGCAACATAATTCCCTGCAAAACAGCAGTATTTCAGTCCAGAGAAAGCTTTCATTTTGTCTTCTCTTGATACTAATAGCAAATACTGATCCAAACAACCCACAGTAAAGCACTCTAACCAAATGTTCTAACCACATATTTGGTGGGGTATGTATGAACTAGTCAGATTAACCAGCCCCTTCTTCTCAGGAGAATACCTAAGGGTATTGCCATAGTACCATGTTTCTTTCACTTGGTTTCTTTCACTTCCTGAGAGGGCTTTCCCTTACAGCTGAAGGGGATAGACACATTCCATATAAAATGTCAGGGGAATCCTGGTGGTATTGCACTGATGTGTGAAGTTCCTTTTTAGCACAATCTCCATTCAAATATATAGTAATGTCTCACACTAAGTTTATAAATGTTGGGGGTTTTGGCAAGAAAAAAATAATTTATTTGGATTTTTTTTCTGAACTTTTGTCTCAATTCACTTATCTCTTGGACCCAAGGTTCTGCAGCCAGTGCTTAGAGATATACCAATCACATTCAAATGCAAAAACAGAAAGAAATAATTAGTTATTTTTGATGATTGTGCCAGCTAAAATTGACTGGCTGAATTTATGCTCTGTGTACTGAAGTTTTGTTACTAGCCCAGGAAAAGAATTTTCAGGCCAAAATTTGCTTCCTAAAGAAGTTCTTGGATGTTTTATATTTTCACTTAAGGTATTAAATATAACATTTGTGCCACAGAAGTAAAGCTTCAAGTTAAAACCATGCAACAGTAGTGGCCATTTCATTTGCAATTGCCAATAAAATAGGAGTCCTGAAATACTAAAGGACATTTGTTGATGCATTATCATGTGTTGCATTGGTTTTTTTCTCCTTTAGTTTTGGAGTCAGTAATTCAAACTTGTTTTAACATGGAATATTTACTCATCAATCCTGTAGTATTTAAGGTACTAGTTAGTTTAATTAATTAATTAAAAATGATCCTAGTAGTCGACAAGAATTCATCCACAAGCCTTTCCAAACTTCATGAACTGAGTGTGCAATCCTGCATAATCCCTAACAGCAGCAGAACCACTAAAGGGGTGTTTGTAGTACCTATGTAGCAAGTCATTAGGACATTCACAATGAGAAGGCACATTTCCCATATTAGCCTACCACCATAAATCTATTCTTTCTTTATAGAACCAACACATGTAGGGTAATAATATACATGTTTTCCCTGTACCAGTTTGTCCCTTATGTGACTGGACATGTGATTGGCCTGGTCATCCCCATTTGAGTTTCACGGGTTGGGCTGCTGATCACTTGCAAGATTTATAACCTGGTTTAGACATGAAAGCCTTTACAGCAAGTATTTATCAGCCATCTTACAGGAAGTATGGTTAGACAGATGGCTGTCTCATTTCTGAATTAGTAGAAACACTACCTGACCTTTCTACTGCCTCGGGCAAGCCAAGATCTCCACCTTGCTACTGAATTGCTCTCTCCTAAAAGGTTTTAGAAAGCAAGACCTATAGTTTTTTTAAAATTAAAGTCTATTTCATGGATCCAAGGGGTAGAAAGTACATGGTGCTGACAAGTCTGTGGTCATTTTGGAGTACAGATTTGAGATCACACAGATGAAACCAGGACTGCTGCTTACTTGTAGAAAGCAGTCAAAAGCAAGAGCACAAGCTATAAACATTAAAAAATTCAGGAAAAAAGGGATTTCTTTTTTTTTTTTTTTCATTGACAAAGAATTATCCATCACATTCCCTGAAATAATTTTCTCACTATCCTCAGCCACTCAGAGATTCTGCAACAATACCGATACTTTCCTTGTCTTCTCTTTTGCATCATGATCAGCAGATTTCATCAAGTCTTGCAGATGACATTTTTGGATCTAGTTCAAATTCTGTCTCGTCTGTAGTTTGTATTACTAGCTTAAGCCATTCTTACTTGGTGACACTCACAGCAGTCCATGCTACACTCATTCTTTTTCTACTGAGCATGGGGTGGTGAATTCAGGGAAGCAGAGGCAGACTCTTCCAGTAAGTGTTCATTGCTTTCTTCAGCCTTCTTCAGATTTCTTCAGAGAGACTTCTCACTCCACTGCTGCCACTAAAACATAAGAAGGCATTGCCTCCCAGACAGTCACTCACTTATTGTCCAAAGTCATATTTTACTCTCACCTCCTAATAATTCTTCTCTTTAAATTGTGACTGTGACGGTTTTTGTCTCCCTACGCCTACTTGAATTGTCAGACCATATCAGTCATCCTTTTGACTTCTCTGCTGACCTTTCCTTCACCTTCATGTTAGATGCAGTCTTTTCTATTTTGACTTCTAATGTTTAAAACTTGAATCACAGCTTAAATCTTCTCCAGTGCACATAAGCAGAACAGGGAGAAATTTAGATAATTTAGAGAGAGATGTTGTGGTGAAGACTGGAAACAGCAGAAGAACAAAGCTAAAGATTAACATGCCATCTTTAAACCACCGTGACAAACCACTGGTAACTGCCCCATTAACAATGCTAATCTGAAATGCAAAATATCTTTAGACATTCTGGCTAAATAATTCGCCATTACTATCTCATAGCTACTGAAACTCCATGGATCTTTTGCCTATTCTCATAAGACTTCATCTCCATTTAAGTAATGAATTCCTTTCCTTCTGTTAAAGATTCTCTGTATTTTCAAGCTTGGAGATCTAGTAATCAGCACCTGAAATCCTCAAATACTTAGATTAATCTTGGAGTGACATTTATAGTTAGTTTAACAAACTTAGATACAAGAAAACAGATGTTGCTTTAAGCCTCAACTTTGTTTCTCATCTGTGAAACTTTGAAGTAATAATGTAATAATTATTTTCTTTCAAGGATTTGAACTAGACTTTCACGAAAAAAGAACCAGGTTTCTGTATCTATTGACTTGCTAATCGCAAACAATCAAAACCAAACACAAAACCAAAATATGAACCAACCCCACCCTAAAGCAAAGACCATAACTATTCAGCTCTGCAGAAGGGTACAGTGTACGTACATGTGCAAAAGGGAAAGTACTGGAACATAGTGTGGAGCTTTGTGTGCTCTACAGAGCCTCTTTGCTTCTCTTCCACTTCTTCCAGGGAAGGAAGAAGCTCTTCCTTCCACTGTGTAGACACCGCCTCTGCTTTTTTACCTTTGAGATGGGGGTTATGAACAGAAAAACGTGTTTTCCCATTTTCCTTTTTTTTACTGAATCCCAATCTGGGCTTTAAGAGTGAAGTTTTCACAGATGCTATGTGGCAATGGCAACCACAATGGATATCTCCAGTCAGTAAGGAAGATTGAGATCTATGAAAATTCTGTGAGTGGATATTCAGCCTCATTATTTTCCTGCAAGAGGGAGAGAGAGGGTGTTGTGCTGAGGTCCTGGAGCGACAGAGAAAGTATTTAAAATGTAGGAACAAAGAGTGGAAAAAAAAAGAGAATTCTTTCAATCATTTTGTCCAGTTTTTCCAGGCACTGCTGGCTACATAAACAGATCTGCTATATTTAGTTTACCAGCTAACAGCACACAGAGCAATACAGAGCTCATCAGGGACAAATTTCCTAAGTTCATACTTGGTAACATGAAAATGTTCAAAGTCTCGAAAAGACTTTCACAGCCTGTGCTGATCCCCACACTGCTCTTAAGTCAGTGATAGACCAAGCTTGTTTAAATGATAAGATGGCAGCATCTATGCCAGACAGTTTGAGCTCCAGTCTTCTGTGGAAATTAGTGTCACACAATCGGTTCCATGCTCCTCTAGCAGCTGTGTGATCCATAGGCGTAACCGAACTGAACTCCTCCCCAAACCCCATCTATCACTCTAATATGCATGCCTGTGCAGAAGGTAACAAACGGCAGGTCTTTGATTTGTAACTTGTTTTGGTTAGCACCTACTTTCTAAACATTGTTACAAGTACTTGCTATTTACAGATAAGATGAAAACAGGTACTGAAGTGCCTTGAAGTTAAATTGGAGAGGAAAAGGATGACATTGAGCTATTTTCTAGATTTGCTGATACAAACAGAGTGAGTGACAAGCATGTAATATAACTACTCCTTTCAGGAAATCTGAATTCTCCCATAAGGGAAAATGTACTTTTATTGAAATAGTAGAAGTAGGGCCACACAGCTTTCTTTTATTTATACAGTGTATGGTGGTTGGTATTAGGTAAAATGAGTGCACTATATTCTCACTGTTATGGTCTACTCAATTTACACTCTGCAGATTCTAACTTTTAAAAAGTAAACACAAAATTCCCTTTCTTAAGAAAGTGCCATCTAGGGTTTTCTAACAAACGATGTGTAATAATTCACATGCTAGCATGTGGGTTTTTTTCCCTTGCCTCTCCAGAGAATCTGCAAGTCCCAACATAGTAAAATGATATCATTATAATTTATTTATTTATTGACATGGAAGATTAGGATGAGGAGTGAAGAAAATACTTCCTACTATACAGAAAGTGAGATCCAGATCATTAGAGTGTATATAATAGAGTTGTTCATACATTTGCTGTTTACCCTCAGAAGAAAGTGGTCAGTTTTCCCTGAGACTACAGAAGTCTCAGTTTCCTGACTTCCAGCCTATCTGTTTCTCTGATATTCAGCTCCTAGGTTTGTTTCCAGTGGATTTTACTGGACTGTAGATGCTCTTCATCAAAACCTAAAGTCTCACACAAAGGAAACATCTCACCAGCTGACTGAGTCTAAAAAACGATTGAAAATAAGCCAGGAGAATAACAGGAAGCAGTTCTAAACTCTAAATATTGATCTATTCAAAGCTTACCTTAATTTGTCCTACATTTACAGTAGACTATGGTCCTATTCCTCTCTTAGTGTTTATTTAAAAGAATTTTTGTAGCCTACAAAAGAATCTTTAGTCATGGTGAGACAGATTTTTTTTTCTATTTCTACAAGGAAATGTGAGATTTCACAGCTCTTTTATCACATTACAAAAGTCCCCCCATGCTGTGCATCATGGTCATGCAGACACAAGGAAATGAAGATTACCAGGTTACCCAAGCACAGCTGAAGGAACAGAGTGCACTAAAAATACATGTACAATGCATGAAAAAATACTCTACAGTTACATATGTGCACACAGATATTATGTTGTTTTGCAAGATGGAAAAGAAAAATCTTTCCACCAAATGAAAACACTGAAAAAGAAATGACAACAGCAGCAGATGTTAAAGCAAATCATCTAATTAAGATGATTTCATCAACCGTTTTAAAAGACATTTAAAAAGGCAATATAATATTAAGTCACCAGAAGAAACGTTGATTATGCTTGCACATACAGGCACAATAACACTCTAACTGAAGCTGCCCTTTGAAGCGTGAAAACAAATGATACTTTCAAAACTGTTTATTTTTTTTTATCCAGCTGTGCTTCACATGCTGCCAAAGAAAAGTATACACATTAAAAAATTCTTAAGAGCTACAATCCACTACAAACCAGAAGACTACAATTAAAACTAACAGAAGTTGTGCCTGGGTCAAGACTGCAGAGTGAATTCTGTGAAGCATGGAGACTATCTTCATTCAGACAGTGGGAAGAACTGTCAAATGAATTTGCAAACACCGAGAACCTCTTTTTCACCTTCTATTCTTTGCTTGGGTGGGTCAAATTCTGTCTCAAAACAACCTGAATCAAGAGCCAGAATGAAAACACAACCATATGAGCCTGCATTTTAAGTCTGATGTTGAGGGAAAATCAAAATCAAAAGGCAGAACTTTGTCCTGCTCCCTTAGAAAAATGTTAGTATAAACTACCTTCCCCTCTTCTCATGTTTTCTCTTCCTTTCAGTTATACCAGAGGGTGCAGTACTGGGTTTTTACTGTTCAGTGTCATTCTTCCTGTAAAACATTTAGTGTGGGAGAAGTGCGTGGGGTGCCTCTTTATCACATCATCATGTGTATTCAGCTTCTCCTTTCACTGGGATATATTGCAAGAAACACTCTTGCCTTCGTGCCACTTGCTGAATTTTTATTCCCAGCTTTTACTTTCTTTATTTTAAAATGGCTGCTGGATAATATAGTACATATTAATTTAAAAAAAAGAGTCAAATATATACCTCCATTCTCTTCTTTCTCTTCTTTGTGAGACCCAGTTCACGCTGGACCCAGTTTATACTGGGCAGTTTCATTTCTGAAAGGTCTCTGGTTCCTCTTTTATTTTTGCTCATCATAATTGTTTCTGTTGGAATGTATCTTTACTACTTCCAAAGTAGTCTGCAAAAACATATACTTTAGAAGAAAAGAAAGAAAATTTTTATTGTGAATGTTACATTAAAGGATAATATTTCTCAGTGTTGTTTTTGGTTTGTTTTTGGTTTTGGGGTTTTGTTGTTGTTTTTTTTGTTTGTTTGTTTTTGTGTTTGTTTTTTTTCTTTAACCATCTTCATACCTGTTCATCTTTGTCACTTTTCCTTTTATTTAAATCCTCCTTCCTCAAAGCAGAGTATTACAACCTCACCCCTTTGGCAGAAATCTTTCTATCACTAGTGTCCTTCCTAGAGGACCTTTCCAAAGGAGGTTTTTCCCTCTCATCCTGGCCCCAGTGACAGACTAGCAGTACAGAAGTTGTTTTTTTTCTTTGCAGAGTAGTTAGTCACAGCATGACAAAGTAAGCAGGCTCTTCCTACCACCCTCTGCAGGCAGTAGCTTACGAGCAGTGCTGTGGAAGGAGAGCAGGGACAGAATAACTTAACTAGCTGGGACAGTGAAAGAAGGGCAGTGCCTAGTGAAATAAAGGAAAGTGGCACTTCAGGAACAGAATTTCTTTTTCAAAGATGACATTCTTGACTGTAAAATTCCTCTGTAAGAAGCTCAGTTGAGCTTCACAACAAGTTTGCCACATGGTCAGGGCTCATTTGCATGCTTTGGTATGGATGTTTTAGAGATTAAAATAAAACCGTCTCGAGGAAGTTTATATTTATTCCTCTTCCTTCCTGAATCAGTTTGGGAGCAAATTCGTTAAGAAGTAGTAAACCTTGACTGGAAAGACACTAAAATGATGTTGCAACAGTGGATGTTACTTAAAAGTATTACAAATATCAATTGTTTTCAGAGGTTACCTCAGCAACAATATGGAGCAAACAAGCAGATTCTGACCACATCAGAGTCAAGTGAAATATTTCCTCTTTTACAGACAAATAGTTCATTTGACATTCCCATATTCACTGACACTACAGAAACTTTTTTTTAAGTGTGTGTAGGTAATTGCTAGACTCACAAAGACTGGAAAATCTGAAAATATGCTGAAAACTTGAAAATCTGAAAATGTACTGGAAAATCTTACTAAGGAAAGTTCTCGGAGCAACACCACCATTCTTTTGGTGAGGTGACCAGATTTTTCCAGAGAAATCGAACCCTAAAGCTATTCTCATTTTCATCAACAGGAAAGTCAAACATCCAGTAAGCCCTCTTGGTGCTGAGAATGACAAGGATATTATAAGTGTTATTGAATACTTGAATTGGTGTTTAAGGCTGCCATTGTTCCAATCACCATAAAAAATCAATAAATCATTATTTGTCATTAAAAGCCAAAGCGTTGATGAAGGGTCGAGACATATTATTTCCTTCAAAATACATCAGAGGCAAGGAATACCTGCATATTTAAATAGTCTAAATCAATTCATTTGAAGCAGTGACATCAAAAGTAGTAAATATTTGTACCATATGGAGGATAAGAAATTGTGACCGGAGGCTTGGACAGGATAGATGTGTCGTGGCAGACTGTCACAGCTGCAAGGCAGAGCTTCTTTTCTGACTAACAGCTCCCTTGCATTTTTCAGTTGATTAATGAAAGCTACAGTAGAAAAATTTAAGGGCCAGCCGCTGTGGCTGCCATCTATTGTGAGTGGATATTTTGATATGTTGGTACACAGCAGTGGTGGATGGCTTGTTACAGAGGGAAAGAATCATTGTCTAAAACCAGTTCTTGGTGGAAGATGATATGGGAGTTTCCCAGCTTGGGAGTAAAGTTAAACTCTTTCTCTACCACCATGAGAAAGTGTCTTAGCAACATTCCTAGCTGGAGTTCACCTGTTTCAGCAAAGAAAAATTCAGATGCAATTACTGGAATTGAAATGTTGACAAAACATTGATTTTCAGATAGGCAGGGTTTTTCTTTTTCTTTTTTCCACAAGGATATTTCAACCAGGCTCTGTCATTTATATTAAAACTCAAATTTTCATATGAAAAGCCAATGTTTTCATCCAAAAATTATGTATGCATTTCTTAAACCTACACACCTGCTACAGAATTACTAACTAGTCCTATATCTTCATTAGATAAATGCTGCTTCGTTAAATTTTAGCTAGAGTCATTAAGATGGAGTTTCTGCATGACACTAATAATCCTTGTTTAAATGGATTATGAGGTGACATCACAAAAATGAAACTTGTTAAAATTAATAAAATTTTTTATTTATTAGCATATATCACACAAAGTGGCCTACAAACCTCCATATTGTCTCATTGCCTCTTGATATAAGCCTCTTTTGTACAGATTTGAATAATGCAGCAAAGCAGAACAGTTGCAGCATAACTTTTAGTGCTGTTCTGAAAGCCAAGAGGATGAAACTTGTCCCCTGCACTCAGTCTTTCACAAATGTCTTCAGAGAGAGTGACATTTCATAGACCTTTGATTATATTTCAGCTTGATCACAGGAGAAGGTCTGCTCATGAATTTACAGCCAGATGTAGGATTGCCACATCTCCCTGACTGGCTTGGACAGTAGCTGGGCAGTGTCTTTGGTGGCTCCTATAGCACTTGGAGTTTATTCTCCATTGCAACTTGAAGCTAAGCGCAAAACAAGAGTGAGAGGTTAGATGAACAAAAGCTAGTCTCAAAAGTGGGGAGGTAATGTGTTAAACCTCCTTTTTCATTTAGTGTTGAAGGAGGCTGTGGTCTGTGGTGAAAAGTGTTTTGGGGTTCTGTGCACATTTAGCAATGTTTTTGCTCTGCATGAACATGTGTCAGTCAAAGCCCTATATATTTGTTGCTGAAGAGGTAGAAAGATATAAACTTTACAATTTCCTCTCTTAAAGGGCTGGCATTTGTGTGGTTTTGTCTGATGGAGGCACTTGAATGGGGTCAGTCTGCTGTTAAGGTGCTCGAGGCAGTACTGCAAAGGTCAAAATAAAGTCTGTTTTCCTTTTTGCTCACATATATGTGAAGCTGGCTCCCATATACTGTGCTATAAATGTATTTTTAACACCTTTCACCCAGAAATATGAAGCTGTGTTGTCTGTTTTCACTCTTTGTGTAAGATTACAGGAAGGTAAGCTTTGCTTTCACTGTTAGCCAACCATTGATATGCTGTGGTTAACATCATGCCACACCTCAGCCAAAAGGTGGTGTTAACAGGCAGACTGTTTTGGCATGGGCTCATGATTTGCTTCCAGTTGCCTGCAACTTTGGCAGCATACACATGGTCTGAAAAACTACAGCAAATAGGTGGTGAACAAAATGTTGCATGGGTCATCCACAACTACAGGGTAAATAAGCTGTAAGGCATCTATGGCATGCCCCAAGCTGCTGGCAGACTCAGGCCTTCTCACAGCCCTCAGGAGCCACTCCATCTCTTGTCCAACTCACTGGCAAAATCAACTACATAGCCTGGTTCCTGTGGAGCTTTTCTTAAAAGAGGCAATTCTGGGGCTGGAGAATAAGAAAACCAAGCCGTCCTGTATTACATATTTAAGACAATGTATTTGAAATTGATTTGCATATTTTACATTTTTCTCATTCATTCCTCTTCTTCCTATCCATCCTGGCTCAAATAAGTCCATAAGCTGTAGAGCAAAACCTGCATGTCAATAGCCAGCTGGCCATCCTGAGCACTCTAGGACCTGATGTGGGGTGACTGACATGTGAGAGGCAGGGAAGAGATGCTGATCCTTTTTGCAGCCTCCTTGGCTTTCACAGAGGTAGTGGGTACTTCAGCAGTGGAGCTTTAGAAGACTCAGGATTACAACTGGCTGAATAAAGAGTAAAGGTTCAAAATCCTGCCTAACATCATACCAATTAACCACATTCTTCACCCTGAAACTGTAAGATTTTTCATAAAGTTTCCATAAATATCACTAGAAAGTCTACTTCAGATTAGATTTCACAGAATATGATCAAGTTCTCATCTATGTAGATAAAAAATTACTATTTCTTAAACTGCACTGTTGTCAAAGTGAATGAAACACCTTCATTCATCATTTTTTGGACAACAGCAACTGGACAATAGTCTTTAAGCCTTAAGCTTTAATTTCCCATGAACTTTCAATCTGATTGAGATTCCGTGTCTGCTTTTGTAGTTTGATACATTAAAACTCAAAACATTCTCACTAAAATTCTGAGATGAAAGTGTTGTCTGGAAAATTTTCTCATTGTGGAAGACGTAAAGTTTGAAATAAAAATTTCTGTGGAATACCCCTGGAAATGAAATTATCTTCCCCAGGTATAAAACTCTTATTTACTACTTCAAGTGCACACTTTATTTATTTTATTGTCTATCACAGGGAACACATAGCAACAAAACAAACCAACTTGTGCTTCTGTAATGCTCAAGGAAAAACAATTTCATCAAATATAAACTTTACAAAGCGAGTAACTACAAAATATACACCTCCCCCTAGTGAGAATACGGGACAAGAGAGTGAACTGAGAGATGTTATACACATCATTGAATGTTTTCCCACAAGTGACTTCCAAGCTGATCACTGAAGAATCTATACAGAATATGGCTCTAGTATCCACATTATGCTGTTTGAAAGCATCTGTTTAATAGGTTTAGGTAGTGAATAAGTTTGCATAAACAATATGATAAAAAGTGGCTAAAATAATGTAATAATTGAAAAATGACTCATCTAATAACATGTGGATGCTAGTAACACTTAGATTCTTGTTAAATACTCCTAGCCTGTATGTCTCCAGAGCAGTCTAATACAAAGGATACCTACTGTAAGTTAAGATCATCTCTATAGTGTTAAGCACAACTTACTATTGGTTCAGGGAATTCAAACACATGAGAAAAATATTGATCAAAACCAGATAAAAGTCCAAGCTGGTTTGTTAAAATTGAAAAACATCTACCTACTCAGAAATGCATTTAAAAATCAGACAGATAAAAAGTCGCAACCTGAGGCTGGAGATATCATAGGACACAAGCCAACCTTATGCTTATACTAAATGAAAAACCATTTCAAAGGTGGCACTGTGCTTTCCTGTGTGCATTTGCAGAGTGGGAGACCATCACTGCATGTGTGCTCTGCCCTGCAAGGAGGAGAAGCTGAAATTTCTTGCTTTGCTTATCCTTTAGGTCACTACCACAAGGCATAATCAGGTAAATTTACAGCACAGGGCAGGTGCCAAATACTGAGACAGTAACAGCACAGTGTCAGACACAGAAATAAAGCTGTGGGTGGTCCTAAACCACTGCAAGTATCTCACACTGTCTATTTCTCTCCCACCTTGACTGAGAAATCCAGCTAGCTCAGCTTCTCACACTGCCTACCGGCAAGTCTTCTGCATTAACATGAAATTCTGGCCACTTTCTACACTTGTGTTTCACATGTGCCTCAAGGCAAAAATACATTAGATCTGCAGAAGTTGTCCACAATCTCTTGACTCTCTAAATCCTTTTTCTGTCATTTCAACTGCCTAGCAGCTCTGATGTGATCTTCCTCACCAGGATTTCAGGGAAGAAATAGGCAAACCCTAACCTTTATGGCCAGGGAATTTATCCCATCACACCAGGCCAGCCCAGTAGCTGCAGTAAATCATGAGCTAAGGAGCTGCTCCTCATACCTCTTGTAACATGTAGTGTTTGGGTAGATATCACACTCCCTCTTATTGGGATCCTTGCTGCAGCTGGCAGCATGATTGCTCAGTATGTCTGGTGAAGTTGTTAGGAAGCTTATGAGTAATTTTCTTTACTGGTATTTAAGGACATTTGTCAGTCTGAATTCATTCTCTGCTGAATATGGTGTAAACAAAGTTGCCCTAAGCCAGAAGAGCACCTATTTACAACGTAGACACAACTTGTTTAAATCATCCAGATCAGCAAATTCCCACCTTGACTGGGTCACTGCTTGTATGGGACTGCTTCAAGTTCTGATGATCTGCACACTTAAAGATGTCTAGTCCGTGTTAGCACTATGCTTCACTGTCAGAAATATCTTGATTTTTTGTAGGGGTTTGAATATCTCCTACTTTCTCATCCAAAACAGAAACAGTTTATCAAATTGGCAGTGTGAAAAGGTAGATTTAATCTTTGCATTAATTAAGCCAAAGAGCAATGAGCTTTGCATGATACAAACAAAACCAATTACCGAGAATGCAGTGATGAGGCAATAAGATTTTGCTATATACTTAGAATGGCAAAAAGCAAAAAAAAATTGGTCTTAACCATTCAACAGTTGTATGATAATTCATGTACAACCAGCACATGGAAAAAAGGTTTCAAGATTTGTGTATGTACGAAAGCACTGGTTTTTATTGCATGCTATATTTTGAAAGAGACTCTTCTTAACGTGTACTCGCAGTACATTTTGTTTTCAGTGCAGTACTAAGACAAAACAAAACAACTTTTGTATCAGGACTTATCAAAAGTTGCATAGGCTTTCATGCTCTATATTATTTAATAATCTCTGTATCTCTTTGTTGGCTTTTTGAAGCAGTTTTTTAGGACAATTTAGTCTTTCAATAATTAGATTTAAAATAAAGGGAGCAGCGTTTCCTAGAAGTAGAAGGCACAGAAATCAGAGCAGTGGGATTGCTGTCTTACATAGCTGAAACATGACAATGTGTATTTTTGTTCATTGCACCACCCAGAGTGTCTTGTATTATATCTTCATTACCAGGTACATAAACTGCCACAAAATATCAAAGTCTATATATAATCCTGCTTTAAGGCAGGATTTTGTTTTCTCACCTTGATGAGAATTTATTCTCATAGGAATTTATCTGGAATTCATTATTTATGGGAGGGAATATGTTAATGTGTTTTCCAAGGAGATACATTACAGACCTCAATTGGCTGCCTAGAAATATTTCACAATCATTTCATCATTTTTCTTTTTTTTTTTGAGATAAAGTTTCCTTTATTCTTCAGGCCATAGTGGTTGCTTCATAATTTATTTTTGTCAGAAGGAAGGTGTTTAAGATCTTCCTCCTTGGATGGTAGTAATAAAATTTTTAAGTTGTGTGGCTTGGTGACTTTTTGGCCCTTAAGATCAATTATGGTCACAAAAGAAGGATCAAAGTGATGCAGTGCCCTAGGATACGAGAGGCAGATTTCAACTGGGGAGCTCTTGGGTTTACCTGGCAGCTTGTGGCAGACACAAGGAAAATCTGGTTATGTGCTGCAAAGTGACTGGAGTTGCACAGGGAAAATGAACCTGGCAGCACCTCAGTGAAACCCCATTCACCACTGAGGGGGAGTTCATTGTCCTGCAACTCAGCTTTCACAGACATTGATAGGACTGACTGTTAGTGACCAACAGTGATCTCACTCCTGCTTTGGGGAAACTGAGAGCTGTCTCAGAGGACTGACAACCAGATATGTCTTAGGAAGAAGCAATGAAGAATTTTACTGTATTACATCCATGTGTGAATGCTGGGTTCTTCCCATCCCACTGTCTTTGTCTGCCAGGCTCCCACAGGCAGAGTTCACACCTAAAGGCTATGTGTGCATTTTCCACTCTTCAAACACACAAACAGGAAGAAGCAAATTATTGCTGAAGACTTTTGTGCAGCACACAGGGTCTGGGGTCTCACTCTGCACAGCCCATCTGAGGGCTCTCCCCAGCATCTCTCCCCTGCTTGTGAAAGCCCCGAGGCTGTGCTGTCCATTTGCACAAGTGGTGTGAAAGATAAGAGCAGACAAGAAGGGAAAATACAGCTGTTAGCAAGAGGGAGGTAACATCACATCAGGCTTTCCAACTGTTGATTCTACCTATCCCAGCTAGACAAATCAAGTAACCTCTGGAGTTAAAAACCTCTGAGTGATCCCATGAGCTGTCAACCCCTTTTGAATATGCTATGCTATTTAAAGTTAACTGTGAACTATGGTATATCTCATTAGAGTTAAAAGTACTGCTTTAATATTAGCATATGGGATGGAGGGGAACTTTTAGGATTTTTGGCAGGGAATGTTGTTTGGAGGTTTTTATTTTCAAAACTTGTTTTGGAAAAAATCTGGCCTAGAAACGAAAGTTTTCAAATTTGGAAATATCTAAGTAAACCTTGTAAATGCCATCACAGAAGTCCTGTGGACTAAAAGCTAAGTATGTGCTGGCTACCACATTGAATCATTCTCTTAAAGTTATTTAACTAGCAAGACTTTACTGTGACAACCCCAAGAAGATTCCTACCCCACTGGCACTTTATTTCCTCACAGCTGTAGCAAATGTTTTGTGCTATTTATTCTTTGAAGGCTTATTCTTCCATTCTCTCCACAGCAGGAGCCTTATGTCAAACTTTTTTAGGTGCTATTCTTGGAATCACCTGTCCAGTGATTCAGAAATAGATCTCAGCACAAGTCTTTAGGACCTTTTTCTATTGTGATTTCTGGAAACAATTTTTCCTAGGAAAGAGTTGGCATAAATATGTATCTCATTTAAGAATTTCTCAACAGAGATTCAGATTGCTCAACTACCATCTCACTGTTTCTGAAATGTTTTTCTGAAATGAAATCTTTAAGGCAATTTAATCCCTCCTTCCCCCCATTCCCACTCTAGTCATTCAGATTTGGTTGTTAATTAAAATGCTGAAAATCTTTCTCTAGGTAAAATGCAGTCTAATCTGGCCAGCACTACTTACAAACTACAATTCAGGCATGGGAATTTGCTTGGTTTCAAAAAAGGCCAGATTTTTTAAGCATGGAGATAGTGTGAATAGATAATGGAGATATTATTATATATAATAAAATAAAGATAATTCAATATAAGCGTGAGTCTTTTCCTTGCATGTTAAATGTCTAGGATTTATCTTTTTTGACTGTGATGAACATCTTCAGGCTAAAGTACCTGTAGGAAAAATGCACACAAAAATCTCTGTGTAAAATTTGAAAACCTAAAATGGGCAGAAAGTTGGTATTAAACAATGTATATATGACTTGGTTGATTTGAGGAGCTGTAAAATCAAATATAAATCCCATATCCATGACATATTACAGGTTCAGAGTTTATATCTGTGGCCCCAGAAGCACTTTTTGTTAATTCCACTCCAACTCTATCAATAATTCTGTCTGAACTACGTGTACAAGTGCAAGATTCTTTGAAGTCTGGAGACAAAATTCAGCCAAATTATCTCTGGGCAAATATCTGTCAACACAAAGCCCTGTGGAGCTGATTTAAAGTCAATAGGAGCTTTTAATGAACAAGAGAATTGGAGTGGCAGGGGGCACACAGGAGCAGTCTGTGCCACCCTTGTTCCTCATTGCACAATACCAGGTTTATGCAGTGGGCAGGAAGGAAAAGAAACTGATTACAAAGAGCAGCCACCAAAAGGAAGGCTGGCAAAAAAGGAAGAGTGAGAAAACTGCTTGTCCAACCCCTGCTGTGGACAGCACCATAACACCAGAGCAGAATGAAGAGTTGTGTGTTACACTTTAATATTAGCCATTAGTGGATGTTAAACAAACCTAAATGAGAGAGACACATGATCAAGGCAGCTTCACAAAGGTGAAATGAGAATAAGCAAAACAGCCCTTCACTGCTAAATATATTGAGCAGAATATTGTAACTGCTGCTGATATATTCAGGAAGGCTGAATGGTAATTGCTTCTTTGCTTTCTCTGAGCTTTTGTTTGCGTTTCTTTCCTATCCCAACCGAAACTGAGCTAAAAGTGCTGCTGAGGACTGAGAAGATACTGTGTCCACAATAGAAGGAGTGGTGGTGATACAATAGCCTAGCTCTCCTCAAGCAAAGATGAATGCATGTCATAGGCTGGATATGGCAGAGAGACAACTTCATCTATCACACAATTATCTCTAGGGTAGGAGAGGGGAGCCATTTAAAGAGACACAGCATTACCCAATGACTAAGGACAAAAAGCAAAGATTATCTACAAAACTGAAATTATACAGGAGTCGTTAGGTGTATAATGGTTTATAATTTCATTCTGCTTCCACTAAAATCAGTTTGACTATTTCAACATGGGCAGAATTAAGCCTGCTGTTATTTCTCAGTGGAAGTTTGATTAAAGTATGACAACTAATAACATATTGATAACAAAGAGCACTGCAGGAACAGGAGAGACTACAAGCTGTCAAGCTCTTGAAATGGAAAATTCTACCTACCAGCTCTTGATGGAGTGTAAGTCCAGTATGCTGAATCGCCACAACCTGCTCCGTGTCAGGTTTTGGGGAATTTGCCTGTCCAAACCCTTATTAGGCCTGACCTTTCCTGACGTCTGAAATCAATCAAGAAGGAAATTAACTGGTACTAGATTATCTATAAGACAATTGTTTAAGCATGCAAATTTGTAGGGATCTGATGTGTCTCAGGAAAAAAAAAAACCAACTTGATATCTGGCCACTGAAAATTGTGAGTTTTAAAGCTATTATTTGTTGGATGTACTTACACAATTACCAATAAGCTCAGAGTTGCAGCTGAAAATTTTGTGATGAAGCCTTGATGAAAAAGATACACTTTTCTCCAAAGGTGTTGAGTCATTGAAAGTAAAGCTTCTGCAAGACAAGGGTATTTTTCATGGATTGGAGAGAACATGCATTTGTCCAGAATAATCCAAACTGAAGTCTCAAACTGATTTAGAAAAGGATTTCAACTTGGTATTTTCCTGCAGATACATATGCAATCACTAGTTACTTGCTACTTATAGCTTGTTGAGCCAAGTAAGTCTTAAGTTCTTGCATTCAAGCAATTATTTAGCCTTCAGAATTGAAAACTTTTTGAGGTATCTGTCAACCAATACCCCTTTTCAAAGATTTCCTTAAAATCTTTCTTTTTGCATAGGCTATAAAATATTTTTTTTGTTGTTTGTTTGGGGTTTTTTTTGTTGTTTTTTTGGAGTGCCAAACACTTATCCAGAAAAAATTTCTACTCATGTGGTATTCCTCAACTGTTAATTCCACTATATCTTTGCCTATTCACAACTCATTATATAAGATTAGTAAGCTAAATCACATGGCACTCTTCCTACTCTTTGACTGGATGATGGTGAGTGCCCTACTGGGGCACCAATACCTTATTTGCAAATAAAATAAGTTGTCACTTAGTGAAAAGCCAAACATTTGTGTGGGCAGATGTCCATTAGCACAAATGTTCATGGATTAATCATCAAAAGGGGTGTGAACACTTTTGAATAGAAAAGCAATTTAGAATTCATGCAAACATTTGTGAATAATTTCCCTAGCTTTTCTTTAGCTTGGAGAAGGCCTAATGTTTTGATATGGGACTCTGAATTTTTCAGTGCAAAATGGAGTATTAGAACCAAGACATGAATTCAAGTTTCACTGAGACATTTATAAGTAAATTTATTTCACTGCACCTCCAGGTTGTACTTTCTACTTTATTGATGCAAGCCAAAAGCATTTTACAAAGCAGGGCTGTTCACTGTACTACACTGTAGCAGCTCAGTGCAGAAGTCAAGGACCATTTTGGGACATTTTAAACTGATCAAATAATTTGTTTTCAAATCAGCATGCTCTTTTAAATACTGTGTGGTTTAGTGGTATATTCCAATTATTATCTGCAGATAAATGGATCTAGCACAGTTCTTTATAAAGTGATCCCTCCCATTTTCAGCTACACTTAACATGCTTACCAAGCATGTATTACCTCAAAGACATCATCTGTGTATCATTAAATGCAGCTTTGTAACAGAAGCTACCTGTGATTTACAGACTGCAGAAAATGTTTTTTAAACATGCAGCCTTGTGGAAACAGAGCCCTTACACTTGCAAGACATAAAATATTACAAGGACCCTGCACATGAAATCTGGTGTAGGAGTGGTTCATTGCTGATTACATGGCTTGTTACAGGTGGTTCTCTCCCTACTGCAGCCTGAGCATGTTAGAATAAACTTACTGCAGAGAATTTTAACAAAAGCAGATCAGCAAAAAAGCTGCTTGCTTGATTGTGAGTATCAGATAATGGAGCTTTGGGAAAACTTAGATTTGTATTAGGGTCTGTGAATTGCAGAAAGCTATTTACTTGACTCCTCACATTAATATTTTGAAAGGCAGTTTGTGAGTATTAAGAGCTTGATCTTTGAAATAGCAAAGATTTGCTTTGAACTAAAGGTACAGAATTAGATCCCTAGCACTGGATATGTGCTTTTTGAGAAAAATACTGCAGTTATATTTTAAGTACATATCTTACTATAATAACATATCCATTAGTTATAAACACCAGCAGTTGTTCAAGCACAGCTGTTTATAATAATATATGACCTGACCTTCATAACAAATCCATATAACTTAAAGAAGACCTAATGACATGATCACAAAATACCAATGAGAAAAGGAAGCACGAGGTCTGACCAATACCAGGAACATCTCCTTTTACCATATTATTCTCTATTTCTCTCTCCTCTCTTCCCTCCTGCTACCATGATTTTAATAATTGAAAACAGGGCAGGTTTTTGTACAATCTCTGAACTCTTATTACATGCTTGTCTTTCTCTTGCCCACAAGCATCATCAGCATGAACTTAAATTTTCTCAACAATAAAGCACTATTATAATCTGGAGGTACCATTTAATAAGCTAATCATTTGTATTGCATTTCTTGGGGAAAAAAAAGACTCCTGCTAAAACAAAGGTAGGAAACCATCAGTAAGAAAACACGATATCCTAAAATGCCCTCCTTGGTTTGCACAGTTGAGCTGAACATATTGGACAATGATCAGAATCTAGGGAGAACTGCCCTGTGGAGAAAACATAGGGAACAGGTACATGACAGAAACCTTTGTCAATGCTGAAAACAAGGAAGCATCCTACACCTGAAGGTGCAGTTTGGGGATAGAAATGAATGAGAGGGAGAGTGAAATAATGCATACCAGAATTGCCGTGTGAGGTGCAAATGCGACAGCTGGCCAAAACCACATTAAATAAGAAATCAGGTTGTGGGATGTGACAGACATCCCCATCTTCCACCCTCATGTTACTTTTGGCATAATGATTCTTTTTCTTACTGGTGAAGCCCAGTTGTGATAAGATATGCCCAATAGCTATCGTTCTCCCAACGTCCACCCCTTCTTTCCCCTGTCAAATCCCACTGTCAGCAAAGAAATAACCATGAGCTTCTTCACATTTGATCTTCTCCTGTGAGATCTTTTACCTAGTAGGAAAAGAACTGTAAGAAGAAAACTAATGTACACTCAGAAAACAAAACCTACAAAGCCATCTTGGGCTGGATGAAACAGCTCTCTATTGTTACATACAGTTACGAGAACAGGAAAAAGTTAAATATGATTGTTTAGATATGTTTTTAAACACTGACCTGCACAGAAATGAGGGGTGGGAGAGAAAAGAAGGTTAAGTATATGTAGGCTTTTAAAGCCTTACTGAATTGTCATAACCTAGTTTATCTAATTAGCTTATGAGACTCACTTTAGTACCCTAAGTGATGCAGCACTCTCTCCCTGTAATAGCAGCTGGCTTGACTGCCAGGTAAGAGCAGTGCTGTGGTCCCTGCAGGAAGCACTGGGGGTATTTTCCCCTGCTGGGGCTGAGGAGCAGCCTTGCTGAGCCATGCTCTGCAAACCAACAGCTGCAGCGTATCAGGAAGGGCTGCAGCACAGTCAGCCCTCAGCTCCTGTAGGCAGCGTGTTCCTCCAAGGGTCCCCGGCGAGAGCCAGCTGGAACCAGTCGATGTACAAAGATGGGAGCTTGTGCTTAGCAGTGCTGCTGGGTTTGGGCACAGGACTGAACGAAACACAATCTGACCAAGTACTGAAAACACGTGGGACTGGGAGTAAAATGAGCTAAGGAAATACTCTGAGTGGAAAATCAGAGGAGATAAAAACAGATAAAATGCCGTAGTGTAAACTGTTGAAAAATGTGTAGGACAACTGCAGATGTTTTAAACTCTCCTGCATGCTGAATCTGCATGCAATGAATAGGGTCTGTGTAATTTGGTATCTGCTAAGAACAGCTTCTGTGCTTTTTATTTTTTGCAATAGTTTTTAGGCCACAAGTGGGAAGGCATACAACGACTTTTCAAGTGATCAAGTGTCTTCATTTTGTTGCATCAATGAGTATGAAAATGTAATTTTGCAAAATTTGATCTGGGAGGCAAAATCTAGCACATTTCCAGGATCACACAGTGTTAAAAAGCAGCACCTTTTACTAGCTATAGTTAATAACCAGAATCATTGTTTACAGGCACTTCCTTCACTCTTTCTAATTTTAAGACAACTACTTGTATTTGCTAAGTCTTATTCTAACGACAGAAAGGCAGAGAGAGATATTAGGGCTGCAGACAGCCAGGAAGAACATTGCAAAGCCATGCTCCTGTGATCCATACATTTCTTTGTATCTATCTTGTGCACCTCCTTGAAAGAGTCAATTTCATGGAGAAGAAGAATGCAAAAGAATTGGTTGGGAAGTCTTCAGAGAGTTATACAGAACACCACATAAATAGGTTTATCTGCCATCTGGATTCTTTCTAGAGGAAATTATTTTAGAGACTTGTGAGTGAGCTTTTATCTTGAAAACCAAGAAACAAAATACTCATCCCTTCTGTACCCATGGGAAAAGATTCCCTCCTAGAAGCTGTGCAGGGAATAAAAAAAGGATTCTTTGGCATTAGCTGTGAGTGATGCTGTGTGGACACTCAGACACAGTGCAAAATCTGAAAAGAAAGTCTATCCCTAGCATCCAAGCTGGTGTATTTTGTGCATTGCTCTTACCTGTATTTTATAAACATTTGGGATTTTGAGAAGTGTCTATCAATTAGTGGGTGATATTCTAGTAGTGACAGTGCTTTACTGCACTATTTTTTAAAAAAAATCCCGTTTACAGGGTTTTGGTTTTTTTACTTACTAAATACTCTAATGCTTCATAAACTCTTCTGTGTGGGTCTATAACTGTGTATAAAATGAATTATTGCCTAATGCAAACGACATTTCACAAACAAACCCTCTAGAAGAGATAGATCCCTAAATGTTAAGGGTAGCAGTTTACTGTTTCAGCTCTGGAACTAGGCATTAAGATTAGGTATAGCCAAACTTTGAACCTTCAGACATCTAATTGCTCTAATACTTTTGAGATTTAAGTCTCTAACTACTTTTACAAAGCTGACTATATATAGTCAGACTTTTACTGTAGCACAGAAATTTTTGACTCAGCTAACATTTCTCAAGTTGCATGAAAAAAAGTAGTTGCTTTCCTAAAGAGATCCTACCCCTGTCAGGCTCTGAGAATGTGGAGGCAGGAAGTGTGTTAAATATTTCATTCAGTGTGCTCTTCTGGGGGAAGAAAAAAAAAATTGGTTCTCAGGATCTTTTGTGCAAGAAGATGGTGGTTAAGGTTACACTCCCACAGTTCATAGGAAGCTGGTGGGCGTAAATCATGCAGTTGGTTTCTGGCACACTGCCATGGGCAGACAGGTGGTTCTTTGCAGCCCTAAAAGACATGAGGAAGTTGTCTTACAATGATAAGTATAGCTCATAGCTTCATTAACATTCCTTTACAAAAACTTCTAGGTAGGGACCTGCATAAAAATCTAAGATTTCATTTGTATATGTTTAGTATTTGACTATCTCATGAGGCAGCTGTAGAAATAGTGTTGAAGATTCTAACATTTTTATATAATATAGACAATGAGACCATTTAACTAATTTAGATCTTGCAATGAAAGAAGAGTTTAATTTGAGGGATAAAGCTCAGATCCCTAATGCATCATAATCTAAAATCTCACTCTTAAATGATGGATTATCAAAGGGTTAAATGAGAGCTAGCTAAATTTTGCCTCTCCAGTATTTCTGGGATTATATTCTGCTCTGTTCATTCTTATTTTCCCCAGGGGAGTTATCTGTCCTTCTGCTGCTTGAGCTAAAGATTTCCACTGGTAATGGTAGAAGGCATGATTGTCACTTTGTCCAGAATACACCCTCTTGGCTGTGAATTCCCATCCTTGGGCCCTCCTGTGCTGTCCCTTCAAATGGTGTAAGAGAGCTTCACTTCCTGGGATTTTGCAGTCACAGGAAAATATGTGCTGGAAGTTTTTCCAATAGCCAGACAAAAATATTAACCACAGTTTGAAGTGTCTGAATTGTTTCTGGCTAGGCATATTGCCTTTCCCTTGTTCCTGCAGATTATATATATGTGCTGTGTACTTACAACGAGAAATGTAAGAGTGGTATGTGTGCCATTACCTGAACACGAGACAAGACTGTTACAGTGCTGATGTTTGCAGATTTCTTATTTACTGGTTAATTTGGTGAAGCAGATAAGTGACATCATGATTTGACAGCAATTACACCACTTGACAGAGTACTGGACCTGTGGAAAACATAAGTCTTGTTCTCTTGCAGAAAGTATTCTTTTGACTACAAATATTAAAACTCGGTCAATACCAGGGAATGCCAATTAATTATCATCTTCCCTCTAGGGGAGTCAATAGGGCAGAAAAAAAACCCCAAACAAATAACATGGTTTGCCACTAATAGCAATGAATGTAGGTGAAAACAAACTAGCTATTAAGTGAATCTGTCTCAAAATTTAACACTTTGTGTTGACATTTCAGTATTTAAGAGTCTCAGGTTTTTACTGACATACAAATACAATATTTAACCATTTATGCTCAAAGATATATCTTGGCTTTAACATATGTTCTTTGACTGATTCAAACTCTATATCTTCATATAGATTTGTTTGCTGATTTTACAGAGAATTAAATCTGTACACTTCAGTTCTGACTTGCCATTGAGACCACTTCAAATAGTCATTAATTTTATCCAAATCAGATGTTAGTATTAGTCCACAGTCATCAACACTGGGTGATTGTGTGGCCTTGTCAGAATGCCTGAGCTCCTCATGTGTTGGGAACCTGCTTCCCAGCTTTAGAAGACAGGACATACTCCTTGTCCATGCTTCTCTTAACCACTTTGAAGAGTCATTGTCTTCAGAGATAATTACAATGTTGCTTCTCATTAAGCTTATGATACTTACCCTAAAACTTTGAGCAATGAATAACACCTAATAAGATGTATAGCATGAAAACAGAGAAGAAATGTTAATAATGAACCAGACCATAACTGTTTCAAACCTATTTTTATAATCTTATTTTTCCTGAATGTGCCATTTATTTTTCTATTTAATAATTTCTGAAGTCTCAAGAAACAATTCTTAAATTGCTAACAATCATCGCTTAGCATCACATGAAAACAGTGAGACAGAGAAAGCAGGACTCTGTTCTCATTAAACCTAAGGAGAAATTTCTAAGGTGCTATCTGTTGACAGTGGAGAGTCCTGCTGATACCAGTGAAGGTGTTACAGGATGAGCATTGCATGTCAAAATGAGACTTCAACAGTTGAAAATGCACAAAGCAAGGTTTGCCTTTTCTTGACTCATTTATAAATGAAGGAAAATAATTGATTAACAGAAGATGAAATAGAATTTTTTTTCCCAGCCCATGGATTTTCTTTCAGAAAAAATCATGGCTCCATCTTGTCAAAGATGTGGATTATTTTTCATTTTGTAAATTTTTTCAAGTAAAGCAAATTGAACAGTTTGTATTCAGCAGCAGAACTCATTTTGAACAATACGTAGGTAATGGAGCAAAAGATGTATAAGGTAAAAACATGTGCTGAACATATGTACTCCTCTGATGCATGCCAAACTTAATTAAAAATCAGACCCTAATTTGCTGTGGGATCTAGACAGCACACCAGTTTGTCCAGATGTTTATAAATGAGAAAAAGATATTCTCTATTGTAAATCCACAATTGCAGACCCTGGGAAACTATTGTCCAAGTGTTTTGCACTCCCAGTTCCTTAAACACAAATATTCACATTGTTGAAGGTATAGTTTATAAATCCCTCTGAGGATTGCTCAATTTACATTAAAGAGACTCAATGTAAAGCCATGTATAGAAGTCTCAATAAACCCCCCTGAGAATAGAGGTCCTTAGGCTATTCAACAGGACTTTGTTAGCCTTTCTTCCGAAGTACAAGGCAAGCCAGAAATTCAGATTGTCCAATACTACTTTAGTATACAGCATGAAAAATAGAGACAACCCACTTTCTTCTAATATTTAGATTTTTGTACATTTTATTGATATAGGGCATCTGCTACAGGCAATTATTTCAGCTCATAAGTTTCGTGACTATCCTTTATTTTAGCACTGTAACATAGGCAGCATCTAGAGGGCTTTGAAATCCAGTATATTGATGTATATCCTCATTAATTGCAATTCTGATTCAGAAATTTAATTAATAGCCTTCATGTCATAGAAGAATTGTATTACAGTTATAAAAAAAGTTAAAACACCACCAAAAAAACCCACCAAGCCCCAAAACACATTTAAAATACCTGTTTGCACCATTTGCAGTCATCTACTCGGGAAAAGAAATTAACTGCAAAAATTACCTTGGGAATTATTTATGTAGCAATTTAATCAAGTCATATTTTGTTTTAAGAGAACTACTTATAGAATAGGAAAAAAAATAGTGGTTTATGGGACTCAATTTTTTTCCTTAACATAACTTTTTTTTTATATATATTGTTAGCTTTTGATAAAATAATAATGAAGTATAAGGCTTATAAGTAGTAGTGTTTACTGAGTGTAGTGGAAAATGGAAAATTCCTGACCAATGTGAGGAACATGGACAAAATCTGATGCAGCGTTTTGCATCTTTTGGGCACCTCCACTGTCAAAGAGAAGAGTAAGTATCATTATATCAGCTTTAACTGGCATGTAAACAAAATTTTGTACTTGCTAGTGCAATGAATTTGATACTTAGCAAATTAAATTATTTTATTTACTATGCATCATATTTTTAGTACCCTCTTTGCTATAAAATTTGTTTCTATTTAAGAATGTTTAAAGTATCCAATTCTCTCCGCTTCTTTTGTTTAATATTTACCCCTTTATATTATGAATAATATAATAGTACTGAAGTTAAAAAAACCTAAATGATGGCTAAAATTAGAGTCATGTATTCCATTAGCAGCAAGGAGTTCCTAATTTAAGACCATGGTCTTGGAATGATGAGAGACAGCTAATGCTGAGACCTCTGCTCCCCACGTGGTTCAACTCGTTTCACTCTTCCCTTGGACTTTCCACAGCCCCATATCCAGCCCTCTGCTTTGCCTTTTACTCAGGTTGTGAGCTCTTTCAAAATGTCTCTATTGTTATGCTTTTGCTTACACTCAGCAGAAAGACATAGCCTTTTTTGGCTGTCTTCTGGGCAATGAAATAAAATATGTAATTAGTCCTGTATTTCTAGGGAAAGAACTCTTGTTAGAAAGGAATTTCTGTGTCCCCATTTGACTGTGAGAAACATTACAGAAAGACTCTGCATCAAGCCACGGATTTTTTTATCATTGCATAAATATCATGAAAACACGACAGATTTTAGCTTGCTAAGAATACTGTAAGCCAGAAGCAGCACTGACTCAAGCTACACTGACAATAATAAAATGTGCTGGAAGTTCTCAGCCTAGTTAACCTGATAATTTCTCAATATGTCTGAATAGTTTTCTCTATGTACATTGTTATAGAATCTCACATGTAAAAGGATTAATTCACTAATTGTTTTTCTTCACACAGTTAATATTAACAAACACAATTTTAATATTTTTCCTGTTATTTTAACCATTATTTAACTCTTTACAATGGTGGAATTCTATGGTCTATTGTGCCATTTCCTGGTAGACCAAAACTGCCACCACCATTTCTTATCTTGTCTTCAGGACTAACTGACAATTGCTTCTGCTGGTCTGTGTGTGTAGTAGAGCTGGGTGGAGACTCAGCTCAAAACAGTATGATGGAAGAAACAGAAACTCCTATCTTAAAGCCTTTCCTAACAGTTGTCTGTGCAGTAATGAGCAAAAAAAGGAAAATAAAATAATTTTTTAAAAAATGGGAAAAAATTCTCCCAAGGCAAAGGGACATCACTGAAGGGAAGGACTTAGAAGTGAAACCATGAAGCTTATCTGCTTTGGGAACTTTGATTTTAGGTACAATTAGAGTGATATGTTCTGCAGGAGAACTTTTGGAAATGAGCTTTATGATCCTGAGTTGCAAAATGTTGGGGATTCATTGCATGTCCTTACAACAAAATCGAAAGTTTCTGCTGTACAACTCCTGTCTTGATTCTGCTCCCTGAGTACACCTGGAGCTGCAGGACAAGCGATCCCAGAGTATTGCACCAAGGCAGATGGGACAACATTTCCAGGACTGCTAAATATTGCATCCTTCCAGGAGAAAGTAATGATTTGTAACCACACAAGTCCTGAAAGGCAGAACTGTACCAGTTATGAGATATGTGAGCTGTCTCTGCACTTAACACTCAGAAAAGGAAACTGAGATGTTGAAGACAAGCACCCACTGATACCTTTCTCTTCAAATATGTGGTCTTGCAATAGTCTCATTACAAACAAGATTTAAACAGGAAAGAAAATACCAAGTCTACTTAGGCCTCTCAGAACAATACTTCATGAGTGAAGGTGAAGCCAGTTTGCCAGGGATGCTGTGGAAATGAGGTAGTCCCAAAAGTAGATGTACTACCTTTGCCCTCCTCAGCCCTGCTGGTCTTAACCAGGAGTCTACACTCATAGCACGGCTATGTTTGGTAGCTGCAGAATCCTCATTTACAGAGAGCAGCCTCTTTTAACCACTTATAACTCTTGTCCACTCAAGCCCCAAGGAAAATGAAAACAGAGGATTCTGAGGCCCAATCACATCCCAAAACCTGAACTGTTCCTTGTTTCTAGGGAAAAAAAAACCAAGGAAACACCTCAAAATGTCATGGTTTTGATTGGCACTGCACAAACATAAAACTGGTCAGCATTTGAAGATACACATCCTGTAGGCTTATGTGGTTCCAAAGTTTGCATTTTTGAAAAGAAGGATTAAGTAGTTGCTTAATTGTTTCAAAATTCATGTATTTAATATTTTTATAATGACAAAGACTTAATAGGGTTTATTTTACCTTATGTTTCATTCATGAGGTTACTGTATGTATTTACTTTTTAGAGAATGTAAGAACTACTGGTTCACTTGGGAATAGAAGTGTTCCCAAGACATGCCACATTTTGAGTAACACTCATACAGTCAGAGAAGGGGGAGTTTGCTGCCTTTTTTTTTCTTTGTAGATCTTTTTGAGATCTTAATGAATGCTGAAAATCCCTAACTCATAAGACTGTTGTGAGGATTAATTAGTGAATGTTTGTAAGATGCTTTGAAGATGAAAGGTGTGATGTAAATGCTAATTATTTATTATTACTATCTTCCTACACTTGGACAAATTTGGTTGATGTGGAAGTGAGTGATTGATCTTGCTAAACAGAGGTATGCACAGTGAAGAAGGGCCTTTGCAAGATTCACATTAATAATTCTCCCTATGAATCTCAGCTCCATTCTGAATCTCTCCATCTATCCTAACCCGCTGCCTCTGCATGGCATTGACAGTGCCCTTCAGACTAAATTGCTACTCTGCTGCAATCTCTGGGCTTGATCCAACAACCCATGAAATCAGAGATTTTTCCATCATTTTTAGGGAACTGGGCAAAAGGTCAAAAATAGTCTTTTATGCAGTATTTTGGAAAATAACTAAACCACAAAAGCCTGTTTTCTGAAAACTGCCCATACTTGCTCTCTGCATGATTAGCTTGATACATACTGTCAGGTTTTGTCAGTTGTGTCAGATCATATTCATATCATACAGTTTCCTTTGTGCACAATAATATGATTCTTTGCAGGTCTGTTCAGCTGTTAATCTGTAGCTGTCTGCTGCATTAAGTTATGTGCAACTTTAGCATCAGTATACTGTATCACACACAGCAAGACATTTTGGTGTTCAGGGCATGAGAGCTGTTTGCCTCCCGCTCCAAGAGCACACCAAAAAGTCATCTTTGCAAGATGAAGGGTCTCAGTTCCCACAGCCTTCACAGTTCAGCAGAAGCTACAAGCTACAGCCAGCTGCCTCTTAAATGCTTATCTTTGTCAGCTGTACCTCAGAAATATCCTTGCACTGGAAGCTGCTCTCTTCAGCCTTCTCATTGTGAGGACACACTGTGGGTAATCACCAACATAACGACCATAAAATCAGAGGTTTGCTTAGAATTGAGTTCACTTTGACTTTACAGACCATTCCAGCATAGAAAGAGGTATTAGCATGTTGCATCTAATTGAGAATATAACTGCTTAAAAAGAGTCAATGGGTATATGACAACATTTCTCAGATACAGCAGAATAGCGAACTATGAAGGAAGCAGAAACAGGTAGCAGCTTTTTGCATACAAATACCAGTTTACATCTGTACGTGCTATGTGCTGCAGACAAGTATCAAGCAGGAGGTAACAGATTCAGACAGCCAACAGTAAAGCTAGAATAGCTTGGACTGGAATAGTATCTCTGTTGTTCTTGGCAATGGCAATTATCCAAGGACTGTGATATATTCTTTATCTCTTGGCATTTTAAAAGGCAGTTTAGATACTCTGTATGTTCATTCAGATGAAAAAGTGAATCCCAGGCATTGCTATAGCTGATGTGAAATGAGGAGTCAGGCTCCTTTCACCATCAAAGCATCCAGGAGCGAAGTGTAATGCACTAGGTTCATCATTACTTGTGATGTCTGTCAAGCAGAGGCAACAGGAGCAGGGCACAGTAAATACCAGTCCTCATGGACTATCACAACAGGTCATGCTACTAAAAACTGAGGCAGTTTGTGAATTGGCTCAGCTATGAACTGAAGTTGCTCTCCTCCCAGTTTGGCATGGGTTACCCAGCTCTACTGTGTAAGGAAATAGTACCATGACCTATAAAACCCAAAATAAACCAACAGAGAAACTGTTCTGCACCTACAGGTATGACATATTGCATCTATCTAGAGCTTTACCAATGCTCTGGGAAGCACAGAACATGTATATCCAGAGCAGTCCCCAAAGAAAATATGCTTTTTTGTTTGTGACTCCCAAATGTCACAGTAAAGCTTTTGGCACACTCTAGAGCTTTTGTTCTCAGACTGTGGAGTATTAACAACAAAAATCAGGCAAGAAGTGTGCTGTGTGCACTTACAGTGGGAGTTCTTACAAGAAAAAATTTTCATTTACAGATTTCATTGGCCTCTTTGTAAATCTGTTGTGGCTCTTACATCATCAGACCAGGAATGTTTTGTGTTGCTTACTTGTTTTTGATGCTTCTGTCATCGAAGATACATAACTAGATCAACCAATTAAGATGTTTTAAAATAATGTGTAATGAATATGTTGATAATGTTGATGCTGCACTTAGGGAAGTTGATACACAGCCATGAAGTTGCTTGAAATCTCCCACCTATCTCAGTGAAGGCCTAAGTGCTGAAATGCAGGTAGAAGGTTCTTAAAGCACCTCTGTGTCTCCACAGATCTGGCCCTTAATTTATAACTACATTGCACAGTAAAATAGGATTAGCCTCCTTAGGAATTTCCTTTAGCTTGTTGCTGCTCTACAGTTCAGCACCCTCTTAGAACAGATATAAAAAAGCTACTCAGTCTCCATGTTCTCAGTGGCCATTGTCACTGCTAGGTTGCCCTTGCACCACATTAGGTTTTAAATGCAGCATTTTTCCATCTGATCAAAAAGATTGCTGTCTGCCATTAATAGAAATGCCAAACTTGTTGTTAGGCAAGTTTGTCCTCAAGCTGTTACCATTACCTGTCACAATTATATTTTCAGTTTAAATATATAGCAGCTGAAGGAAAGACTGCAAGGACTGAATAATTTGTCTTCAGCACTCTTTAACCTAATTAATATATTATTCTCAAGTGCTGAGGGACCACACAAATATTAAAGTTTGAGCTGCTGTGTACTCAATGTTGATGTTGCTCATCTGCAAAAGATTAATTTTTGATAACAGGATAAGTATAGTGTGATACACCAAACTAGCCCTTCAGCCCACAAAACCTATGCTTTTCTAATCTAGCAACAGTTCTTCAATAAAATAAAAATACTTACTGGTACTTAGTGAATACAATTACTGAAATAATAAGAAGTACCAGTAAAGATACTACAAGGTTTTTTAAAGGAAAGCTATAATACACCAGAAGCAATATTGTGCTGCAGATTAAAAACCACTTTAAGTCTGTGTACATGGACATGCTGTGCAGGGGAAAGGCTCTGTGTGGGAGGAGTGTGGAGGAATGGGAAAACGAAAACACTAAGGGGCACATGCAAAAAAGGACTGCTTCCTGTTTTGTATAAGCATGCAACTAATTCATCCCAGAGGCTGAGAGCCTGCAAAACAGTCTCTAAATCTTCAGCAGAACATCTGGGCTAGAGATGGGCGGACACAGCCACTCTGAATCAGTTCTGCAGTTACTAATTTATTACTACCTGCAACAGGTTTATCACATATTACTTTTCCCAGAAGGTAAATTATAAAGGAAAAGCACAGAGGACATGGCAACTGTATGTGAAATAGTGTCAGTATATTTTATTGTATCTCTGGCAAATCTTCTGGTGAATCCACCTTGTGTTTATTCAGGTTGTGTTGTATGTGGGTTTGGATGATGGATAGATTCTCCCACAGAGTCCTACAGAAAACAAACAAAATACTCCACTAAGTATGGAAATGAATTTTAAAGGGATTAAATGAATAAAAGGGCACAAGATGCAATATCCCATGTCCTGATTTAATACTACAGAACAAACTCATCAAATCTGTTTTTTTCTCCAATGTCTGACTGGCTTTATCCCATTTACTGTAGATAAATACTGCAAACCAGGAAAACCAAAGGTACAAAGAGGTATAGGCCATGACTTCACATCTTTCATATGATTAATATACATTTGAAAGAAAAATGCAAAGGTTGTGATAATAACTGGAAAAAATAAGACTCTGTAGGCCTTCCAAAAGATACTGCCCTGTCCAACCTCCCTGGTATCCAAAGTAAAAGCAGTTCCTGAAGAAGGAGGCAGATTTTATAAAATAATATTAATCTCATGTTTTCTTCCAAGTGCTTTCTGTCATATGTCTTTACCTTTCATATCTGCTTTATTCTATAACCACGTGACTCATCAATGACTATTCTTTTCTGTATTTTAAGATGAGAGACAGTTATATACCACAGAGAAGTTTTCTCATACAAACAGAAGATTAAAATGAAATGCAGAAAAGAGAAAAAACCAATTTGATCCAAGAACATTCCTTTAGTCAGCTCTTTCACTCTGAGCTGTATTCAGAAAGGAACTCACAGCTGATAAGAAACAACAGCCCAAAAAATAATAATTTTATTTTTGACTTGAAGTAGCATGTTTCCAGAAGCATTCACAAGTTTTTTCTTACAGTCATCTCAGAAATAACTCCTGGGCAAGTTCTCATATAGTAAGCTATGTCCAACAAGGATTTTGATGGAAGTCCCTCTGGGGGTCAGTTGAATAAAAGGATGTTTAGTTGACTCTTTTCTCACACGGATCTATTTTAGGAAGAAGCTTAATTTAAAATTTTCTTGATTACTTTTTTCTTTACAGGATTCACCTCCTAGTGTAATGTTAACATTTCTTGTTTATATATTTTGATTGAGGAAATTTAAAGTATCTGGTCTGTTTCTGTTTCTGCTGATGGAAACACAGAAAGTCTCAGTAATGTGAACCTTAACATTGTTATATATTGATGTTAAACATATTATTTTATTCTTGTCAAGAGTACATTATAGATTTATGTTATAGATACATTTAAACAGTTCATACAGCTACCAACTGACTTCAGTGATTGCTTACAGTTGTGTTTAACAGAAACAGTCACTCTGTGGCTTTTGCCCAGACCAAAATCTGCTTCTCTACTCTGTGCTTTGGCAGTGCCTACAAATGAAATTCTGCATTGTATATTTTTATATGCAAGTTATTACTTTTCACCAAAAGCCTCCTGTAAAGACAGTTTTACTGAAATTTCATGCACAGCAAGGAATTTTTAGAACAATATCCATTATTTGTGTCTGCCATTAACATTACAGTATTTTTTAAGAAGCATGAATATAAAACTTATGACAAAACAGAGATTCAATTTGTGATTTTGGTGACTCAAAACCATTAAATGTAAGTGAAGCATCTTTTATTCAGAAAAATTCCCAATGAACAGAACAGTCTCTTCCCAGGCCAAAGAAGGAGAGAGCACAAAGTTCAGCATAAGTGCACAGTTTGCCTTAAAGGGAGGTATCTGGAAACTGGATCTGCAGGTGCTTTGGGAGAAGTAAATATTCCAGCCAGGAAGTGTGTGGATCCTTCTCATTGCTCATAAAATGATGCAAATTACATTATGTGATTTTATAATCCATATACGAAACATGAAATTTTGACATGTCCAGTCACACATGAGATTTTTAGTAGCATATTTCTTGAAGTATTTTTCTTTATATTCTCAGGGAATTTACTTCCTTATTTTCATCCCATAAAATTCCTTTCAAATATGTCTGCCTGTCCCTTCCCTGAGGTAAACTTTGCAACAGTGTGCTTGATCAACTTCCACCAAAGTTAACACTTCTATTTGCATTTACAAGTAAGTCCTAGGACTAGGAGCTTCAGAAGAGGGCTTTTTTTCCAGGCATTTGCAATACTGTTAACAATTTATAAACCTTCTGGGGTTTTGTGGCAGTCAGATCTTGCTCTGTTTTTAAATACTTTTGCTGCTTTTGTTGCTGTGGAAAAATAGTTTTTAAAAAAATCACAGTAAGCATCTCATTATAAAATAAGGGAAAAGCTGAAACAAAGTAAAGACCAAATACTGTCAAATGGATAATGCAGGGAAAATGTTTCTCTGTAATTATTGTATTATAAACTTATGTTTGGGAAGATGAAAGACCAAACCAATATAAACAGAAAAAATATTGATTTGGTTGGTATCCCTTGAAGTTACTTTATTACAAATAAATCTTAACCATCTGAACCCTGGGAAGGACCTTAGAATTTGCAGTTGGGACTCAAGCTTGCAGAGATCCACTGAAAAATAGGGACTATCCAAACTCACTTCATATAAACCATTCCTTCTTTTGATAAGGCAGGTGGTGACAATAATAGTAATAGTAATATTAATAGTAGTGATACTACTACTACTTCTACTACTACTACTACTACTAAGAAGAATAACAATAACAATAAAGATTCTGAACCAAGGTTCTTATTAAAAGTTTAGGGAAACTATCTAAAAGAGCCTGTCTCAGGCTCTGTAGTTCTTGACTTGGGTGAGAATACAGAGCCTGCTCTTGGAGCTCAGGTCATACCAAATAATGTGTTACAGATGACAATCTCTCTGTGCACTTATAAACAAAGGAATCAGTCCATTTTTATGCATTGTTGTCACCTACAATGGCACTTCAAATTGGAAAAATAAACCTACAAAGAACTGGAACATTTAATATCTGATTTGAATAATTCTATAGATATTTTTATCCTCTAAAGTTGTGTCCCTAATCAAGGCAATTGTTATTAACTTTTAAATACATTTTTCAATAATAACTCTTGCCTTTTGGTCTTAATTTCCTACAAAAATGATAATAGTAAATGCAAGATTTTACCTTTTGCTCTTTTGTTAGCATAAGGCCAAGATGCCAAGAACATCAACAGGGAACTGTCTCTTGACATCAATAGTGAGATCACATCTTTTTCATGTAGAAATACTTCATACTTGATTTAGTGATTTACCAGATGGAAGAATACACAGTGAAATTTGAAATAACTCTGTAATGTCACTATTGTTATAATATTATCACGAAGCTCCCTCAGAAATATTGCCTGGGGTGCAGTTCTGCTAAGGAGCCGTGTATTCTGTAAGCCACCAAACAGTGCAGACTGATATTCATGCTATATATGCCTGAACCTTTTTCCCATGTGGCTATGTGGGAGTCCAATACATGAGGAACTCTAGAGTGTGTTATGGCATTTTCAGGATATGAATGATATGAAGAGGAATTCTTAAAATAAGTTGCCTGCTTTCTTAAGGCATAAAGTACCCAATATGACTATTGATATATGTGCAAGCTATGGGTAAAGCAATGTAAATTTTATTCAGCTAGCTCTTTTTTTTTTTAACTGAACACTTTGTTGCAATTCTTGTTCATTAAAATGCACATTCTAAACATACAAAACATTAATTAAATCACAGTTATTTCAAAATTTTCCAGACTTCATGAACAGGTCAGGCTTTGGTCAGGTGTCCTGTTAGGAGTTCCCGTTTCCCTGAGCTTAGAGATCGCAGCAGGTGACCCCGTTCAACCACAGTCTCTCATGCAACAATGAACTGTGTTGCTATTTTCAGTGAATTCTCCCATTTCTCTGTAAGCTGATTGGAGATGAAGTTGGCTTGTAAAATGATTACATGTTAGAGATATGAAATAATTAAATAGCAGTGCATGCTTTCTGGAAAAATCATCTTCTGATATTTAAGTACATTACTTTTAGGTGGATAGCCAAAATAATTTTTGAAAGCAAATGCTATTTAAAAAATAGTCCATGACACAGAGCATTAGAATGACTTTGCAAACCATCAATACAGTGACAGTAAAGTTGTATCTGTAATACCAGGAGAAGTAAATCTTACCTATTTCTAAAAATAGGCAGGATACTTTTTAACTCATTAACTTTAACACCTTTTCATCTGCTTTCAGGCTTTCAGGCAAACAGCCAAGTGAGTCAAAAGGCAGCCTTTCATGTATCAGTTATAATTCATGTCTTGTTTTCACACATAAAGATTCATCTGAAGGTGGAATTTGAAGTCAGTTGTGTTACCTTAAATCCCAATGTGTAAATACTCTCATTTAGAATAAGTGATTTTAAACAGAGTAGAAAAGGATTCATGTGGTTTACATATTCATGTTACTTGAATTTTATCTTTCCAAATGTTCCTGTGTAAACATTTAGTTCTTGGACTATATAGGGTCTGAAATAGCTTGGCACAGGCCTCAAAATGACCATGTTTGGAGAGGTGGGAATGGTTTGAAATTGTGCATATTTCCTAAATAGCCTTACAGGATCTATGTGATTTCCACTGTTTTTTATGACATTTTTCACTTCCAAATTTAATTTCATCCCATTTATAGTACACTATCTCCCTGTAATAAATGTGTGACAGGGCCCATGTTTGCTCTGCTTTGAAATGACATGCAAGGAATAATGTGTTTCATGAAGCTAAAATATCCTTCTCCCTCCTGGCTATTAAAATTTCAGTAGGAATGGGATCTTGACAAAAGTTTAGTGATTAAAAAAGGGCAGATACAAACCTCCTATCACAGCCTTTATGTAAATCACCAGGTAAATCAGATTATTTCTTGTGTGGAGATGTCATCTATTTATTTCTAGCAGATAAGCTGCTGATGGTCCCCAGCGCTGAACTTCAGAGCTGACCTGGGGAGGCTGTCTCCAAGGAGAGGGCAGCTTTGATCAGTTACCCAGGTGCCAACTGGTAAAATTGTCTTTTAAAAAGTAATTGACTATGACATTAGACAGCAAGTAACCTCTTCAAGTTTCTGCATGTCAGATAGACAAGCAGCAGTGTTATTTTGCAGGAGATAATTCAATGTATGGTTCAGCTAAGCCTAAATAACTCCATTGAGACAATAAAATCACAGCAAAGATGCATTTTCTATATTAAGTTGTAAGATATTCAAGAGTTTAGCTGTGGAAGTGGCTCCCACAGCATCCATTTGTCCCTGATGATTATGTGATACAAGTTAAGTACAAGGGAAAAAAACAGGTTTTATGCTAAAACGAGGGAAACTCAGACCCTGCACATTTATCATCATGTGGCACTGACATTCCCTTATTGTACTGTGGAGATTAGAAAGCAGTTCCTCAAGACTTACATTTAAACAGCCACATAGTGGTTTCTGTTTATTTTTGTGGAGGTTGCAAGGAAATAAGCATGGTACTCTGGGAAAAGTCTTCAGGGAGCCCCATCAGTGGGAAAATGTTACCCGGTCATAGCTGGGCTACTGTGAGTGTAGAGGGAGCAATTCACTTTCCCTCAGCAACAAGAACTAGCTGCTGGAAAAAACCATTCCTTTAAGCAATCTGGAGGGACTTTTTCTTTTCTCTGTCTCAGAGTCTCCAAATGTTACATGAGTACCCCAAGAGGTGTGTATGTTTCTTCTTCAAGTGTGAGCTTGAGCTATCCTGGTTTGCTGGGCTGAAATACTGTCAACCCGAGCGTTGTGCTCTAGTCCTCCAGCCTGAACTGTCTTGAAACCAACTGGAATTGCACTGAAACAACTTTATAATCTCTGGGAGCATACCTTGAAAAACATGCTAAGAGCTGGAAAAAATACAAACATGCTGACTCTTTAGAGAATATTACTAGCATATCTCAAGCACAGTAGTGTCTGTGTATCCTCAGCTTATTTTTCACAATTAAAGGTCATTAACTGAAATTAGTCCAGAGAGCATTTGCAAGCAGAAAAACATAGTACATATATAAATGCTTCTTAAAATTAGTTTCAAGTACATCGAAGTCCTAATTAATGCCTGGTGTAAGTGCACTGTTTCCTTCTCTCAGCCAAAATGTGGTGCTTCATTGCTGTTACAAATGAAAGTAAAATTAATGGCATCAGGAACAGGGTTTTAAAATAAAATGGATATCCCTGAGGTTTATTTTGATCAATGCAGCTTTTAAGGAACACACTGCCTTTCCCCAAAAATTCTGGGCAGGAAAATATATCTATTTGAGGTGGGACAGAGTGGACATTTCCCCAGGAGCATTTTAGGTGCAGTTTGTCACCTGCATAGTGTACAGCTCCATTGTGCTGAGAGGTGTATTTGTGCCTTCTGCAGGGGAAGCAGTTTGCCTTCCATGCAAAGGAGGGCTTCCATGGTCTTCCTAGCACAGACTTGATTGCTGGGAACTTCACAGGCAAAGGAACAATAAGTAATCTGACACAGATCCCACACTGCTATTCATGATACCATATCCTGGCATCAGAAGAGGCACAGTACTAGCTTAAGTGGACAGCAAAATCAACTTCCAAAAGTATTCCCATTTAAAATAACTAGTGATAAGCTGTCTTTTTAAAAAATTCCATTCAAATGGGGACACTGAATTTTAAATATTATTAACAGTGGCCAGCCTTACAGCTTCTGCAGAGATTCCCTAAACTCTTTCTTGATTTCATAATTAAGCTGAACTAGTGTCATCAGGACTGAATCTTTACCATATGTGTCCTTAAAAGATTGTATCAGTAATTACATGTCTCAAAATAATGACTTTCAAAAAAAGACTTAAGTACAAAAGCATTTCATATATTATTGTCCTCTGTATTGTGGCATGTTCCTTCTCATGTAAAGTCATTCACCTGCTTAAGTGCTTCATGAGCAGGATTTGAATGCCCACGACAATGACAATGCTGCAATGAGTTTTACTTTTTGCAATAATTGAATTATTTGCATCTAATCAAATTATTCTTTATGTGTGTGTATATGTACATGTATATGTACGTACACACACACACACATATCTATAGACACATATATACATACATAAATACATATATATAAATATATAAATGAAAGAATATTTGCCTTGTCTTAACATATATTATTGGCTGCTGGTAGTTGACCCAACAGGTGGCTATGGCATTTTATGTCACTCTTCTATATTAATAGCCTAGAAAGTCATCATTCATGTTGAAAAATTCACAGACTCAAAAACAATTGCTATTTCAACCCTAGAGGAGATTCCATGAGTACCCTACATTTAGCAGTCAGCTAATAGAATCAGTGCATCAGTTGATGGCTATGAATAACTGAGAATGTCAGGTCATGAATTAGTGTTGATCTGGATTCTCTCTGTCAAATAAAATGATCTTATGGCAACATGAAACTGCTGTCTGTATAATCAAGCTCGTACCTTCAAACCAAACTATTGATATTGTAAATGTTAAGATTGTCTATAAGATAAATATTTAGAAAATGCCATGAAGCATCCAAGTTGCTGCATTTCATACAGTTCAACAGAGACTTTTTAGCTTTCTTTTTCCTCTCTCTTTCATGTGTTTACCAAACTGTTACAAAACATATGCACTATTTTTGAGGAAGAATAACACAAGCCAAGCAGACGGATCTATTCATGATCAGAATGCAATGGCCTTCATTATATTCCAGTTTGCTTATAAGTGACTGATCGAGAGTTAGCAGATGGTGTTTTCTTTCACCCCTTCGCCTTCCTCTTATTTAATTACTCCAACTTAGTTTATGTGCTGGCTCTATAGTGCCTAATAAGCATGTATATTGGTAAGATCATCACTCTTATGATCTCCAAATTCATCAATGCTTAATCCATCCTCACTGAACTTAGGTCATGTATTTAATTTAAGCTATATGTCTAAGACTAGACCGATCTGACCTTTTACACTTTATGTTGCTCTTGGAGGAGTTTCCATCAAATGAACATCTTAGCATCCACCTAGGAAACTGTAGCACCTGTGGAAAATCAGTCTGGTAAGTAATGTATTATAGTTAAGTGTCTTTCCAAGCAGCAACAGCTGCAGTCAGTAGCGGCGCTGGGGCTCTGCAGGCTGCCTCACTAGGCTGTCAGGGACTCCTGGCTCTGCCAGGGCAGTTTTCTCAGGGCTGATACATGGGCAGGCAGGCAGAAAGCTTGCACATAAATACTCTGGAGCTCTACAGAGAGAACACCACCTCTGTTTGACATGGTAATTGGAACACACGCTGTTATTCATAAAGAACAACAATCCCATTGCTATTCAGAGAAAAATCCATTCTTCTTCCTCTGTCTCTAATTTTATCTCAACTCCAACCATTACTTACCTGGTAAGATTTATAGGTGGGCCCTGACTCATGTCTGGTGATGCTTCTTTCCCTCCAAAGTCAGTTTTTCTTTCAAACCCAAATATTTCTCACAGCTAGGACCTCATCAGCAACCCCTTCTACCAGGAATTTGGTCTCGGTGTATTTACATCAATTGTGACTTCTGAAAACCCTCCCTGGTCCACAGCCTCATGGAGCACAGCTCAAGGGGCATCCCAGAGTGGAGAGTCCCCATTAGCAAAAAGCCACAATACAAATCACTCATGGTTGAGAAGTTTGAGACTGGGAAGACATGAAGGGCATGGGACAAATAGAGTCCCCTTCAATTTGCTTTTTCATCAATAAAACCTCAAGAAAGGGAGACTATTAAGACAGGAACATACCCAAATCCTTCATGGGCTAGAGACAGTCACATCTCACTTCTACTCAGTCTGCTGGCTCCAGTGCAGTCTGGCACATCTGGATGTGCAGCAGTTAAATGAAGCCTCCCCAGATTGCTTTAAGTTTACCACTGTGTCCTTTTAACAGAATTTCCATGTGACCAGAAATTCAGCTAAAAGTTCATTTTAAAGCATCAGCAAACATGATACTGACATAACTAGTTTTTCCCATTACTAGGGAGAATTCAGAACTAGCACAACCACAGCACATAAATTCTAAAGAAATTACATTTGCCAAGTGATCAACTAGAGAACATCAAATACATAAACTCTGCCTTTGTTTTGAATCAAAATCAAGAGATTATTTTATTTTTTTCTTAGATATGTTTTAGCACTCATGTATGTAGCACAAGTGAATTTAGCAATGTAGAAACTGTGGAAAGATTTAATTGGCAAAATTAATACAAATGTTTGTCTATATGTGGCATGCATTATTTATATCCACTACAAATGTCCAGCAGATAAATTCTGCTTGTTTCCATTTAAGGTGCACATTCCTGGAATTACCCAAGTCATTTCAGCAGTAATATTTTAATCTATTCCAGGTATTCTGAACTTCTGGAATATTTGAACCTTTATTCTCCTGATTTGGAGCTTAGAAGGCAGAGCATTACATCAGCTTATTTTCCTCTTATGGGTGCTTTAGGCATCTGGATATTACTAGACAGAAAAAATAATCTTCCCTCTTTTTTTTCTTTCTCCTGACTTCATGCTACTTCTGAGCTAAAGAAAAGAATTATAGAGATGGTGGTTTAGAAATCACTAATACAAAACCAAACTCCAATCCCTGTGAGAACCCCAGATGCTCCAGTAAACTGGATTTCTAGATTATTTCCACCTCAACAGGGGTATCATGGCCCCATATAGAACCCATGATCTGGTTCATCATGGTTAGAGTTTCAGGTTTTTTGGCTGGTTTATTCATGACTCAGTCACTACAAGCCCTTTGGATAAGTGTTTCACACAGCGGGTGTGAGGTTCAGCTCTAAGGACAGCGTTACACTGCATTAATCCAATGACTTTAATACCTTTACTCCTACTATCTTACAGCAATGTAGCTGAGAGTGAATCAGGCTGAAGATTTTGAGTATAGGTGATTCTGCTATTTTTATGAGGCCCTGCAGGCTCTAATTCTTTGCACCATGTGGGAGCCTTCCATGAATACAGAGTGCCATCTGTGCTTGGGTCTCATTCCTTAAAGAAACATTTAGCTTTCTATTCATCCTTTCTGCATTCCTGGGGCTGAGCAGTGTGTGAGTGTGTTACCCCTTCCTCCCTTGTGTCACTGGAGTTTATTGATCAGCCTCAGGACTAAAAACACAGCAGAGAGCCCTGCTGTTTCCAGTAGCTGTTGCCTATCTTTTGAAGCAGAGATGAATGTTTGAACCATAATGTATTCTTTCAAAACAAGAGTATTAAACTATTGTGAAAAATAAATGCAAGAGATTCTCAAACTGGGAGGCAAAAAGGCATTGGTGCATCAGAAAGCTTGCAACACCGCGCCTTTTGCTTCAGCTCTTGCAGCCTGAGCCTCTTGTATCTCTGACTAATTCTCTCCCTGTTCACCACAGGAATACTAATTGCCAGATGAAGCTCTTTGTTCAGCTAATACCCTAATTGTTGCTTAGAAGAGGAATTGTCTCCGGCAATCATTTCTTCCTAAGGAAATTTGAGACTCTATTTCAATGGTTGGTCCAGAGAGCGCAGAGTTACAAAGTTACTGAAATTACAAGGCTGGAGTCACTAGGTCAAAAAACCCAACCCAACCCAACCCAACCCAACCCGACCAAACCAAAAACCCCCAACCACATTCTTTCTGTAGCCAGTTGTTCAAATCCAGACACCTAGCATTTTACTTTATATCATAGGTGTCAACATTCAGTACTTTGCATCATTCTACTGTGACACCAAAACCACAAGACATCTGGAGTTTCAGTATGAGTGAAAATCCATGAAGTTCAGATTCACATCACAGTCACATTTGACTCATCAGCACTAAACCATGAAAGTTTATAAAAAAACTACCTGAAAACAAGAAACATTAAAACAGAAAAACACAACCTAAATGTAGGTAAACTTTTGAATGGAAGAGCTCTTTGAGTTGCCTATGTTTTGATTTATATCCTTCTAGTCTGTACTTGAGTAGAAAAATTTAAGAGCTCTTTGATGGACATGGCTCCATTTTCTGAAGCACACTAAGAACAAGAACAGAAAGTTAAACTTGTCCAGATTTTTCAACGATTTGATTTGTGACATTCCACATAAACACAAGAACAGACAGCAGTATAAACACATCCCCCCACAAAAATACACCTGGCCTAATAAATAAATAAATAAATTTTTTTTTTCTAAAAAGTACTAGTTTCTCCCATGAAAAACCCACACGTAAGCATGTAAGAGAGGACAGAATAAAAGTAGCAGAGATACATGCCACTACCAGCACTACTGACCTGTTTACCTCAATAAACTCCTGCTGTATCAAATGTAAAAATAGATACAATCCAAAAGACATAATCACATAAGTAATTAAGAGACTTCTTTTGTACCTGAAGGCACTTTATGGGCATTTTTCACACATTACAGAGGACTCTTTAGTGCCTGCTCTGCTGATTGTGATCCTACACATAATAGCTACAATGTGTTATCCATTTATTAAGCCTAAAGTGTTCTCATGAAAAGTAGCATTTCTTAAGATTGTTGATAGCATAAAATAAAACCAGAGAAATATATGTGTGTGTATATATATATACATACATATACATCCTGCTAATATATTGGGTAGTGCATCTTAGAGCTGGTTCCAAGTACATAATAAAAATTCTACGAATTTCTTTACAGAAATGTTACTTCCTCTCTGACCTACCAAACATTTGAGCATTACACTTGATCTGATTTCCTTTTTCATGACTTTTCAAAGCTTGATAATACCTTTAACTTTCTTTTATGTGGTCAGGTTTCTTATGATATCACATAACTCCTGTGGTCTCATTCCAGATTTGCTCAGTGTATCACTCAGTTTGTGGCTGTATCACCTTTGCTTCTTCATAACCCAGTGTCAATGTTACAACCACTCATTTCCAAACCTAAAACTGCAAGCACACACTGTTCTGTGGGAATGAAAGGGGGGGATGTGGAAGAAACTCTGTAGGGACAGCAATCATTATGCCTGTAATTGCTTGCTATCCCTGACTAAGAATGTTAGAGATTTTGTTACTTTTAATACTAATTCCGCTCTTTATGAAGTACAAATTACTGATTAATGAACACCAATCTGTTCCAGCTACATCCTACACCCCATAAGGCATATTAAAAACTCTTACCAAAAAGTTATAAAAAGAGAGCTATTAAATCATAGTCCAGTGCATGGCTAAAGTGGGGGGTTTATGTAGAATCTCATGACTTACCACATTATTCAAAATAGTTTTAAAAGTGACTAACAAGGATTTAGATGCTTCTTTAGGACACTGCCTCATTCCCTGAAAATTGTGTTAGCAAATTTTCACAGATATTTAAAGCAATTATTTCTTCCTTTATAGTAGAGACTGGTATTATGTCTAGCAAGAACAATAGATAAAATCTACAAAAACTGTTCAACATAAACCAAAAATTCTCTGTGCTGAAAATAATTTAATAAATAAGGAGAATGGTGTTTTCTAAAGTTGCCATTGATCATGGGACCATATTAGATTATAGAATCACAGAATACTGAAATGGTTTAGGTTGGAAGAGACTTTAAAAGATGGTCTAGTCTCAGACCCTTCTGCCATGGGCAGGGACACCTTCCACTAGACCAGATTCAGCCAGGCCTTGAAGATGCACTTTCTTTCAGAAATGTAGTTGTGTCTCTGAGAGCTTACAGAACATTTTTTCTTCCCATTTAATGTCTTCTTTCTCAACAATGCCAGGAGCCACGTTAATGAGCAGTCTATGGCAGTCTATTGGGCAGTTAACAGCTGTTAACAAAAGCATTTCTACCTCAGCTATGCAAAAAGGAAGAAGGAAAACAAAGTAGCTGAGAGCTGTTTGAAGACCTAGAGCAGTCTACAGGCTGCTATGCAATGAGACATAGGTCTCCTGAGCTTGGGGCCATCAGTCCTTGGCTCCTGATGGTCCAGACTGGGACTGCTGCTTCCCTTTCTTCTGCTTTGCAGATCCCTGGCAAGGTCAGGTCATGGTGAGAGGAAGGTTAGATGTCACAAACATCTCCTAACATTTGGATGATGGAGTCCAAGTGAAGCATGAACCTGGGTGTAGAAACCCAAAGCACTCCTGGCTTTGCCAATTTGGACACAGCCTTATGTGTGCTATTGCTATATGCTATATAGACCCTTGCCTGCATCATTATGCTTATGCCCTGAAATTTATGAATGTGGGGTTTTAAAACACTCAGACAGAAAAACCTAACATCAAGTATAACAAAAATCCAGGGGTTCATCCAATAATTCAAACCCCACACAATGGTTACACTTGCTTTCAAAGAATTGGAGCAAATGTGACTATTAGCAGAGACTAAATCAGTTTTGCACAAGATATACCTAGAGCAGATTAAATCAGTGTGTTAAAGTGTACAGAGTATAAACCTTGTATACATTCAGTGTTGTTCACACCAAACTCTAAAAAATAAATAAAGTTAGAGGAAATTCATGTCCAAAGATTATTGGATATTATAAGCTGTGTAAAAAGTAGAGTTTTGTTGGCAGTATTCACTTACCATGGTTTATGGACTAGTTGGTGTTTGGTTTGTTGGTTTTTTTCAAAGAATACAGGGTCACTAAACTTAAATGTTTTCCTGTCATCCACAAAGAGGTCTTAAAAGCATATATTGTTTTCTCTCTTTTCCGGATTTATTTTATTTTAAAAATTATATATACATACACATATTCCATAATTGTTACTTTTTTCTATAAGATTTGAAAGACCTTCAGGTGATATATAGATCATGTATGACTTAGTCTGGACAGGGGACATAAGGTACTTATCAAAATTCATCCCTGCTATTGCGTCTCCTTTTATTTCTGTCCACTACAGCGAAAAGCTTTGTATGCCCTTCCAGTAAAGGACGCAAGGCTGGCTAGCAGTCAGTGTGACAGAAGGAAAGCAGTGCAGCAGAAAATTGGATAACAGGATAAAAAACACAAGGACCACGGGAAGCCCATCAAAACTGCCTCCTCTTGTCAAAAACCAGACAAGTGACAAGTACAAATATAAAGTATTATCTACAATCCAGTATTTCTAATGATATCACAATTACAGTCCTGCTTCCTATAGGCAACCACTTAACTTTTTAGGCTTGACCTTACAATCGCAAACCAAATGTGGTGTGACAAAACAAATCTGTGGAAGAATTGTTTCCAGTCAGACATCTGACTATACTGTTCCAAGCTAACTTTTATTTAGCTATTTTCCCTTTAAAAAAAAGTGTTTAAAGAGTACTGCTCAGTAACTGATCTAAAAAACATGTTGACTTAAGACCGTGTACATATTTAGTGATTCCAGATCGTGCATCAGAGTCAGGCAATTTAAATTGTCTGCCAACAGTTCAAGACTGTGGCTAATTCATTACTCACACATCTCTAGTTGGAGTAGTAATTTAAACTCATGTGTGTCATATTAATTGTAATCTTGTTTCAAAGTGACAAGATAAATTTCTCAAGGTACATAATATATTATGGACATAGGTCAAAACAAATGAGTGTCTAAAAGAGATTAACACTAAATACATGCAATATGTCATGTTTGTAAATTAAGAAAGGATAAATTACATTAACATTTAACAGATTGTTCATTATAGTTCATTTACACTTAGGCTTAAAACCACTAACAAATACTTCTCCTGTATATAAGGTCTCTTTAAACAACTCATACAGAATATATAGGATTGCATACTTGGCATACAGAACATCAGGTCCCAGACCCTACAAAGAACAGAACATAGTGCTACAGGGTAAACAAAACTGGCATCCTGATTAGAGTTTCCCTGATTTATTCTAAGTATTAACAAGAGTGTTAAGGAAAATTTCAAACACTTTTCCCCACTTTTTTCCTTCCTTCCAGTTACAAGATTTGTTAAACATATTGGAGACAAGTGGTTCTAATTTAAAAGCAGTCTTGGAGCTTTTCCTAACAAGGAAAGCTTTAAGCCACTTCATCAATTCAAGCACCTGAGCAATTGGCTGCCACTGTGCTTGCAGAGCTCTGTGCCCTGCATGGACAACAGCAGTGTCATGTGGGAGCAGCCAGCCCCAGGACATCACTGCCTCAAGTTCCCTCCACATGCAAACCCTTGGCCAGCTTCAGAAACTCACAGCAAGGGCTTTGAAAGTGCTCCGAGGTAAAAGGGTATAAGGAAATAAATATACCTGCTCCCATGACTGTAGAATTTGACCCACCAAAGAGTGTTTATTCATATTTAGATTGTCACAAACATGTTATAAGGAAAGGGCACATTTTTATATTCACCAATATTCAGAATCTTTCTTTGGGAGCTTTTGTGAAATGTTGTACGTAAATGTATCTAATATATGGATTAATCCTTTTTGATGCCTGCATAGGAAATATAATAGCAAAGCTGATTCCAAAGAAACCTGGATTAGGAGTCCAATTTCCATAGAATTTTTCAGACAAAAAGAGAAAGAAAAACTCTTATAATATCACAATAAATAAGTATTTAATATCATTTGAACTATATCTGCAATAAAATTTCTTGTTCTGTTACCACTATTTCTCACCAAAATCTATGCATCGACCAGCTCTTCCACACTTTCTAAAGCAAGTATAATCCTATTGATTCAATGAAACTGTCCATAGAGCTAAAAATAAATAAGTAGGAAGCCTTAATACAACTCATTTTAAGCAATTTACTGAAAACAATAAACATTTCAGGTTGAAATCACTGATCACGCTGATTTTATCAGATAAACTGTGGGGTTTTTCCCCTTGTCATGGAAGGATTCCATTTGTAGACTAAATAATAATAAAAGGATTGACTTAATTCCAGATGACATTTTAATTCATTTAATTTTAGTCACTCTGATAACGCTGTAACACTCCTTTCAAATAAAGAAAATCTGCTGAGAATTACGTGCTGAATGGAGGCTTTTCCATCGCTAACTGATGATATCATATATCTATTTATTTCTGCAGAAAACTGCTGTAGCCTCACACTCTTTAATTACTGCCATTTAAAGGTAATAATTTAAATTTCATTGCTTTTGCCATGTAAATGTCATTCCTTGTCTAAATAAGGTCAGCCATTTAGACATATTTGTTTTGATATGTGTGTCATCTGTATTTCATTTCACTGTATTTCATCTCCTCTTAAGGCATCGTGATGCTTCTCACCCTGCTTTACTCTCCACCCTGACATTTGTCAGTAGGATGGCTGTGTTGTTAACACAACTCATGTATCAGTCACCGGTCACTGTCATCTCCTGTTATTTCCAAACCCCTTTCTTTAAAAATCTACCCATTTCCATGGAAATGTACAAATGCTAATTGGAACCAGCAACAGCTCTGACTGTGGGATAAACGAATGAAGGAACAGAAATACGTGAGATAAATCAGACTTCATTGCTTACTAAGTCAGATGTCAGTACACATAGGTGAACACCTTTTCCTTGCAGACCTTGCTTTTACCCAGTGGTAAAAGCAGAAGCAAAACTGAAGCCTTTGTTGCTGCTATATGTTCAGCACGGGCAACTGCCATTTAATCAAACCAGCAGATTTAACAAGACCAGTGGAATAGTGTCTCATTCCTCTAGTCTGAAGTCCCTGGGTAACATGGCTGAGGGGATCATTCTAAATAGAAATATGTTTGCTACATGTTTTGAGTCTAACTAGTCTTCTGTAGACACATTATTGTCTAGTTTATGGGGGAACTCATCTGGCTTCCACAGGGAAAAGATCCTCCAGTTCTTTTGGTAGTTTGCAGTGAGGTTACCTCATGTTATCTGTCAGACTGGGTGATGTTCTCAGAAAAGCTCTACCTGCATCACTCTTCCTCATTTAAGCAAGTAATGCCAGGCTGACAACACAGAGCCACAGAAACACAAGCTGGAAGGTTGCATTTGGAATCAATAATATGCAAGGCAGAAGAATGGTCAGCACATACACAAAGGAGACTATGGAATGTAGGATGCCATAATTATAAAACTTCCTACAAGTCAGTACATAGTTGAACAGTCTGAAAAAGTGAAAAAAGACGTCCAAAACTAGAGTGAATTTTTTTGGTGCATTCTTTTCCACTTCTGTTTTGACTGAACTGAAAATTGTGGCATTATTTTTTGTCATATCAAGACTTATGTATAAATTCAATCTGACAAAACAGACTAAGCTGTGTGTGAAAAAAAACCCACATGAATTTATAAATTTAGCTCTCAGAAGTGTTCACATGCCAGGCAGACATATATCCAATATGCTCTCAGGTTATAATCACCAAGATAAAATTCTTTTATGAACATATCCTGTGAGTTGATAACTGAGGCAGAACTGCTGAATTACCTCCAGTGGTCCCTTCCAGCTTGAGTTACGAGTTCTGATACCACATTACTTTTGTGAAGTGTCCTGGATCACTGAAGCTGCAAAAGGAGCAAATGTGTGGCTAAAAATGTGATCCAAATCATACCCTCCAGGAAGTTTTAGTAAATTTACCATTTTGATAGTTTTTAGCAGGTTTTTTCAGGGTTTTTTTCATGTTCTCTGGCTGGATAATGAGATATGTAGAAACAAAACCTGTGTACATTGTTTTATTTCTTAAAATATTCGTCTATCAAATGTTTTATGTAAGAAGTGATATTTCAAGGATGTAGTCTGTAAGGGCTCTGAAGAAAGGACAAAAAGCATCAGTGCCTTTAACAGCAGGGAAAAAAATTGCGCTTTTAAAAAATAATTTCTGTTTGTGATCATCAAAGTTTTCAGTCAAGTACCTTTCTCAAACCTGCTGAAATAAAAAGTATACTCTACTTAAACGGGCAGAGAAAAGGAGGAAGAGACTCTTTTTGAGGCTATAATGACAACATATGCAACTTTTTTCCCCCAAGAAATTCTTAGATCTTGCCGTTTTGAAGGCAGTGAAGCCATTTCTCTTGCTTGTTGGTTTTAGGAGGATTTTGAACTACACTGAGCAGATGCTAAAACAGATGGACACTGTCTTTTGGAAAAGTGGGAAAAATATCTGATTAGAAAATGTCATGCTATTGTTTCTTCTTAATTTTTCCAGCTGGATAAGCTATGAAAGGACTTTTCTTTATGCCATAATTGAAAGAAAGTATAAATGCTGACATTACCTTAGTCAGTATTACATAAGCAGCTAGGTCCTGGCCCTGCTCCACTACTCCTTTTTTCAAGATTGATCTCATGTTGGGTAACCCCAGTCTGTGTTTTCCCCTGGGGAAGAGCATTTCAGGATGAAAATCACATCTGGAGTCAGAGAAATCTCAAATGGGCAGGAGGACCTACGGGGACTGCAAACTCTGCTCTGATGTGGGACAATGGCAACAATCTGTCAGGCTGACACCTTTCTATATTTCATTCTTTCACCACCTGGGATACATGTGTTTGTGGGAACCCACCAGCACTGGGAGAAGGAAAAAAGAAGACGTGCTCCTTCCTCACCTCTTGATGATACCTTTCCTGACCACTACATGACCACTGCTACCCAGAGACTGGAGATACTGTTGGTCTTCATAAAAGCTTCCTGAAAGCTCCTTGGCCTTTCTCCTGGCCCTGCATCGAACTGCTTGCCATTCAAAATTTATTTGTACATGGGGACACCTTTGTTGCTTGCATAGAGCTCTTTCATCTGTAAATTCAATCAGCTTGAAAGCAAATTTATGTTGGTCAGTAGTCTAACTTGTATCATAGCAAAAGAGTCTCCCAGTACTGGAGTTGCAGGACAGAGATCTGCACCTGGAGGAGTCACACATTGTGAACAGAGCACAGAGGGAAACAATGAGGGATTTGGTCTGATCTTTCTCTTCTACAGATGACTCATCTCTCCATGTTTTGTCTGTAAATTAGACAATGGACTCTTCAATAAGCCAGGTGATTTCTCTCATGCTGTCCAGTAACACTGGGTGGTGTATCAGCTGATGGAGCATTCTCTGGTCTGTTTCCTCCATCACACCAACCTTCTCTTCCTTTTAATAGCTGTTCTTTCTATTGTACTGTATTCCTCTGTGGTTTGATTTTTACATCTTCCTTCCAAATAACACGAGAAACAATTGAAAACAGGTAGAATCACAGCCCAATGAATAATTGAATATGTTCTTGATTGTCTGAATTGGAAGAAAGATTGATATTAAGACAGGTTGGGATTCTTGCAAATTCAATTTCATATACAATAAAATGCTTCCCTCGTTTCTAAATGGAATACTTTGTTTCATATTGATACGTTTCAAAAAGCTAACAGGACATATCTATTTATACATTGAAATTCAATTCCTACAATAAAAGCTGTTTTGATTGTAGAAACACTTTGCTTTTAAACTTTGCAGCAAGTTGTTTCAAGATTGGATGGTTTTGACATTCTGCTTTCCTTTATTGAAAGCAATCAAAATGAATACAAAAAATGCTATGTTCAACACAAATTGGTAATTTGGGGTAAAAACATTTCATCTCCTGTTTGAAACAAGTCTCTTTGTGATGATGATTTAGAGTAAATGTGAAAAATTTTCTTTAGGCCTCAGTTTGTCCTTTGGCAAAATGGATCCACACTGTGGATGGATTCTTCCAATGATCTCTTCCAAGGCAACCCTGAAATGTATCAGAGTGTGTTGTCTGGCAGCCTTTTAGCTTGTATGGTGTGAAGTGCATGAACTTCTCTAAATGTGAAATTTTACTCTGGCAGAAATCATACTTATTGCAATCCAAAGGCTGGATTTTAAACTGTGCAAAAAGTTGCTGCATGAACTGTTAAACAGCTTAATCAAAAAAAGTGGAACAGCCTTTTTGCTATAGTTTGCCAAATCCATTTAAAACAATGGTGAACTGACAATAGACCACACACACACACAAATACTTACCCAAATAAGTTATTACCATAAAACAATACAGTCATGTTATGTAATAAGTGCCATCTGAAGGCTGACACCAGGCCCTTTCAAGCAAGGAATTTTATGCCAGTGTGCAAACAGATCAAAGAAATGAACTACCACGTTAAGCATATAATTCTATGCAATGGAGTAAGAGACTACCTCAGAAGTCAGGCCTTTTACTTTTTACATTTAATTATGTACAGAAATATGAATTAGCCATTTCTTTTCCACTGTGATTTCATATTTTCTGTGGTCTTATTTTTACATAAATATTGCATGGAGGAATTACTGCATACCTCCTAACACATTTTTTATGATGCAACAATCAAGTCAAAGTTTTCACACGTCCATTAAGCTGAAAATATTCTTAATATCTTTAATATTATTTTGCTCACCTTTGCCTGAGTATGCTCCATTTTCAGGCATATATGCTCTAGCTAAACCTAGTTTGATTTAAGAATAATACCCATGACCTCATTCCACTAATTTTGTGAGTATCTATATATCATTTTGTGGGTATCTATATGAATTAAGAAGGGTAGTAGTTTGTCAAACAGTTGTTCTGTCTAAGAAGCGTTACAAACAGGGTGATCAGTAGCTAACATATTTCCTAATGCTTATCTTATCACAGTATATCTGTGTCATTCTGATACAATGTACCTACCTCTATTCTTTCTTTCCACATGAAAAGTTTCTTTCATGTGAGTGACAGAAAAATTACACAGTCAAAACTGAGAAGAAACCAGGAATGAACTGTGGCTAACAATGCACCAGAGCAGTTCTCCAAAGCAAGCATAGGAGGCAGCTCAAATGGCCTTTGAGCTCCCTCAGCACAGCTCCCAACATCTCCCACCCCCAGCACACTTCAAACAGCTGTGGGTTATTAGATGGAGTCTTGCACTGAACCAAAGAGCCCTTCTTAGTGTCATTTCTTATCACACAACTCATAACACAGACCTGGTGCTGCAGGAGAAATACTTATTTTCCTGCTCCTTAGTGGGTGACATAAGTTACCAAGAGTTCTGGCTCTTATCTCTGTGCTATTGAAAAGTTACTTTTATATCTCCACATTGTTGCAATCCCTTGAGACTAACATACATGATTTTGCACATAATTTTGGGGTCTATGGGACCTTTTAAAATATAATTAAAGAAGATAACCCAAAATTTATTCACATAGTAAAATTTAAGACTTTTATGAATAATTAGAAATACAAATATAGATTACCTAAGGAAAAAACCCTATAGCTCAAACAATTCTGAAATGGTACTGTTAAATACAATTAATAAATGCCTAAATTAATTTTAAGAATCCCAAAGAACTTTTACCAAAAACTAAAGTTCTGTATTCAACAAAATAGTAGGCAAAAAGTAAAAAGTGAATTTCAAAATTTTACATGAAATCAGTGTGATTCCTGCAGGTCTGGAAGAGTGAAAATATGAGACTTCAATTTTTTGTATTTGTGAATGTTTGGTAGCAAAGCACCTTCTCCTTGGCCAGTGCCTTCAGATGTATTAAGAAAGTCTTCTGGAATTGGGCATTAGTAAAGACATATGCTCCAAGACAGCAAGGAAGGAAATAAAAGTGGAGTGAAAAGAAAACTGCTTGCCACAGAAAGTCTGCAGTGCCAAGTATTGATAAAAACAAGAAAACCTTCCAAGCTGATTCCAAACCTCATCATCAAACTCTAGCACTAAGAAGCTGTATAGAAAAAAAACAACAAAAACACAAAACAAAACAAAAAATCAGCACATTTCAATAGCTAGTGGTGCTGAGCTATGAGAAATTATAGAAATATTTATACATATTAGTCATTACTAGAGAACAGATGCTTTCAGTGAGATCTAGCCCCACTGGGACATAAAGAGCATTGGATATAAATGTTCAAATCTTATGTTTTGCATTAAAACTCAATGAGAGAGCAAAAACATATCATGTCCATACCAGGATAGAAGACACAGTTATTTTTTCAAGTCCCATCATCAACTTAACAATGAAAGTTTATCTGGCTCTATACTTGAAGAAATACTAAAATAACATATGAGTGGTACATAACAGGATCACATTTTCAATGAAGTTTTAATAAAAAGGAAGATATTTAGCTTGAAAATACAAGGGTGACAGGGAAGAAAAAAGAAGAGGCAAATGTACATCCTTCTTAGGAAAACCCTCACTCATTGTAATACATAATCACAAGAACTATGGCTGTGTCTTTATAAAAGTAACTAAAAGTCCTCAAGTGTTTTAAAAGCTGGTATTCTCACCCTGAGGCATAGCAGAGTGTGCACCCTATAGACAGATCTTGTTGTTTGGTGCAGAATTTTTTTAAAAAACGAAATAGCTCTGCTGTTTCATCAAATCACTGTGGGGTCTATATGCCACTCTTTGCATCATCAGGAGAAGCTTAAGAAGCTTTCATGTAAAATAGACAGAAACCCACAAGTTCATGAACTGATGTTTACTTATGTAAACTGGCATTTAAAAGAAAAACAGATTAAACAGATTATAGAGTGTAGAGAGGTGGGTGGGCACAATCTGCATTCTGCAAAATTGCATTTAAAATTAGTGAGTTACCATAAAGCCTGGACTGCAGCAAATGAATCTCAGAGGCTAAAGTACACTGAGAGAGTAGAAAGCATGGTAAAATTTGTCAAGGGCTAAAATGTGTTTTTAGCAATCCTGTAAATTCTACCAGCTATTATCATTAATGTTTTTAGTGTTATGTCACTGAAAGTGCTCACAGCTTCACAAGTTGCTTAGCTTTGAGAAATCAGAGAGCTGTGGGGTCTGAATAGCAGAAAATTAGCCTCTGTAAAATCCTGCTATATTACATGGAACCTTTTATGCTGAAACAAACAAAGCATGTCAAATGTCATCAGCAGAAGAAGATTTTAAGCTTTGTCTGAGACAAATTTCGCCGAGCAAGAATAGCTGGCTTTAGCATTTCATTTGTGCCAGTGTAGTTAGCATCTGATCCAATTTGGATGGAAAGTGCCTTTTCCAAATGTTTAGCAGATGGAAGGGTGGTGAGTAGTCACAAGAAACAGGTTATTTCTATTACAATAAATTGCTTGTAAAACCAGGTATTCCTCCACTGCCACTGACAGGTATCATTATAGCACAGAGTGTCTATGAACCAGGTGGCCTACTGTCAACCCAAGAGCAAGGTCTCTGACTCTGCCCAGTGCTGTTTTGTGAAAATCAGTTGCTTTCCAAACGAGTGAGCTCATTGCTCAAGGCCACAGTTACATTCTAAGGAGCTTTCCTGGCACGTTCAGCCATCCCTTCAGAGCAGGGTAAAGCTTATGGATTGGAACAGGAGACCTTGCCTCTGTAAGGAGTTTATGTTCAGGCCTCTCTGTATTTCACTGCTACTTTGATAATTTCTTGTATGTAGGAAATATTTCATAGTACTTCTGCTGCTGCTTTTACTATTAAACATAAAAGGTGCTAACAGGAAATAACAGAATTAGTGTCTCTTCCACACAGCCACTTGTAATTCTCTCGGCATGAGAGCTGCCAGACACTTTGACTCATGCAGTCAGAACTAATATACCAGTGTAAAAATAAGAGATAACTGAGACAGCAGGAAGTGTTCCAGAAAAGCAGTCTGATCTTCACACAGCTTCTTTTCTGCTTTCTTCTACTTGGCGTGCTGTATTTTGCAGCTCATTAGTTATCATATGTTCACTTTGCTTTCTGATTCTCATGATAAATACCTCTGGTAAAGAAGAGCACAGCTCAGAGAATCTACCTCCTCATTTTGGGTAGACTGAAGAAACTGCTTTTAACTCCATCACCCTTAGTTCCAGACTGAAGTTGTGGTTTTGGGATCCTCATCTCATATTCCATTTGCTATTGCTTACTTAAAAAAAACCCAACAAAACATAATACATCAGTTTAAGCTGGTTAGGGACCCTACTATTTCTTGGATTTAAGCCATGTCCCATTTATACATGCAGTGACAAATGCAGCAAACATCATAAGTTTGGAGTACTCACTTAACCCTGATCTGCTCCACTGGTTGTAGCATGCTCAGTTACCTGGCTCTTTGGCCAATTGAATATAGAGGAATTTCTCAAAGATTTTTAGAATATCAAATTAAAGTTTCTGATTTCTTCTCAACTGAGCAGGGATAAATTTTATAAGTTTTACATTTTCATTTTTAGAATACTTCAATACTTTCTTATGTGGTATTTGAGTAGAAATCTGTATTAGCTTTATCTTCATTTTGTTAATTCTAGTGTGGCAATTCACAGCTCTCTGTGATGGCAGGAAGATTTGTGTCCTAGTATATTTCATCCAGTTAAAGCTTTCTGATGCTGAATGCACTGTTGTCACTGTGGTTCCATCCAAATAGAACCAAGGAGGGATGTAAGCATAACTTGGAGAGGAGCACTGAAGGTGCAGTGTGATCATTACAAAACATTCTTCCTGTTTCTGTACCCAGAAAATCATCACTGGGTGACAGAAATACATACACTACAGGCTTGCACCACAGCAAGAACCTATTTGGAAGCCAAAAATATGCACTGCTGCCATTTCTCTGTCCTGTGGCCCTCTCACAGACAGATATGCTCATCTCATTAGTTTTACTTATTTTTCAAGTCCAGGTATGGAGTTTCTCAGTGTTTATATAAAGCTACAGTAGTGTCCAGTGTTATACTCCCAGGGATTCAGTACATGGAGAGCTCTTGCAGGCAGACAAGCTGGAACCCTCCAAGATTTATATTCTGATCTCAAGAAGGCTCAGTGGTTTTGATCTCCTGAGTCATCTTTTACTACATATGCATGTTCCTCTTAATATGTAGTAACCATTATATCTGTATTTAAGTCGGTTCCTTAAATGCCATGGGAATTGGATTGAGAGCAGTTCCCACATTTCAACAGAAATGAAAATTCAGGAACTGGGAAGAAATCCAATACATATGAATTATGCTTCTTCACTTCCGCTGGTTTCCATTTACAAAGAGCCAGAGCTGGTAATGCCACTCTGGAGATTAAAGAGTCTTGCACTCCAGTGGAACTATCTTCTGTTTCCTTATAACTATTATTCCTAGTTCTTACAAAATGTTACAATAATAATGAATATGAATAATTAAAGAAAATAATGCTAACTTCAATATAACAATAACATTTGCTTTAGGAAAATGTACAGGAAAACTTACAGCCCAAACTTGCAGCCAGCCAAAAACATTTTCCCCGTTACAGTTGTTCTTCAGCACAGTTGTCTCAAGCATGAGAGTTTATATTCCTGCCAAATTTTTGACTATTATAATTTTTTGTTACAATTTTAGATACCCATAGAAATAGCTCAATTCAAAACTTGTCCAACTCATCATCTTTATGATATCATATGTAAACAAGAAGCACTGACCAATGCTGTCTTGTGAGAACATTCCTAAAACATTAAATGGTTTGTAGTCTGCCAGAGAACTTTCAAAGCTATCTGACCGAAAATATTGTTCAAATGTATGAAAAGCCTTTTGAAAATTCTGTGATGATAAAATATGAAAGCCTCTGTAGTTTTATTCTAGGATTTCCCTAGAATCCTCCACATCTTCAGAAAAGAAATCTGAATAGATACATCTGTAGCATTTAGCCAGAATTTAGCTGTCTCTTTGTTAAAGCTGCTATTGTGCCAGCATTTTGGAAGATAACATAAGCAGGTATATATTAAATCATTGTTCAACTTTTAATGTATCTGGGTACACCATGAAATGCTTTACAAATAAGAGAATATAGTCTTAATGTATTTCCTGCATACATTATGAGCAATTAAACACAGCAGTTTATACAACCCCAAGTTTTAAAACAACATCTTTTACAGTGAATGCAGAGTCCATGAATTCACACTCATGTTTACAGAAGCCTAGCAGAACATCCCTAGCTGAGAAGATGATAGGCAGCTTCCAGCACAGAAGAACATAATTACCATGAGATGGATTTCAGGCAGTAGCCCAGGGTTCAACAGGGTCCCGTGTAACAGTGTCGAGGTGTGCTGTACTCCCCTGCTGACCTGGGCATTTGGGACTGTGCTGACCTGGTAGCTAGCAGTGCTTCAAAGGCACTACCCAGCAAATTAAGGAATTTCTGGGAAAAAGAGAAAAGGTAGAGAAATCTCTATTCTCTTCTGCCACTGAAATGATTGGAGCTGGCTAGAAAATTAATTTTATTTCTCATAATTTATTCCATGTGACAAAAAGGCCTTTTTCCTTTGGACTCCTGTTTTTATGAACTCCACTTAAAAAACCCAAAAAAACAATACCCAAAACTCCCAAGAGCCACCTACATCTCCTCCCCTCCCCCAGGAAAGAGAACCAATAAGCACCAAAAAAAGCAGGGGGAGAGGAATGTCTTCTAGGAAGAAAAAGAGGAGTCTGTCTGCAGATCATGGAAGCAGAAATAAATGTATTCACAAAAAAGAGAAAACAACAAAACTAGACTGGCAACAGCTACATGAAATGACTGTACGAAGTGTCTATTAAAGCTTTAAAGGTAATCTTTGGAAAATGTCCATAACAATAGGCTGCAAGATGGGCTTTTAAATATTTTGAAGGTTTTTAATCGCTAGTAATGTGAGTTTCCCAGTGTGAAATTCTTTATAGTTGTAGGGGAGGGTTGGTCAGAAATACTCCTGAATTTAACCATTACAGTGACAGATAAAAAATTTGCATACTATGAAAGTATATCTTCCTGCTCAGCAAAAAGATATGATAATTCAAGCTCCAAAGACTGGTCAAATAAGGAGTATAAACAGGTTTTAAACAAGTCTCTTTGTATAAATTAAAAATTCTGCTCATGTCTCTGCCAATGTATCCTTTTCCAGCATAATGAAACTGAGATCTCCCAAATTTGGCTTTGCATGTTTTTAGCAGCTTTTTGCAACTGGACCTGACATCCAAACTGATACCATAGCTCTGTTTTCTTCACTGGGTTACTGCAGATTGATGACAGATTGCAAAACAGCTTTATATGGAAAGACTTTCAAAAAGCCTCCCAAACTGTTAGCAATTTATTTATTTTTCTCCTTACTGTGGAAATGTTTTGGCTCTGTATTGCAAGGTAGCATCTTTAACTGGCATCACTCAGCCAGTTTCAGGCCATTTGGTTCTACAGGGAAGCTCTAGCAGCCCTCTGAGCAAGTTCCAGAAAGGCACCTCTTGGGCACATGAACCTTCACATTGTTATCTTCGTGGAGTCTCTGTTATTTTCTCAGTAGGATCAAGATTTAGACACTTCAAATCACCTGACAGGAGCTAGACATGAAAGAAATGTATGGAAGGGCAGTATTAATGTAATCTATATCTGTATTGTGTCATTGAAACCCAGTCACTGTGCATGCTCTTGGTGAATGAGAGCCCATTCCTGCTCTGCCTGCAATGTGGCCTTTATTCCCCTCTTTTCCATTAGATTTGTTCCCAAGGCACCAGACAGAGCATTGTCTCTGAGCAGTGCTGAGAGCTGTGGAGGGGAGGAGCAGGGTGGGAGAGTTCCCCATCATGAGTTGCTTCAGTGACAGCCACGTTGTGCAGGACTCACAAGGTGAGGATCATGCACAGCTCCTGCCCTGGAGCAGACTGGGGGACAAGGAGCAGTTACTGTTTTGCTTGTCTTGGCAAAACAAGAGCCAAGCCAGTATTGCTGTGTGCAAGTTGCTGCACAAACAAAACACTGCTTCCAGCCCTAATAGCAAGGTGCCATATATAAGACAACTCAAGGGAAACTAGCAGCGTTTCCTAGATCTTTATATGAAAATGTGAGAGGTTTTACCCTGAGCTGCTCAAAAAAAGAGGTTTTGAAGAGAAAAGAATCAAAGAAATGGTCATATGCACAGCTAATTTTTACTCAGGGAGTTAAAACTGACCACAGGGAACAAGGCCTTGGTAATTGAGGTAATCTCAGAATTAACACATAAGGCTGTCACATCTCAGATCTAATCTTTGTAAAGACAGGTGGTTGATGAGGTAGTTCACCTCAGGCCTATGGTGAGCTTTCTGCTTGCAAATGTAGAAACACTTGTGGTCTTCATGGTTAACTTCTGTGGTGCAGCTAAGATTTACTTCTGGCCTTTCTTTTTTCTTACCATTATTTATATGTATATCTTATAGGCTAGTGGTGTGCTATTCTAAAAAAATTTTATTCTACCATCAATATGTTTAGTTCCTTTGAAGCCTGGTCTTTAAAAAACAATGTTTCTCTAGAGCATGATATGCTGATGTTCATCTCTTTCTCTGGGGATCAACACATAATGCTTCCTAATATGTCAATTAATTTTTAAGTTCTTCACTTTATTTAAATACTCTTATTTTGCATTTGCAAAAAATTGACCGGTTTCAACACCAGATAGGCTAACTCCAAAGTGTCTTCCTAAAAAAATGGCAACTCCAGGGCAATGATCCCATTTCACAACACCAGTCCCAGGGAGATGCTCAAAATCCATTGGCAGGGCCTATTACGGAATCACAGAATCATTTAGGTTGGCGAAGACCCTTAAGATCACGGAGTTCAACCATAAATGCCAGGTAAATTGCATGGTGGTGGCAGTAACAAGAACACTGTTCCTGAACTGAGCTTCCTCTGGATGAATGTTGCTGTCTGTCATAGGAAAAAATAGCTTTGCCTGGTGTCAGGAAAAGCATCTACAATTTAAAATGTAAATAAAACCGAAGTATGTAACTTGTGATGGGTAAACATCTTAAAAGGTCATGCTAGAGCTGTGCAGACAGAAGGTGCACAAATGTAACTTTCTGAACCCCTTTAAAGCTGGAAATAATCATAAAGAGCTGTCTCCACACATGCTCTTCCTTCTGTGTGACTTTTTATTTAGCCAGAGTCACTCATTGCATGCAGCACTCAGCTCAGTCACTGAATAATTGCCTTGCCAGGTTTTATTTGTTTATTTGTCTGATGTGTCTCACTTCCCCTGCAAACTCTCACCCTTTCTGCTGGGTGGCTCACTGCCTCTTTAGGTCTGGGATGCATCATTGCATATTGAATTCCCTGGATTTAAGACCAAAATTTAGCAGCCAACATTCACAAGAGTGCCTGTAACCCATTTAGATAAATTAAAGTTTCTGAAAACAAGGAAATAAATGGTAGAGAAGGAACTTGATCCTGCAGGGCACCAGTGAGAATTTTTGTGTACATTTTGACAAAGCAAATATAATAAACGATGTAAGAAGGCACAGACAAACTTATTCTTGCATGATTGCCCCTAAGGATGCATGACCATGATTATCAGAGGCAGATGAAAGAATGTGCAGACAAACATTCGTCTGCACAAGGGAGATCATGGTTCAACTCAGACTTTCCTAAATGTGCTCATTCACTGCCCACAGCCTGAACTCCTTTTAAACTGCACGCTGGCAAACAGTGTGTGGAGCTGAGATTAACTTCTCCTCAGGGCACAGGGATCTACTTCTTCCACGTGTGACATGAAGTGCAAATCATCACGTCCCCCGGGACATATCACACAAGGAGCTGCTGGCTCAGAGAAGACAGGCTGAGCCCTCAGTCACATTCCAGCCTCAGAAAACGCTGATTACACACCAGATTTGCAAGCAAACAAGGCCAATGTAACTCTCATTCTTCAGATGAGCTGTATTTCGGTGTGGGCACATACTGAAATACCCTGCTGAGTCAGATAGACTCCATCATCTGCTTGTTCATAAAAGATGTCTTCAATTGTTTCCAGTCTGGAATGATTCCAGAAAAAAAATAATTTTAAGATATTTTGCCATCCAACACACATTTTTAGCTACTTTTTACTGCATAATTCCAAAAAGATCATATATGCTCCTGAAATTATTTTTCAATCTATTGGTTCACCTAAAAGGGCTTAAAAACTTTGAGAAAAATCCGCTTCTTTTCAGCACGTTCTCACCTTTCTCTGTTTCATCATTAGCATTGAACACTTACCTTGGAAGGTTAGATATGAGAAAGAGAAAAATTTTCATGCTGAAACACTGATTTCACTGATGAAAAAATTGGAAATTAAGCAGAGTGCCAGAAGGTAGGGATAGATTCAAAAGCTAAATGCTTTCCAGTACTTTCAAACATAAATATCTGTTAGATGAAAGCACAAGACAAGAAAAAGGAACAACCATATGGTTTCAATGCTGTCTATGTGAAAACAATGCCACTCTTAAAAATAGTTAACTGATGATCTTTCTGAATTAGATCAGACATCTTCCTGCCATTGAGAGGAAGAAGATATGATACTGCATGCCACACAGCATGTTCCAGAACAAAGAAATCCTTGCATGATATATTTTAGATATGTAAATAAATTATTCTACTGATTCTAACAGCTATTTTTATAGGCATTTTTGTGTTTTATTGGTTGTTTGGGAAGATGAAGAAATAAAATAAAGGAACTATAGAAAGAGACAGTTATGTCCCAAAAATGGATTTCCTACAAGCTGCGTAAACATTTTATACTGAAAACAAATGAATTTTAAAATGGTTTAAATATTAGCTTTTCAGCAGAACATTTACAAGAAGCTTTTTTACCCCTGGTTTTGGCTCTCATAGCTAACAAATAGTTCACAAATCTCTGCAGCCTGACTCTGAGTTTGACATGTTAAAAAACATTGGTTTCTCTCAGATTCCTTGCCTAATGCAAATATTCCTGAATGGAAATGTCAGCTGGGTTGCAGAAAGAAAAGCACTGGACAAGGTTTCTGGGACAACCTGGCAAGATTGCACTCTGTCAGGATTTTTCATATTTTAGAAATTGATGGTGACCTACTTTTGAGTCACCTTTGGGACCAAAATATGGTATCTCTGGATCATCTGGCTTCCTCTGGAAGAAGGGAAGAAAACCTGTGCCTGATTTTGACTGTTTTCTCTTAATTGCCTGCAACCTCTTAGTTATCAGTGGAAACTGCTCAGCCTAAAGTGGTTGTGGCTTTGGCTTGTCTGCGGGTACTGGAGTCACTTGAAACCTCTACTTAGGGCCTGTTTTCACTCTTCTACTTTGGGAAAACTGCTCTGCTGCTAAATCACTCTGGTCTGAGTGACCCTCTATGAAACCTTTTCTCTTCACAATCCACATGATGACAACCTCTGATCTTATCAAGCATATTGATTTGGTCTTCCTGATCTTTATCATGTGCACAGGATTGTGACAAAAGTTTGGATCTTGATTTTCCAGCCACAATCAATGTACATGTGAACCAGGTGAAATCACTTGTAGACTTTTGATTTGTACCCAAGGGCAGTGCAAGGGCTCAGGCATATGGGGCTGCAGGACTGGGCAGTTTGGCTGAGCCCATGTAGTCTTCAGTGTCATTAACAACCTTTTTCCTGTAATACTGAAGGGTAAATAAGACTGCATCCACCAAACACAAGCACTGAGGTTTTGCTTTGCATGGGCCTCCACCAAACTTTTGGACTGCCTTCAGTAGTTATAAGGAAAATATACAATTCCCTCATGTGGTGGTCAAAAAGATTCCACCACACTTTTTGGTAGGGAGAGAGAGTAGCAACCAACCCAACAACCAACAAAATTAAAAAACACTCTGAAAGGCCAGAGGCATCATCAGTGTCTGGGCCAGATTTCCATGTTCAATTTTTCCTTGAGAAACTAGATTTACATGTTATCTGTATTCATGCTATTTACAGTACCAAAAACACAAGCCAAATCCTAGCTATTTATTGTGTTAGGATAACATGGTAAGGCTGACAAGTTAAGAGGAATGTAAAAATGTTTCTCTTAATTTCCATATGCAGGCCTCTGTTCATCTTATGCAGATATAATAATTGTTCTTTTTCATTTCTTATGGATTAGTCAATAATCTCCCAAGGGATGGTAAACTTCAGCAAAATCAGTTTAGCTCTACAAACTGCACTCCTAATGAGCTGAACATTTACTTTGGTGTTTCCTAATACAAGCCACTCTTTTGTAACAGGAAGTCTCATGTTAAATAAAGAAAATGTTAACCAGAAAAATATAAGCTAGACTCTGTTTTGAGAAAGGCCTTGAAGTTCTTGTAAAGTAGCAAAAGGATGTGACTTCAGTCTCTTTCCATGTCTGAATGAAGGAACTTTAAATAATGAGCAAACTGAAGCACTTAAAAAAAAAAGAAGGAAAGAAAAGGTAGGCAAGAACATGACCAAAAAATGAAAAGGACTTTACATCTCAACACACTCAGTCCTATCTAAGGGAGCTACTTTGATCGTTAAGCAAAGACCAGAGCCAAAATGTATAAAAGAAACAGCTAAATTGCTCTCATGATTATCATAACACATACTTCCTTTTCTCAGAGGTATTTTTACTTATTCCTTGAATGTAAATCCATTACTTTAATATTGATCTATGAAAAATTAATAAAAGTTTTGCATCAAGAATATGAGGTTTTCAGCTCATTAGAGTGTTTGTGGGTCCTTTATGCTGGACTGAACAGCAAATTTCCTCTGATCAAAATACAGCTACAGCAAGAATGAAACAAGCCCAAATAACTCATGGGAGGTGAAAACATAAACCATATTTTCAGCATCTATTTCTGCCTCAAAAACAGCAACTAGGTAAGCTCAATCTGTTCTCTCTGTGATATGAAAACTGAAATTTTGGATATTTTAAGAAAGTGGCCATTAACTTGGACTCAGAAAAAAAAATTGCTTATCCTCTGTCAGTGCAATGTGAAATCAATACCTCCTGCATTTCTGGCATTTGTCTGTGTTTTGTTCTGAAATTAGCACCTATTTTTTTTTACCTTGTTTTGAAATATTGTCCATTTCTTACTGTTAAATTCTTACAGTTCTACTTTTTTCTGTTCTTCTCTTGTCCCTTAAGATATAAACCCAAATCTTTATACATCAGAAATCTAAACCCAAAGCCTTTATTAAAGTTAATGAGCATTTAAATAATCCCAAGGCCTTCCTTTTTGTTTTGACTTTTGCTTGTGGTCTAAAGTGTACCATACTGATTGTATTTGAATTCCAAAAGGGCCCATCACAAAGGAAATTCTGAATCAAAGGACAGTAGCCTTCTCCTTTTTATAGGACACTATCTGAATGAAGACAGAAAAGGGATTGATATCCATGGCCTTATATTGAAAAGCTAGTGCAAATGTTGTCATTAAAAAAGTTAATCCTTCTTAGCAGCTGAAATTATATAGGGAAACAGCCCCTGTGGTAGCAGGATCTCTTACAGAGCTTAGTCTTCAGTGAGGAATGCTGACAGGGAATTTCATTCTGCATTTCAGTGACTCTGCAGTGGAAGACCATGGTGTCTACTCCACTGTATTCAGTGTAAATTGTATTTCCTCCTCTTTCTTCTGGAGTGTCTGGATATTGAGGTGAAAAAACCCATGCTCATTCAGGCTAGCTCTCAGTCCAAGAAGTCAGCATTTCTCATTGATTTAAGGAGAAACATGAAAATACCAGTGAGGAAAAACCTCACTCATACAGTGCAAAATCAGTTTGATTTGAGTACATACATTTATCTGACTCCTTTGAAAACCTTGCCTAAAAATCCTGAAGTGATCAGCAATGTAAGAATGTATAAAAGAAACTAAACAAAGTAGAGAAGTATCCAACAAAATGAAACTGAGAGTAAGAATGAAACTCTTTGGAGCACAATTGTGCTGACTTGTATGTCACAGTTCTTGGGGTTCACCCTGTTTAACCAGAATTTCTTGCTCATATGCACACTCTTTTTTTTTTTTTTTTTTTTTTTTTTTTTTTTTTGGCAAAAAACCAAA